>CP137680.1:29113193-29590693 GCA_037976565.1 Mesocentrotus franciscanus | reverse complement strand
CCGACTTGAGAAGAACATAGAGATGGTCTCCGTAGCCGCTGTTCCTGCCCGTTGGTAGCTTGTAGTAGGGACAGATACCCTCGGGTAAGAACTCTGGGACGGGATGCTTGGATACCTCGGCTGCTAGCTTTTCTTGATCGTATACCCAATGTACTGGTAAACCTATGTATGAAAGAGAGAGAGAGAGAGAGAGAGAGAGAGGGGGGAGCAGGAGAGGGAGAAAAAAATCAAAGTTTAAAATCTAAATACAACAAAATTGGCACAGACAAACAATTATCTATCTTACATCTTTGAAGAAACATCTGTGGTATTATTCTGAAAAAGATTTCATCTTTTATGTTAGTAAAATGATAATAATTGTTCGAATAACAAATTAAACTTTGGATAAGTCATTGGTTTACAGAATACAGCCCCACAATAATATGACCACACCCAAGTTTTTTTTCAGCTGTAGTTAGATGGTGTGGAAAGAAAGAATTACAAACAAAATTTAATATAGAGCAAATTGATTAAATAAAATAATGTCTACTCTTTTGAATAAACATCATGGAAGTATGATGAAACAAATTCATAGGAGCGAAAAGCAATGTAGCTCTGGAAATCTCCAAAAGAGCAATGGGAAACTGAAAAAGATATCTAGTAAGAAAAAAAAAAGCATGAATTCCATAACAATCCCTGTACTGAAAACTCGCTTTTACACCAACTATTACACTCTAGTTTAATTGTGAGAGGTACCATTACAGTGGAGCCTACATGGACATTTTTAACAAGGAAAATGTATTTTCCATTCTTACTTTGGCAGACAACAAAGAGAAATCAACTTGAAAATATAGGAATCGGACACCATGCTAGCCAAGCCAGACGCGATTTCTCACAGTATGTTGACCTTTCACCTCTAGCTCATGTACAGCACTATGAAATAATTGATCTAGATTAATTCCCATTTCTGCATATCCTCAGGCCATGGCGTAAATCAAGTACGCACGTGAGCGGAGAATGGAGTGAAAGAGAGGCTAGATGAGGCATGATGGCACAATGGTACAGCAGTGGTCTAACTGGGAGGTCCCGGGTTCAAAACCAAGTTGATGAGCTCGTGCCCTTTGGTAAGGCATTAATTCTCATTACCAAGTCCCTCAGAGAGGACTTACAGCCGCTGGTCCCCTGGTTGCTTATTTACAGGCATACATGTGAATGCTTTCTTAGCAGTCAGGTAAAACAAGCCAACAACAACAACAACAATCATGTGTACCAGGAAAGCCTCTTTCAGGCAGATTTGTACACTATATACAGTAAGAACAGAATCTTGTTGTTATTGCTATTATTATTATCATTATTATTAATCACCCAGTCGACTTTACTACATGACTTTTCTTTGTAATTGAGTTGTAAAAATGGCCACCTGCACAACAGCAATAAATATCATTGTATTGATAAATTGCATAACTCCTTAAACCCATTACCCCTTCCCCTCATACAGACATACCCCTCTCTAAGGAGAATACATTACTTGACCGGCATAACCTACAATCTACCATTGGAAGCTGAACCACTATGAAAGGGGTGGTGCTTTCCAAGCAAGCCTACCCCCTGGCTATACACTCTCCCCAGCAGACAAGACAAAACAAAGGCAGTCTGCCCCTCTCAAGTGAATCATGTCGGCGGCACAGTTCATCGTCAAGACGCTGGTGGCAATATGCTCGTCATGGTAACCAGAGACCTGCCGCAGAGGGTAGTGACAGGGAGGGGACAGTTCATTCCTTCAGACCCAGAAGGGTGTTAAGTCTGTAATAATGTACCGGTATATGAATCAATGCCCTTCTGGATCCAAACAGACATTTGATGGTGTTACTACCAAAGATGATAGGTGATTAAAAGACCGAGCTGAGTCACCATGTGTGATTGATATGAAGATCTATGAATGCTCATTCATACAACCGACACTGCCTTCCTACATGTAAGACAGCTGCTCTGATCTGTAGATAATTGCCATTATTAAAGACCATAATGATCTCCACGTGAACATCTTTCTTTATGTCAGTCATTCAGATATAAACCGATGTGCATCCTTTGTCTAGAAATATCATTTCATTACACATACATGAACAAGCAGAAGAATTATATTTATCAACAAAATAATAGGAGAGGGTTTCTAAATGAGTATATCAACATCTATGGAAGACAATCCTGATCAGTCTGAGTGCTAATCACATATCATATCCACATGTATTGTCATTGTTTTTTTTCAGGAGAAACATAATGAATGATTCAAATTCATGTTCAAAATAAGCTGTCACTTTTTTTATAAAGACAGACAATTTGTGATTTTCTTCACAACAAATGATATCTAAAGGTACTCTAAAGCACTTCAAATGATACAGCACATGGACAAGCTTCCAGTGTATTTAAAAAAGGGAGAAAATGTTGCAAAGCATTGAGACAAAGACTTAACATGAATAAGATGCAGTCCTCTTTAAAAAAAATGAAAGAAGCCTTTCCTTGAAGCTTTCAAATGATGGAGACTGTGCATAAAATCTACTATGGTTGACTTAAACGTAGCAAGTATTACGATCGCAAGGATCTAGTTCTTCTGATATGATACTCCTGAAAATTACATTAAAATACTGCATATAAACTACCATGCAATACTGCCATCTACTGTTCATATGGTCAGGTCATACAATGGGCATTCTCTGTGTTATGACAACAGACCCTTCCTGCAACTAAAACAACTGGTCGGCTTGAACAGTTGTGGGGAAAGATTGTGGTTTCCCGTCTCTATCGTGTACTACTGGGTGAGTTCATACACAACACAGAGGCAATAACACGTAACGCTGACAGGGTCTAGATTTAAAATGACAGCTCATTAAATACATCAATTTGCGTGGGCAGAAACGATCAACCAGAAGAGGGGTACATTTTCTTTAAACAAGTCTATGTGTGTGTTAAAGATAATGCATAGTACGCGTATGTACAAATATTTGCAGAGACTGCTGAATGTAACTATGGTATCGTTGCATAAATCAGTTTTATCTAAATGTAAAGAGATTTACCATTCAGCAACAGAAGTTTCAGGCCTATATCTGCTTACCGTTACTTAAATGATCTATGCTATATATAATGTATATCAACACAAAGGAAATGATTAGAGATGTGTCACTTACACTTATTTTTTTTTACTTTGGTGGTGGTGGGGGGGGGGGTTGAGGTTCACTTTGGTTACTGCTGTCTAGTTAACCATTAATAGTTTAAGTAATTTCATGACTACAAACAATTTTATGTTAAATATGGCCATTTAATAGACAACATTGTGGCCAGACAACCTCTGCGTTGGTCACATTTACTTCTGCCTTCACATCTTAAGATATGGGGCTACTTTGTCAAAGTGCTTCAGTTGCAGTTGGGTTTTAGGTAACTTTTAGGATTAGGGTTATGAATAGTATTGGGTCCAGGGGGTCGAAGTTAGGAATGTGACAAGCATGGTCCCTTTCTGAAGCCTCTCTCATGACAGTGTTTGTATCAGTGTGAGTGTGAACAGACACCAAGCATTAAAGATGTCTTGATAAAGAGTGACAGGACAAATTGTAGATCTATAACAAATTGAGTCATCATTGACAGAGGATTGCATCAATTACTCTTACATTCATTCAGAGGTCACACAGCATGTAGACAAATATTTGTATTGCTTTAGCTTCCCCCTCTCTCTGTTCAACTATATACTCTTTGAGGTGTATTTTCTGTGAAAGATTCCATGGATGATTATAATGCTGGGGTCTATCTATACACATGCAGTAATCCTACAGGGCAAATGGTCCCTTAAAATTCAGAATCACCACCCCCCCCCCTCCCCAATAACCAGTTCATTGAGTATGAAATATAGCAGGACCCTCTTGTTTCTGATGGTACATGTATGTAGCTTAAAATTTGTATGTATATTTCATTTAGTTTTTAGAAGGTACACCTTTTGAATAATACAGATCTAATTTTAAAATGACATATTTGTCCTAACTTTCATTAATAATAATAATAATAATAATAATAATAATAATCTTTTAAAGTCCACTCCAAATTTTATTAAACCGATAATGGAAATTCTTTTTGCCCAATTGATTGTGAGCCTGGCAGCCACTGAGCAGCGCCAGATCGACATTGCTCTATCCCCTTATTGTTGAACGCCAAACAAGGTAGCAGCAACTCCCATCTTTTAACGTCTTTTGGTATGGCCGGGTTCGAACGACCTCGGTTGTTACTGACTGAGCCAACACACAAATACTTTTGTTTAAACAAAAATGAATAACAAACTTAAATTCATAATTTATTGACTACTTCACTAGTTTCCTTTGAATCTAGACAATATACAGGCAACACGTGCAAGATATGATACACCTTAATAAAATTAATTTCATTGCCTACATTTTTACGGGAATCTATACATTCCAAGTAAAAGTCCCTACAAATCTAATGATATAATTTACACTCAAAACATGTTCCTTCTTCCTTTTAATAGAAACATTTTGTAGTTCAAGTACAAAAAAAAAAGATCTACATAGTTTCAGACAGATTTAAGCAACCCTTTTCGAGATGAGGAATCACTTGAGTGGAATATAGGTTAATTCCAATGAGTCCTATAAATATATACTTTAACTCTCAAGCTCTCCCTTCCATCCATCATCTCCTGCAACATCAGTATAGTTGCCATGGAGATTGCTCTTGAGTGAGCAAGAAAGGGATGCTGTTAAGGCCTCATTTACACATTATGTGGTAAACTGCCGTTAAAAATATAAGTAGCAAAATCAAATAACCTATAATGCAGCCACTTGACATTTATGTATTTCATAACACATACATAAGTAGGTGTATGCTATAGGGGCTTTGTTGTGCACAGCTACTGCTCTTTACATACCAACTTGCCGTTCATTTACATACAAAACATGAAGCAAAATGGATCTTATTGCGTTAGGTTAACCTTTCAAGGGCAGTTTTCTGCCTTGTGTGTGAATGAAGCAAAGGGCAAACACTAAACTTGATGAATAAGATCTCAATCTATCAAGCTAGAATGTAATCTCAATTAATGACAGGGTACTCACTCTCCCCAATCTCCTCTCTCCAGATATCTTCTCGATATTCCCGGTCCTCTCTTTCTTCACCTCCCCTTCCTCTCTTCATTTCCTTCTATTTTCCAATCTCTATTTAATATGTCTCCTTCCTTTCTCACACACACCACCCAAAATATTACATCTTACATCAAATCCTAGAGTCAATTTCATACTTCATCTTTTATCTTTTTATCTTTTCATCATTTAGCCCATTTTGTATAAAATATTTTATTCATATTTACCTTTATAATGCTATAACCTTTCAGATTTTTCAACATATCCACTCTATTTATCACATATTTCCTTTTTGCTTAATTTAATATGTGATTTATTATATACTTTATGTCAAATTTTCATGTCAAACTGTTTCTCATCCTGACAACCTCCCAAACTATTTCATTCTGAAATTTCCCCTTCCTTAAAGGTATAGACCACTTTAATATATCAATTCCAGCATATCTCCCTCTATATACCTCTCCTCTCCACCCCCCCTCTCTCTCTCTCTCTCCCTTTCTCTCTCTCTCTCTTCCTTCCTCTCTCTCTCTTTCCTCTCCCTCTCTCTTTCTCCCTTTCTCTCTCTCTCTCTCTCCCTCTCTCTCTCTTTTCTCTCCCTTTCTCTATAATTTTCTTTCTGAACTCACCCTTCCCCCCCATTATTTATCTTCTCTACTCCAACACACTCTGCTCTCATCCCTACATGGTCATGTATTTTTCTCACCATCTTTATACACTCAACATCGTCTCCATCAAGTATTCATGAAGACAGTGAAACCTATCTCCAGGGAGTAGGGGTATATACCACACACCCATCTATCATGTATAAGGACCTTGTAAAGCTTATCCACAAATGGTAACAGGTCACGGATTGGAGATATGCTTTGGGGGTAAGGGTGAAGGTGGTATTACAGTAACAGAGAATATACAGTATATACAGTTTAGATAGATAAAAAGGGAATATTTTGAACACTAGGAAAATCTGTAGTCTCTGTAGTATACACATGAGAAGTACTCAATATTATTATAATAAGTATCATTATGATGATTATGATTTCAGTGCAAACATTTAATGATAATGACAAAACTATATAATATTGTTTAAAAACAGTGTGGTGAAATAAGGCCAAATTACATATTTCATGTTGCATACAATTGCAACTTTCTATTACCTGCAACAGTAGAATCCAGTGATGAAAAGTATACATTATAACAACTGTTTGTTTGGCTGGCTCATTGTAACCTCTTTATTCATACCCTGTGCAAGATTGATAGTAAGCAGGTGAAAATGCTTCGGCCCCTTCCCCTCCTCCTCCTCCAAATTAATCTTACCACCTTCATATGCTACCCTATGAGTCACTCATAATTAATTCATACAATATCAGAATGAAATGAAAATATTCAACCACTTTATTTAGTGTATCACAAAATGATTAGAGCTGCAAATAAGATTTCCAGGCCTTTTCTTTTGAAAAAAATCATTTTGTCTACTACTACTGGTTACAGGAAATCTGATATGTCTTCTGGTAGCATTTCTGTGAGCTGTATTTCATCAAAGAAATAGGGTTAGGACTTAGATTGCAAACTATTGATAATTTTTATATTATTTTATGATACTATCAGGACAAATAATTCAATGTATTTTAATAAGATTTTTGAAATTGAATTCTTTTCTTCCATTAATCTCTCCATGTAGTTTTCCATCTCTCTCTCCTTATCTGCTGCCTCCTCCCTCTCTTTTCTTATTTCTCTTTGTATAATCAATTATCCACTGTACCTTTTACTTATCTAAATCTTCCTACCCCCTCTGGCCACCTTTCTTCCCCCACCCCTCCCCCTCTCTTTTTCCTCCCACTCTCTCTTTCTTTCTTCCCACTCTCTCTTTCTTTCCCTCTCTCTCTTTCTTCCCACTCTC
The DNA here is from genome assembly GCA_037976565.1 of Mesocentrotus franciscanus. Classification (NCBI taxonomy): domain Eukaryota; kingdom Metazoa; phylum Echinodermata; class Echinoidea; order Camarodonta; family Strongylocentrotidae; genus Mesocentrotus; species Mesocentrotus franciscanus. The sequence goes on along the minus strand of CP137680.1, from coordinate 29,583,691 downwards.
TCTCTTTCTCTCTTCCCTCCTTCTCTCTCTCTCTCTCTCTCTCTTTCTCTTTCATCCCACTTTCTTTTTCTTTCTTTCTCTCTCTCTTTCTCTCTCCCCCTCCCCCTCCCCCTCTCCCTCTCTTTCTTCCCACTCTTTCTCTCTCCACCTCTCTTTCTCTCTTTCTATCTCTTTCTTCCCACTCTCTATTTCTTTTTCTCTCTTTCTTCCCACTCTCTATTTCTCTCTCTCTCTCTCTCTCTCTCTCTCTCTCTATTATTTTACCTGTTTCTCTCTATTTCTCTTACTCCTGTGTAACTGTCAATTGAAACATTTTCACTCGAAAAAGTTACATGGTGCCATTAATAATCCCACAACCCCACATCATCCTCCTGTTACCCATTACTACAATCATCTTCTTTTCTCATTTAATCATGAACTCAAACCAGCTCGTCAAAATAACATTAGAAGCCTCCCGAATCATTGTGTTTAGGATCAACAAGCCAATGAGGATGAAGCACTCTTTATTGAGATGTATTATCACAATGAATGGCTTTATTATGTAGCCTCTAGGGATGTCTTACTCATTGTTCATCATCGGTTAAGATCATTTGACAGGGGGACACGCTTTTCTTCCCCAACCCTATTATCTTTTCATACAAGTGTACACACATTTCACAGATCTAACATCTGAGACTGTAGGATAACTGGTAGAATTGTACATTTTTGGTAATTCCCCTTAGATTTATTAGATCTCTAAAAGAGCTTTACTAATTAATTATAATCTGAAACATAACATGGAGACAATAGATTAATAAGATAATGCTATATTAATGTGACCACAAAGGCTTTCAATAAATCAACATAAATCAACATCAAAGGTCTTGAAATGTGCCAACAATAACATATTGTGTTACACAACATGAACATTATTTCTATTATAAAAAAATACCTCGATTCATAGAAAGTAAGGAGACTGAAAATGTTCTTTTAAATTGCATTTTGACCCATTACTTTGATAATCAAAATTTCTGCTAATATTAATGACTCATTGTAAAGGTGATGTCATCAAATGTACGATTATGTATCCTCAATGACATAAGATTTTATCCATTTATTTCATGACAAATAACCTCTTTTTAATATACCTTTAAACATCTCTTGATATGGCCTTTCAATAATGGTAATAATACCAGAAGGAACCGTTAGCAATACAAATAAAGAGATTTTTAGTAATTAAAACAATAACAACATCAACAACAACAACATCAATTCTTGTATAGCGCTCATGTCTGTCAGACTTGACACTCCTGCTGCTCTACAATTATTACCTAGGCTTTAGCATGGCTGCCATTATGGCGCTCTAGGATTTCAAGGAACTAATTCCTGCCAGGTGCCCATTTCCCTCACCTGGGTCAGGTGTGGAAAATATAGGTTAATATCTTGCCAAAGGACATTAGTGCGGCGGCGGAACTCGATAGTTTTTCGATAAACTAGATAAAAGACTTTTATATTACTAGTGACATTTCAAGTTTTCGCCTGTAAGCAGTCCGTTCATGCCCACGTGACAAGATACATCATCCTCGAGCGCACATGAATGATCTGTCACGTGCATGCTTCTAGCCTGTCTAGCAACGGTTAAGACTACATTACATCCTGTGTCATGTGACTCAGTAGTGATATACCTGTCATCGTGCTTGCATGTATACTGATAAACAACTATCTTAAACATTACTGAATAGACAGCTATTTCAAGTCTTATAGCAGGCAGGAGGCCTGGGAATCATAGAGGGGCAACATGCAAAGCGGAGACTAGAAGTGTTCGCAGCAGCTGAAGGTCTCAGGTTTGGGGGAAAAAAATTGCTGCCTGCATTCATAAGATTATGGTTGGATGACTAGAAGAGTATAATTTGCATAATGTTTCTTCCCTTGTCAAAAAAAAACAAAACACATGTAGTCTAAAACTAGTGTTTAAAAAAAAACAGCGCAGAAAATATTTTTGGGACTATTTTCAACTCTGAATATATTTTTCATCTATCTTTTGTTCCAAATCCTTAGCCTCAAGATATAATTTTAGTCTATTTTCCATAAGAAAATAGAAGAAAAGTAGTCTAGTTCTCTATTTGAAATTCAAAGGTCGTGGTTCAACCACCCCCACGGCACTAATGTCCTTAAGCAAGGCATTAATCTACATTTGCCACTCAATACCCAAGAGAGCAATGGGGACCCGGTAGGATGATGAAAGCATTTGTGGAGTGGAGATGGTGGACATTGTGCATGAATGAATGCGATGACCAGGGTAATAATATCTGTAAAGCGATTAGAGACGGTATTCGGTATTAAAGATAAAGACCAGTTCTGGTCATGCGATTGCATTGTGAAAGAAACGTTGTGGAATCGACCAGAAAAGGTTGATCATCTAGCATATAAGTATTGGTGTGTACTGCAAGGTTCTGGAATCATCAAAATTATAAGAAATTTGGCCCAGTCTTGGTAAAGTTACGAAGCACTGTACACAGAAAGATGTATATGGGACTACGCGACCATGTGCGCGATATCTATTTGGTCCCAATAGATATCATAATTTACCAAATATATCAATTAGTAGGCGGTCTCCCGACTTTCCCGGCAAAATTTGTATCATCACGTATTAGTCAAAACATATTCTTTCACATGATTGGTAATGAGAGCTTCCATTTCAATTTTTTGAGAGAGGGGCGTTTCCAAAACTGGTCTTTACCTTTAATCGCTATATAAATCCAGATTATAAAATTATTATTATTATTATCTACAACACTGTTCACTGGTTGAAAGCCAGTTCTAAGAGAATCCAGTCATCTCTGTGATACAGGCATTATGTGAACAAGCCTTAATATCCTTTTGACTCTCAACACATAGTTTATTACTTTACAACTCAGTAAATATTTATGATCTATCAAACTTCATAGAGCAAACAATTGTGACATATATACTATTCAGAGCGTGTAAAGGTATGAATTTCATTTTTTGTTTAATCAATTCATTGTAATATAAAAGAATCTCTGAGCAAAATGGAGGTATATGACTCATTTGATGGACAAGTCCATTGCTTGTAAAGTTCGTCTCAGGCTATGTTGTGAGAAGTCATAAGAACTCAATGAAAGGATAGAGCCTTATGAGACCTCCCTTGTGCATGTTGCTAAACTAACATCACATCATCTAAAGACAATATTGTAACATTCACTAAAAAGAAACTACCTACATCCAAACTGGGTCAGCTCGATAGGGTTTCCTTTTTAATAATCCTCTTTATGATTTTAAGCTGGAATTACTGGAGATAAATCATTGAAATTCATGAATTTTGGTCATCTAGGGAAAAATAGTGCTTGGGGTTATAATGCATAAGAAGTATTCAGAGTTAAAAGTGACAGTGAAGATGGTATTTTTTATCAACAAAAGATTTTTAAAAAATCATAATGGACAAGGATCATTAATATTCATGAATTCCTAAGCTGCAAGGGTATCTTCCTTCGTATATTTCCCTTCTAATCTCCATTTTCATGAAAGCTGTCTACTTTTAAAGTATCAGACTTGCCATGTAGGTTAATGATAGTGCATGGATAGATGAAAGTTACTCATAAATTCACTTTGGTAGAACAGTGTATGATTTGAGAGTTTACCACGAAATGCATCTTTTTTTTCTGCTTTTAAATTTCTTGTCCTTTTTACCATGTATAATCCTTGGTATAATGAATATTGGAAGCCTGTGATTCATGAGTAGCTTTCAGAAAGAAGAAAAAAAAGATTTCCAAAGATTCCCTTCAAAATTCCAATCTAAATGTAAATTTGTCATTTTCTCCTGAAAGATTTCTTTAGACATGCATGAATCTTTATCCCCATCACTCCAATATCTTAGTCTACATTACCCATATATCCATTCCACCTGAAAGAATTAAGAGTGACTCACAGGACCGACTATTGGGAGCATCTTTAAAAAAAAATCAACAACAAAAAGAAAAGTTCAGAATAACTTATGTGTAAAAGGTACATTGATTATTCATTAACTGAGAAGAAAGAACTCCCGAGGCTAATTCCAGTTTTGAAATGTACAACATATTCTTCCTCACATCATCAACAAATCAGATAATAGATCATTTCTCACTTTGGTACGACAGAGGGAAACTTGAGATCCCTTATTTATTTTTGCAAATCTTCTTCTATTGGAATTTCACTGCCCTTTGATTCATTATTTTCAGTACAAAAATCTAAGAACAATATCAACAAAGGGATGTTTCCCTTTTTGGAACCCAACACTTCCTTGAAATAAAGTGTCTCTGTGGTCCTACACAGGTCCTACTTTCCATTGGTCCCATGTGCTCAAGGCACTCCTATATTACCCTGTCTCTAGCTTGGTTAAACACATTTTGTCACTCACAGCTTTCAAGGAATTTTCTTCCTACAAAGGATCCTTTTACTACACCTGGGTGTAGAAAGGCAACTGTAGAAGACTGTCTTACTAAAGGAAATCAGTGTCATACCCTGGCTCAATGACCTTCACATGTCCATTCAAGTGTTCTGGCTACTTGCCTTCATCACCTTGAAGGTGTTTTGCAGTGACATATTAATGGGTTGATTCACAAACTCATAGGCAGAGAATCTATATCAAGAATCTCAGCAAAGAGGCTACCGGCTGGTCCTAAGGCAGGAGAAAAGGGGGAAAGTCATGACTCATCTCACTTACCCTCCCCCACATCACAACATTGTATTTAGTGCATCGATCAACAGTCAGAAAATTATTATGTTTCATCTATTGTGACATCAGTGCTCTCATATATACTGCCATAGACTTTAATCCTATGGACACAGAAGTGGTTATGTTAGGTGGCTGGAAAGAGGCCCTGTGGATGTTGTAAGCCTGAGGAACAGTCAGAAGCATAACAAGAATATTTCTCATGTTTTCCTCTGTATATCATGGCAATGCTAACATTTCCTCTAGGCCTCTAGAAAGACAGAATGATGCATAGAATGTGATCTAGGTGTATACTACAGATACTCTTTTCTTTCTGTCAGCTATCATTGCTGATGTGCATTCATAATGACACCATCCATGAAAGTTAACCATGGAGTCATAAAAAAGACATTCTCAAAATAACTTTGGCAATCTTGCAGTCATATCACGTATTACATAAATCACCTAATAATTCCAAGAAAGTGACTTCATTTTCATGAACATATATGCTACAAATTATTGCCTATCAGCCATCATGTGATATTGCTGACCATGGGACAGAATTAACTACAGCATCATGGGATTGCTGTCTATCAGACTGACCATCATCGCATGTCCAGTCTATCACCTCTGTCCCTTACAAGACCATGGTGAGTAATTTGACCAGCGGGCAAATGACCAGCAGGGATTCTGCTAATTAATTGTGACGAAGAAGACCTTACTGACCACACAAGAGTAAAGAAATTGGTCTGAGCAAGGCCGGTCAGCTAGCAGTCAGTGAGTAATAGGGAATGTCTAGATTGAAGAGAGAGAGACAGAGAGAGAGAGACAGAGAGAGACAGACAGAGAAGAGAGAAACGAGAGAAGAGAGAGACAGACAGACAGAGACAGAGAGTCACAGACAGTGCCATCGATAACACATTAAAGATGCCAGTACAATCTCGAACAACTGCTGACAGACTTTGAGCGAGTAAAAGACTAAACAGATAGAGAAAGAGATAGAAAGCAAGAGCGACAGAGACAGCAACAGAGACAACGACAGAGAGAGAGAGAGAGAGAGACACACACACACACATACACACACACACATGCACTGAGAGAAAGAGAGATGAAGGCATGTAGACTCAGAAGAGGGACAAAATGAGAGACAGACAGAGAGAGAGAGAGAGAGAGAGATAGATAACCAATGATAGTTATATATGATGTCATTACACTCATCAATACTTGCAGACAGACTTTAATGGATAGCCATTTCCAGAAGTGTGGAATGAGAGAAGAGAACAGCCATGAATGGTGTAATATGACACATAGAGAAAAGAGAAATGGAAGGATGTAAAGAGAGAGGAGGAGGAGGAAGGGGAGGAGAGAGAGAGAGAGAGAAAGAGAGAGAGAGAAAGAGAGAGAGACAGATAGAGAGAGGGAGTGAGAGAGTGAGATAGAAGAGAGTGAGAGTGAGAAAAGTAAATTTATTAGAGTATGAAGAAGACAGACAGTTTATTAATCATCTATGATTGAAGTGCCGCTGGATTAATCCAATGTCATCTTATATTCTAATTCTAAAACCTCTGCAGGGGTACAAAACATTGGTATGACAACAGGTATCTACACACGTCACTCCCACAGATAATAATCAGAAAATATTAATCTCCTGAGAACCAAAAGGGCGTTTAAAGCATCTCAAATGATATGAGAAGATGCTCTTCTGACAAGGAGCATACAATATGAACCTTTCATAAAACAGTTCATTATCATTTGGAGCCAGAAAGGAATTAACTCATCATTTTACACCCAGTTAACAGCCTTCTGCTTCCAAAGAGACGATATCATCTCCAGCTCTCATTATTTTCATTGATCTGCTCGTTCAATTTCCTGTCCCTCATTACTAAACCCATCACGAGCCATCCCATCACATTGTTTGCTACATCAGGCATAGATGAGAACAAATTTAAACAAAATGCACGAGATGAGCTGTGATAATTGAGAGAGAGATCGCGGGCTAATTGAGACGAAGGCTGTACATGTTGACTTTCCATTATAGCTACCATACCTTAAGGGCTGGCCTGAAAGTGGCCAGCTTTATATTACCAATGGACTGAAGATGGTCAGATAGATACGACACGGTGATAAACTGTACTTTTCGCATGGTGGAGGTCATTATCACGAGGTTAAATCACGACTTCTATTAGCAAGGGTGCAAACTCTTCTTGGAAATTGCTCACAGAATGGTAAAATGCATACCAAGTATACTCCCTACTGAAAATAATGTAAACCAGGAAAGCCCCTCGTAAAATTGACTGTAATTCATTAAGCTAAAATAAAGAATGAAATTATCCTCTACAAAGGTGTTCAAATTGACATCCTCCATCTCTTTCCTCTATTTCTTTAGGACTCGGGTAAATAAATGGCTTATCAACTATTCTAGGTGACTTTGAGTGTGAACTTTGACATGTTTGCCCCAGAATAATCAATACATGTACATTGAAGTTAGCACTCAGAAATCATGCATTCCTTATCTACAGAAGATGTGAACCTAGCCGAACAAAATAAACATGTATAACCATTGATGGTGTGAACATAGCAGAATAAAACTTGACACTATTCAGCCATTATGAAAATGTGAGCATGGCTGAATTGATCACACCATTCAAAGCATAAAATTAGGTGACTATCATTTGGCTTTGATGCTGATCAAGAGGTACATGTAGACCAGGGGGGCATTTCATCAACATTTGTCCACCGACAACTGTCGGCTCGGACTAAATTTGACCAATCAGAGGCCTGGAAATTAGTCGGTGACAATAAAATTGTCGGTGAAAATGATATTAGTCGGTGAAAACCACCGACTAATTGTTTCATGAAACGCCCCCCAGAAGTGAAACAAAGTAAAACATTTTGTTTTCTCACAGGCTTTCATTGAAGTCCAGAGTGAATGATTCAGTTCTCTCCATGATAATTTGTTCATGCTTGTGAGATAAGTACAAGTATGTGAATAGGTTTGTGCACTTGTATATTGCCATGTATGAAACAATGCCAAGCTTTAAATTAATGACTTCAGGTGCTAACTGGCATGTATGGAATTAGATTGTGTGACTATATTAATTTGCTAGTTGGTACCTATCCAACTGGTTTAGATTCCTATGGGTTAAGTCATCCTGTGGTCAATTAAAGAGGTATCGATCATATGCCAGAAGGGTACTACCCTATTGCTTTACTATTTTCATTTCATTACACATATTTTGAATGGAAAATAGTCTCAAGTTCAGAGATCTCAGGCATAGTATCCAATGTGCTCAGTAAAAGCCAAATGCATAATGATATAACACAGGAGTAATAATATCTTACGATTTTATACCTGTACAAAACCTTCAAATGCTAATTTAAATAATAGACTGCACAAAGGATGGATCATAAAAAACATGTACATGTATGTGCAATGAGCCCCACACACACACTCACACATTTCTAGAAGGACAAAGCACAATATTTGACTCTATACATTACAAAAAAACTTCTCCAGAAAATAAGAATGTCTAAGTTTGCTATAATATTGAGCTAGAATATAAGTTCTGTTATGAGTGAAGTATTGATGAAAAGTAAACTTATATTCCTTTCTTCGTGGAACAGATCACATCTGCATGTAGGTGCACTGATGTATTATGGAGACTATAAAACCCATCCATCTTTGTTTGGAACACACCATCTTTGTTTCTCCCTGCTGATGTAGGGATGAAATCGAAGAGGCCTTGATTGTTTTCTCTTTTCCTTTACATCTTTCATCCCTCCCCGAAGCACAATTTGATCCCAACCAGTGAGTCACCATGCACAGGCACATATGAACAAGGGGATGCACCTACAGCACGCACAAAAACGATTAGATGGGACTGTTAGTGCTTGAAGCATCTCCCCCAAAACCGATTAGCCGGGTCTTCTCATTTTTTTTCTGAATCTAATCTTCCGCCTCTTCATCGAAGGAGAAGAGAGGCCTGATTTGGATCCTGAGCTCATGTGACTAGGGATGTAAACACACTTTAATAGTAAGTGATGACTGATAAGCCTTCCACTAGGTAAAAGGGGCACAAGTCCGACAGTGGAGAAAGAGAGCAAAATACAGTCAAACCTGTCCATTAAAGGCATCCGGTAACTTTGTCTCAGATTCTGAAACAAAATCTTGGATTTAGCTCATGCTGCAACAATAATTATAACCTTTATGTCAGTCAGGAACCCCATGACTTTTACAAGCCGATCGCCTGTCTGATTATCAAGATATTTATGATTGGAAATCGAAACCAAATTTTGCGCTTTCCTGACGGTTTTCATAACACTACAGTCTATTGGAGACACTGATAACATGTAGGGAGGTGCATCTCAGATTTGACATTGTTAAACGATGCCTTTAAGATCAACCAAGGAAAACATCAATGTGGCTTCTGTTACCAGGTGGCCTCTCTAAACTGGTTCTACAATGTTCACATTTATATCTCGAGGAAGACAAAATCAATACAGGTCCACTACACACAGGTGGCCTTTATAAAGAAGTGGCTACTAAGACAGTTTTGACTGTATTAATTAATTTCTGTAAAATGTACCTACCTCTTTCATTTATAAAAGTTAATGCTATAAATGATTATAGACAACTGCCAATCCACCTCCTCCATGACTTATTACAAGAAATGTCCTTAAATTTTGAGAAACTGTATTTCATTCCCTTTCATTCTTTCTTTTTTCTCTTTAGGAGGGAGAAATAGTCTGCGAATTTGGGAAGATACACAATTCTTTGAAAATATATGTGGGATACATCTTCTTTTGCATGTCAGATAATTTTGACACATTTTATTCTTTAGAAAGCTACTTCTATGAGAACCTTTTTCAGGGCTGTCAGAGAATTTATTTTTAAAAAACCTGTGTCCCCTTTAAAATACCCTGGTTGTGTCACTGAAGTTCTTGATAGACATGTCACTGTCTGTGAAGCAATATCTAAATAAAAGCCAATGTTTAGCGGTAATACATTGATCACTTCATTGAAGACTTACTTTCAGGACAGTAGCTGATTTGACGCAGCCAGGTAGCAGGTAGAGATCGCCAGAGTTAGGGTCAGCTCAAGACTTATAGAATCGTGTTCAACTGTCAAATTAGAGTGTGTGCCCGCTGAGTACGAGACAGCTATCATGGTTCGATGAGGAAGGGAACATGCATTTTGGATTACAGCATTAGATAAAATCCACCACAGCATGGCTAAAAGATGATACCAGTGGGAGTGCATCTTTAGAAGGATGAGATGCTTCTATCTGGTAATCTCATTTCACCTACCATCCTCCTCTCTAGAAACCCTACTCATCGCTCCTGCTTGTTACACCGGTGCATCACAAACACCATTTCATGCCTGGCTACTCCAACCCATCAGATTCACTTCATCGCTCATCTTAACAGCATCTCCACTTACCACCAACAAAAGTAGAAGCGTTTGATTATCTTCTTGTAGATCTTTACTGGTATTGGCATCTCCCCGAAAGAGAGACATTTTATTCTCTTTGCTGTTAACTGTCTCAGATCACTAGCTATACTGTCTTCATGATTATCTTTATTCATACTGGCATCTTCCCAGAGAGTGGTGGCTTTTTATCTCTTTCTATAAATTGCTGGTAAAGGTATCGTTTAACAAAGTTAAATCTGAGATACATGTACATGGCCCTACGTGTTATCAGTGTCTGTGATATGGTGTAATATTGAAGCCCTAAAAAAATTGCGCTTCAAAATGATCATGAAGTGCCTCAAAAAACATAAAAATCTTTGAGTGACCGGTTTTACCATACTCATTTTCCCAAATAGACTATAGTGTTATAAAAACTGTTAGGAAAACGAAAAATGAAATTTTGATTTCCAATCATAAATATCTTGATAATCAGACAGGTGATTGGCTTGTAAAAGTCACAGGATTCCTGACTTACTTAAAGGTTTATAATTATGATTGCAGCATGAGCTAAATCCAGGATTTTGTTTCAGAATCTGAGGCAAAGTTACAGAGTCACTGTAACTGTTTCAGAATCTGAGGCAAAGTTACAGAGTCACTTTAACTGTCTCAGATCACTAGCCATACTGTTTTCATGATTACCTTTATTCATACTGGCATCTTCCCAGGGAGTGGTGGCTTTTTCTTGTTATATAAATCACATGCTGTTAATGTCTCACCTCAGTAAGCTTATTTGCTTCATTTCACCTGAATTTTCTGTAATGTACAACAAAACCTGGATTTAAAAAAAGATGGGCACATAAATGTTTGGTTTCTAAATAAAAACTACCGTATATCTATCAATCTATCTGTCTATCTATCTCTTTTCTCTCTATTTTGATCTGTTCACACGTATCTTTATCATTCTTTTTTTTCTTATAGTAAGTACTTCAATAAGGCGTAATTCTTGACAAATTTTCTAGCAATTACTTTCTCCTTCTACTTCTCTTTCGAATAATCCCAGTGTTACTCCTCCTCTAGATGTACTTTAGTCCACTGCATGTTTTATTATGTGGTTTGTAAAGTACTGTGCTATCAATGTCTATCTCTATCACCCTCATCTTCTCTCTATCTCTCTCTCTCTCTCTCTCTCTCTATCTATCTCTATCTCTCTTTCCTCCCCCTCTCTCTGTCTTTCTCTCTCATCCTGTCTCTCTATCTCTCTTTCTCCTTTTCCATCTCTCTCTCTCTCTGTCTGTCTCTCTCATTCTCTCTCTCTCTATCTCTGTCTGTCTCTCTCATCCTCTCTCTTTCTCTGTCCCCCTGTCTCTATCTGTCTGCCTCTCTCATCCTCTCTCTTTCTCTATCCCCCTGTCTCATCTTTCTGCCTCTCTCATCCTCTCTCTTTCTCTGTCCCCCTGTCTCTATCTGTCTGCCTCTCTCATCCCCTCTCTCTCATCCTCTCTCTTTCTCTATCCCCCTGTCTCATCTGTCTGCCTCTCTCATCCTCTCTCTTTCTCTGTCCCCCTGTCTCTATCTGTCTGCCTCTCTCATCCCCTCTCTCTCATCCTCTCTCTGTCTCTCTTTAATATCCTCTTTCTCTCTCTCTGTGTGTCTGTCTCTCTCTTTCTCTGTCTCCCCCTGTCTCTATCTGTCTGTCTGTCATTGTCAAACCTACTTGTCTGTTCACACTCAATTTCATACTACATGTAAGTCATTGCTTATCATCCACATTCTGTATAGGATTAGCTCATCTGAGCAATGATAATGTGTGGTTAGGATGTACTATATGGCTTATATTCTTAAACAGTCTTTCCAATTTATCTCACTTTTCATTGAAAAATCACAAATATGGCTTCTAACATGACAATTTCTCTAAATGTTGGACTAAACTAGGGAAATAAAGAATTTTAAAAAAAATCTGCAAATCTTTTATTTCTAAACTCATGTTTCCATAGTCTCAAGTCTCAACAACAAAAATATAAATAACATTTGAAATGCAATATTCAAGTAAGCTGTGTGGAGCAAGTTATAATCTTCTCTACAAACATTATCCCTGCATCTTCCATAACATTTATATCCAGTGTTTATCAATCAGTTCTTTTAAGCAATCAACATTTGTCCAAAATATGTACCTTCCTGCCCCCACGACTGTCTAAATCATATAAAGGAATACCCAACGAGAGAAACCATTAAATGGACAAACAAGAGTTTATTTCTACCATTCTGATTTCATCCAAGAAAAAGCTTGTGATTGCCAACTGTTGATTTAACTGGCACCAGTCATGGTTGTTTTTCCTCAAAAAACTGTGCCAAAACCACTCATCCCTGGAGCAGTCAGGAAATGACATCCCTCTATCAACTACATAGAATCCAATATCTACCCATCAAAATGAGCTGTTTTCACTGCAATCCGACAGGGATAATGTTTCAAATAATAAATAAATGGATACCACTGTCTCCAAGATTATTGCAATTAATTTCGTTTTCTTCTCCATCTTCTCCCTTTCTTTTTTGCCTTGAGCAATTCAATATCCAATTTGTAGTATTATCCATCCAAACTCATTTGCTTGGTGAAGAAAGATATTCTCTTTTCCTGTTTGTGTAACGCATTTGAGGAGACATTTACATCTACCAAAATAATTACTTTTTTACAATAGCTGCATTTACACTGCAACAAAAAATCATTGATTTTTCTCACATTCCTGTGTTTTGCCATTAGTTGCATAGCAATTACCGGCGAACACAACAAAATATCGAAATTGCAAAAACCACATCTGGATTGTGGTATTTTGAAACTCCTGCCAAAGTTTCACTGATTTTTTGCAGTGTAAAAGCAAACTTTGGTAAGATACTGATTTTTGCTCATGTGACTCTCTTGCTTCCATGCTACTATTGCAGGGCACCGACGAGTCGGGCATGAGTACTACTCACCAAAAAATACAGTATGAGCAAACTTCAACGTTTTTTATGGGTTTTTCCAGTAGTGTAACCAAAAAATCGATGATTTTTCAAAATGGTGTTTGGGAAGTGTAAATGAGCCTATTGTGAAGAAGAAACGGGATATGTAATCTGAAACAGGCTTAAATTCTTTCTGTTTATATGTTTTTTTCCCCCAGAAAGTATAGAAAAAACATCAAATTTTTAAAGTTCATGCTCGTTTCCATCCATTCCATGAATTAGTGTACAAAGAAACGTCATACACTGTATAACAAAAAATCATGCAGTGAAACGCCTGTTTGAGTATCGTTTCGAGCACAAACTTGATCAGGCTCCCACTCTAGTCTGAAAGTCATATCTTTAAAAAAAAAAATCATAAATGGGTGGAGCTTATCATGAGCGTGCACTCACGATTGGCCAGCTGTCATGTCAACTGACCTAGTCAAAACTGGTCTCATTATACGACGTTCCTTTATACGATGTTTTTATCTAGTCTGTATTAAAGCTCCTTTTGCTATATGATGATTCTTTATACTACGTTTTTTACACAAGTCTCCTATTAATTTCCTACAGTCTAAACAGGCTATAAAACGTGACAGGTGAGGGCAAGGGCGAAGGAGGTGGGGGGTTAATTGTGGACAGGCAGGGTAAAGACATTATAGGTAAGATTATAAAGAAACAAGTAGGAAATGTACAGCTCTGACTGGCCTGGGGTCTTGAGATGATTCTAGCCCTAATACTCTCAGGCAGGCCATGAGGTGCATTCACACTGCGAGCAAAAACCATCAGTTTTTCTCACATTCTGATGTTTCATCAGAACTACACATAAAAACAACGAAAAACCCACCTATGGAGTGTGGTTTTTTTAAATGCCGGCACAAACTTCACCGGTTTTGGAAGTGTAAATGCTCACTCTCAAAACACCTTTCCGGTTTTAGGTCATGTGACTCTCTTCTGAGCTAATGCATGCCTTTATCATACATGCATAGTTTGAACAGCTCTTTTTGCAATCCTTTTTAAAAATAATAATCCTAACAGTAATTGATCTACATGTATATTACCGTATATAGGAACACACATTTTGCTGCATTGATGTTTACCTTATCTTTATATTTTGCTTTATGTATGCACCAGCCAATGTGGAGAGCCTCTCGACAGAATTTTTAAATTCTTTTAGGTGATCCCCAGGCATTGGCTGGTGCTAAATATCAGTTGTTAAAGGTACTATGTCCCATTTGCAGGCCAAACAAATGAAAAGGTTAAATTCCAATGGCATTTGAAAGACAATACTAATTTAGAACTTCCCTAAAAAAAGGGGGGCTTGAAAATGTCTTTAAGTGGGAAAATAACGACTATTAGTTGTCGAATCGACTTAGGAGCTATAGAGCCAGTAAGTAATAGTCTGATTTTTCAGACCATTGTACCGAATGGTCGTACGTTTTATGCTGCGCAAAGATTCAATCAGTTTAATTTTGGCCATTACAAGAAGTGGGTTATTGATGTAGACAAATGCTCATGTACCCTTTACAGCTCATTTTATGTATGTTATTACCAAAGATGAAAAAAGCCAGTCAGTCACTCAATAGTGTCTGACAGTGAAGTCTAGCAAGTAAACGGGTTTCCTTGCATAATTTGAATATTAGGACACTGCTAACGTTTAAATTTCACAGATAGGACATACATGACATATTCATAATTCCTGCAAAGTTCTACAGAATTTTAAGTTGGCTGCAAAAGGGACATAGTATCTTTAATGTTAAATCATTTTATCAACCCTGTGATGTTTTCTATGTTTTGTATCATCTTGCCTGGAAATAAAATAAATAAATAAAATAAATGCCGCATGTGCACAACTCACAAAAAACCAGAATTATGATAAACACCAACAGTGTCTTATGGGTTTTTTCAGGCTGTGTAAATGGGCCTATAGTCTCATGTTTGCTCACTTTGCTGATAGTCATGCCATTGTGATGACATTGTGATGATTATTTTTATCAGGTTCCAGGTATAGTTTTAAAGAAAGAGTCCATACACTAGTTAAATACAAGGTCAACCGCAAATGAAACACAGTGCATAAAAATGGGCTTACAATAAAATTTGAACTTTGATAACATTTTCACTGTCTGAAATGTATTTCTTGTAAACCAAAGTTTGCTTGTGATTTAAAAATGTAAATGTCTTTGAATTTGAATTAATCATGTTACGCATGAAATAGTGCTAACCTTAATCATTTCTGCTTCTTGGTATACATCTTTTCTTTCTTTTTTACCAAATATACATTTGTGCTATTCATAACTTTTTTACTAAGTTAAAATGGTATAAATTGTGTTGAACTGATAATCAAAAGAACAAAAATTAGTGGGCTCATAAGACTCAAATCGTATGGCATTTCAGTTTACATGTACCGGTACAGAGTTTCATAACATTCAAGCATTTGCCACTTCACTTTCAGGTGCAGAACTGGGACTCCCTCATAACTTCAACTCTGTGTAGAAGCTGAATGTTAGGATACTAAGCACTAACATCTGTGGAAACTGCACAAGATAGGTATGTCATCACCACATCCTTTGTTTTGAAGTAAGCTAGATCATTGTCAGGAGATACTTCTTATGACCCCAAACTGTCCTGTCACTCATCCTATCTGGAAATAGAACGCCCCCACCCCCACCCCCATAATCACTCTGGCTGCTCTATCTCTCTTCCTAAAATAGAGCACAGGTGTATGAAAACTTTATGATCAAACATAACTCTGTCAACTCCCCTGTATCCCCTGGCAAATATTTTCCTCTGGAATTACCAATCCACAATCATAATTCTTTCTTTCCCTACCCCAAACCTGAAATTTGGTTAATTTGCACAGGATGTTCCATTCTGTAAAGCAGTATAGATTAAAGCCCCTCTTAAAGTGTTTGGAGCCCCAAAAATTTGATGGCAAAATTTCACTTAAATTGTATCATAATGTGAAAGAGGATGTCATTTGAGACACATTTCTGCAAGGATTTTCATAACAAATGAGTTTGAAGTCGAATATTGATGAAAGAATACAAAATTTAGGTTTTCTGCAAACAACAGAAAACCCAAATTATGTATTCTTTTATCAATATTTTTCTTCAAACACTTTTTTTGGGGGAATCCTTGCAGAAGTGTGTCTTAAATGACATCCTCTTTCACATTATGATACAATAACAATTTCAGTGAATTTTGGGCTCCCAACACTTTAGAGGGGCTTTAACAGTCTGAATCTCATTCAATTTGTCAACTTTGAACAACAACAACACAAAAAGGGGAATAGAGATTTGAAACAAAACCACAAACCCAAACTTGTGTTGCTAGTATATCCATTGCTGAACAAATCTCTCTTTAAAATTACTGTTCTCCTGTGGATTTTCATTGTTATTAGAGATTTAAAGCATGAACAGAAACTTATCTATGAATTGCGACTTTGGAAACAATCTTCTTCTTCACAATTATTTTTAAGAATTGTAATTTTATAAATTAACCTACCGGTACACAAAAATAGAACTCCTTTGTAATAGTACCAAGCATCTGGGAGTGTCGAAAACATAAATGACAATCGTGACGTCGATAACGTTACACACCTTCTAAAAGCACTCACTGCCTTAGGATTAATTAATTAATTCAAGTACATATAATTTTAGTTCATGGAGAAGGACAAAGAGGCAATTCATTTTTAGAAGGAGATGATCATAGCTACAATACATGTACATGTATAATTATGGTCAACGAATACAATCTTTGGCTTGAATCCAACCTAAAAAGTAAGCATTCAAACAACAATTCAACCCCTGCCTAGATAAATGTACATAATCATGCATTTTTTCAAAATTTGGTGGAGCAATAATTGGTATACATATTCCCAATACTTTTTTATTTTATAAAGTAATTTTGTTATTCTACATAAATTAGTCACTAGCAGCAAGTCTAATTTTCCCAGTTCATGAACTTTACGCTGTCATCAACGTGTATTTCTAACTTACGAGAAGCATGCTAACGACCTGTAATGTAACTATAAAGATGAACGAGCAAGCTAAAAAAAGTACAAGAAAGCTAATATAAAAAGAACAACGCATATGATTGTCATGAATTCACACAGGTTGTCACTTAGTTTTCACTTGGGTAATGATAGTGTTAAGTACACTTCACTCAGTTTGCTCATGCTATCTAGCACTTACATGTACATGTAGTTATGAGGAAATTCTTCCATTTTCTTTTTTCTTTCTTTTTGCCCCTCTCCTTTTCTTTTCATTTCATATCTATGGTAACCTCCCTAGAACTGTCTAAATTTCTTTCTGTCTCTCTCCCTTTCATCCCCTCCACCGCTGTCCATCTCTTTCTATATCTGTTGTTTCATTCCTTTCCCTTGCTTCCTCTCACTCTCTCTCTCTCTCTTCTCTGTCTGTCTCTCTCTCTCTCTCTCTCTCTCTCTCTCTCTCTCGACCCATCCCTCCCCTTCCCCCCCTCTCTCTCTCTCTCTCTCTCTATCCATCCCTCTCCTTCCCCCTCTCTCTGTCTCTGTCTGAGCTCTGTCCTTCCCTCCTTCCCTCTCTCAACACATTAATGCATCTAACTTGAATGCTGTGTTAAGCCAAGAGAGAAAATGTGACCAGCAAGCGAGTTTAGTGTCTCATCTGTTTTCAGATTGCAGCTCTTAGGATACCCTTGGAGTAAATTAAATTTCCTCTGATATGGTTGGATGCTCTACTTTGTCACTCAACATCACCTCAGTTAATTGCAGTAAATTCCTGTCACTTCTTTCAGAAATTATAAAAAACAAAGAAACAAGGGCTTCATTAAGTTCATTTAGACGTTTATATTGTAATTATATAGTTTAAGCTTGCGAAACCTCCAAATTATGAACAACGATCCACTAACCACAACGAGGGTTCACAGGGACCAAAACAATGAGGATTCAAAGTTACAATGTACAGTAGCAACATGTACAAGCCAGGGAAAGTATTCATTTTTAACTACAAGCTGGCTTAACCTCAAAGTTAATTGTGTCTGCACAGCACAGAACTTCGTCATCATTTCAAGGAATTAATTCCTGCCAGGTACCAATTTACATCATCTGGGTTGAGTGTGGCAAATGTAGATCAATGTCTTGCCACAGGACATTAGTGCCGCGGCGGGACTCAAACCGCGGACCTTGTGATCCACAGTCAAGTGACATATCCACTCGACCACGACCCCTCTACTACACTTTATAACCATGATCTTAACTTCAAGTTAACAGACTATCATGGGAACCTCAGTACAGCTAAATCAAGGAGATGGAGGGATGATGGGGGTTAATGCCATCAATATTTCTTGGAGTATTAGGACATCTGCATGTACAATGTACCTTAGGCAAGCATCTATGAATAACTCAATGACAACCATCATTCCAGATAATGTCATTTTTAGAAGCTGTTAACCTTATTCCAGGCATATTTGACATACATTCATGACTCAACCGTTCATGTACTTAAAGGTAGAAAAAAAGATGGTGATGCATTACTGTCCGTAAAGTCAAATAGGAGCCTGGTGATAAACCCCATTCACACCAGCGAGACTGTCACCAGACTGACAAGAAAAGCATCTTGGTCTAGCAGATACGTCACCAGGCTGTGGATCACATGGTTAACCCACTGGGGGACAAATGTCCTTTGGCAAGACAATAAAGTTCATTTGCCACTCTCCACCCAGGTGAGGAAAATGGGTACCCGACTACCCAGTAGAAAAAAATGCAATGCCTGTTTGAGCATCGTTTCAAACGAAAACTCAATTGAGAGTCAGCATCCCGCTATAATCTGAACTCAAGTCTAAACATCTAATTATACAAAAATTGTGTAACTGGGCGGGGCTTATCTTGAGCATGCAGTGATGATTGGCCAGCTGTCATGTCAAATGTCAATTGACCTCTTCAAAATTTGTTTCTTTACACAATGTTGTTCATTAGTCTGTATGCTCATTTTGCTATATGATGATTCTTTAACTTTTAAGCTACGTTTCTTTAAAAGAGTTTCGTATTTCCTTTAGCCAGAGCAGGCTATTAATGCTGCATGCGAGCCACAAAATACTAATCCTGATAATGAACGTACAGTATGACATCATGGATCACTGGGACAGTGGTCAATCTACACTGCCTCTCAAAGATTAACACATGCCAAGATATTACACTCTTGGGAGATGACACACTTTCCATGTAATTACATTCTGGAGAGTTGAAACAGGTGGATAGAAAATTCTATGTGGAGGTGTCGTGGTCTAGTGGATACATCACCGGACCGTGGGTTACATGGTTTGGAGTTTGAGTCCTGCTGCTGCACTTGTGTCCTTTGGTAAGACATTAATCTACATTTGCCACACTTGACCCAGATGAAATGCTAGATGTGGGGCGCCAGGAGTGTCAAGTCTGACAGACATGAGCTTTTTACAAGAACCTACTATTATCATTACAAGAAAGCCAACATTCAGGTATCAGGCAGTCACAGTGCATATTGGAGGAAAAGTGTAAATTATCACTCTTATCAATATACAACATGAGAACACAAAAACAATGACTCTGCATCAGAACAATGATGAGATTTATATCCAGAGTGCAACTAACGGTATCTAAAAGTTTGGTCAATGCTCATGACATGTGAATCTAATTTTGACAAATAAATCTTTTACCACAATATTACGTGCAAACCACATCTGTCAGACTGTCAGACTGTACCTACATGTGAGCTCCTTTAAAAGAATATTAATATTGACATAGTAACTACGTGATTTTAAGCTGTTTAATTAATAAATAAAAAAGGTAATGTCACGCTTCAAGGTTCAGCGCACATGGGGCAGTTGAATACAAGTACATTTACACATGGACACAAAAGAAGAGGAATGTGTAGGAGGAAACGAGTCAAAATTCCAGACACTGAAATCAAGAACAGAAAATTGAGGGCATGATATAATTTTTTTTCCGTCTACACACCCACATCATGTGAGTGATACAGAGATTGTTTTCAATCAGAAAAGCCACAAAAGATGAGATAAATCAGTAACACAAGAGGCGAGGACCGAGACGGATGACAATATTTCTTCTTTCAATTTCAGACGGGGCTGTGATTTAGCCGAATCTCAGATTGCATCCGTCTTCTTAGGTAGAGAAAGAGAGAGATAGAGAGAGAAAACTAGCTATGTTTATATGGGACCATCATAGTTTTTTACTTTTTACCTCAAAGTTAAAAAAAAAGATTCCAATAACAACGATGAGGATTCAGATGGCAGCGAAACAACAAGTATTCAAAGTTTTAAAATACAAGGCATGAAAGCAGTCATTTTAACTACAAGTTGGCATACACTCAAGATTTACTTGTGTCCACACAGCTCATAGTTATTGCACTAACCTTGAGATTGCTGGTGGTTTATAATTTCGTGTAAACTTAAGTTTCTTAACCGGATGTTCATTCACACTGTCCCTACTACAAGATAGTTTAAAAGTTTAAAACCACAACCTAAACTTAATGTCAACAGACTGCCATGTGAACCTAACTAGAAAGAGATATATATTGTGAAACATCGTCTAGAGAGTTTACAGTGTATAAGGGTTGTTAATCACTCGGAGGCTGGGTAAGGGGGTAATGTTTCTAATGGCAGATTAGAGTATTTCCTGCTCTACAAAGTTTAAGATTTGAGGATTCAACATTTGTTAGAGTCACATGTTTACTTCCAGAGTGAAAATAAAGACTAATTTGGCGTAATTATGCACCAAAGATGATTTAGCTCCTCATGACTGCAAGAATTTGTTGGAAGAAATTATTGTCCATGAAATGACATCAATATCAAAAGCCCTACTAAAAAAACTGAAAGTGGTTCACTGTGTGGACCTCTTGCTTCTTTTGTAATTGCATTTTAATGAGTTTAGGATTACACTTTATGGAATTCCTATTCATGTAAAAAACAATATTTGTTTGATTTTAGTTGTCTTTACTTTCTAAACACTTTGGGAAGGTATTTGCTCACCCCCCCCCTTCCCCCATCTCCCTCTGAAAAATACAAAAATACAACAACAACAAATATGGCAAGAGGTTGTTTTAACCAGACTTTTTGTAGATTCCTATTTTGGGGGTTATTATATATATATGTTTCTAAATTCTTACTATTTAAATCATAGTAATTCTTGTGTTTTTAAGGATTGAGAAATATGAACTTAACATGAACTTGGGAACTTTATATTTTATTTCAATGAATAAATCCTACCAGGTACCCATTTTTACCTCTGAGGTAAAAATGGGTACCTGGTAGGATTTATTCATTGAACTGAGTCAGTCAAAAGACAGACAGCATCAGATCATATGCCATGTATATCTATACATACATGTATACAACAACAAGAAAGGATTTGAACCTCCAATCTTTCAAGTGAGGGTCACACGAATAAACCAATACACCAACAATATCTATGGACCCAGGTAACGATTGTTTTCAAATTCATGGACTCTTCTTCTACAGTGCCTACACAGATACATTGTACCATCAACTGCGTTCACCTGGTACAACATACTCTATTTCAACATACACACATCTACATTATATGTTGATATGTTAGGCTAGTCTCTGACAAGATTTGGGGTCACAAATAGTAACCATTGAAGTAAGACCATGCACACAATTTGAATGTGTCCATTCGGCATCGCATGCTATACATGCATGTATCTAAGGTAGATGTGAAGAAGTTCTCCTCCGATCTCTCTCCTTTAATATTTTTACGAGAAGCAAAGACATCTGCCATTGCTACATGACAAATCCATGTTTACCAGCATCTAACAAATAATTTATGAACAGACCAATATCAGAAGCACATTTATTGCAATAACACATCTACTTGTCAGCGCTAAACAGGACAGGAGAGCAGAGAGCTTTTTACAGCGGACAGGTTGTGTTTGCAATGCACTTTGAGATATATGTTGAAGCTCCTTGGAAGATCTATCTTAGATGTTGATGTATCATACACACACTCTCTCTCTCTCTCTGCCTATGACACTACTCTGAAGTGTGATGTATTAGATGGGGATGGTGGGGGGAGATGTAAGGATTGGATGGGGCTGGGGTAGCATCCCTGCCCCTTAGATGATATTCATATCCTGTTTGTTGGCTGTTTGTATGAATGGAGAGCACGATGACTTTGCTGGAGATACATGTATTATTGATGATTTTGAAAGAGGGTGAGCAGTAATGAGCAGTGATGAAAATACAAGTACATGTGCAACCAAACTCAAAAAGGTGAACCCCCCACCGTTATGTTGAAAGGGAGCCCCTAAAGAACAAAAATCAATGTATTGTACTGTATAAAATTAATAGTACAAATCATACCACCATTTAACGACATGTCTAGTTTTGCATTAATTAATAAGTAGCCATCAAAAATTCAAAAAGGTCCCTTTTTCTATGATAAAATTGTGATTATATTGCTGATTAGTATGATGAGAAAATAATGATAGTTAGCCCGAACACATTTACAAGTATTGCACATGTTCATGAGAATTTACAAGTGCAATTACTTTTATGTACAATAGAAAGTCAGAGAGGAAATGGAGAGAAAGAGAGGGGACTAGGGAGGGGAGGAAGAGAAGAGATAGAGAAAGATAGATAGAGAGAGGGGTGGGGGTAGGAAGGGGTGAATTTGAATGAGAGAGATTGATCTAAGAGAGAGAGAGATTGATCTAAGAGAGAGAGAGAGAGAAAGAGAAAGTGAGAGAGAGAGAGAGAAAGAGAAGGGGGAGAGTTGGGAGGGGGAGCAATATTCAGCCTTAGTCCCTGAGAGCATCTAATACCAGTATGTTTGGTCACAGAGGATACGTAGCTTGATAAGTGATGACAATATTGCTTAGCATCCCTCTCATCTCCTGACTTCAAAACACTTTCACTATAGTAGCCAGGTTCCTGTATATCTCATTAATGCACTTTCCAGTCTAGTAAACAAGATGTCACAGCAAACACATTAAAGGGAGAGTGAAAATAAAGCTTGGCATTAGAAACATGATAACAATTTCAAGAACATAAATTAACAGAATTGAAGAGGAATTGAAGAGGAATGGAAAGAAAAGGGAATTAGTTTTAGACATTGATTAGCACACACACACAAAATAAAATACATACAAAGAAGACATGAGGATTTGATTATTAAAAGATAGGTGAGAAGAAAAAAGGAAATAGATAACTGAACTGAGTAGGGAGTAGAGGAGACAAAATGGAGATAGGGAGGACAAACAAGGTACAAATTGTAGAGATGGGAAATTAGACATGGGACGTAGAAGATAGGAAAAGAACAAAGAGGAACAAAGGAGATATAGAATGAGACAGGGACTGATGGAGGGACTGATGGAGAGAAAGAGGGAGGGGTGGGAAGGACAGAGATAGAGGGCGAGAGAAAGAGAGAAAATGGGAGAAGAGAGAGAGAGAGAAGGACAGAGATAGAGAGAGAGAGAGAGGGACAGAGAGGGACAGAGAGAGAGAGAGAGAGAGAGAGAGAGAAAGAGGAAGATCACACATTTTGAATGTGACATTACAAGGTCCAGAAAGCAGATCCTTTCATGTAGGCGTGGCCTTGCCCTCATAACAGAGAGTGTTTAGTCACATGGGAAGGCAAGGTGACTGATGAGGCAAGGTGATGATAATAATAGTTAGCAGAACTGACATCTGGCCTGGATAGCTCCCTCATTAAGCTATAGTAATCACTACCTATGACCTTTCCACAGGTATTCCTCTCAACTCATCATAGGGCATCACCTACGCTGACCTCAACTCACCTCCAGAGCCAAATAGATATAAACTGAAATTAATGCTGAATGATCTATGAGTGACATCACTAAACATAGGTCCATTCATTATACTACATGTACATATAATTAGTAGCCAAGGTTTTAGAACATGTTTTATGGTTCGAAAAGACAGCTCAAGCCTCAAATAGTTTTATAAGGTAAAAGGTCAGAGCAATTTCAGAGCAGTTTTACTGCTATAATACATGTATGTTGTCATTGTAATTTTGGTCTCATAAACAGGGGTAGGCAATATGTCATTCAAAAATTGATTTCATTGAAAATAATCCAGCTCTCTCTCCTTAGTTCTTTGCTCTCCTCTTTCCCTCTCTATGTAAATTACTAACTCTCTCCTATACCCTCTCCTATTTTGTTTCCGTCTCTGTCTGTGTCTCTCTCTGTCTCTGTCCCCCCTTCTCTCTCTCTCTCTCTCTCTCTACCTCTTTCTCCATTTCTCTCCATCTTATTGAAGGCATCCTCAATTGAAATATAAGAGACAGGTGAAGCACTGCTAGTCTCATCTGTCATGTGGTGTTATGACGCAGAAGCCAAGAATACTATGGAATGGATATAACAGTCCAGGGCCCCGTTGCATAAAACTTACCATTGATGGTAACTTTGCCATCAATGGCAACTACCATGGTAACAGGGCTCAACAGCCAATCAAAATCAAGGTTTCCATGGTAGTTACCATTGATGGCAAAGTTACCATCAATGGTAAGTTTTATGCAACGGGGCCCAGGTGGTACTACAGGACTCTCTTACTCTTGCTCTCTCTCTCTCTCTCTCTCTCTCTCTCTCTCTCTCTCTCCCCCTTTCTCCCTCTCCCTCTATCTATCAGTCAGTCCGTATCTCTACCTCTGTCTCCCCCCGCCTCTCCCCCTCTCTCCATCTCTCTCCATCTTATCGAAGGCATCCTCAATTAAAGATAAGAGATGGGTGGAGTACTGCAAGTATCATCTATTATACGGTCTAATGATGTACAAGCTAGGAATACTATAGTGTGGACTTCACAGTCAAAGTGGTACTACAGGACTCTCTCTCTCTCTCTCTCTCTCTCTCTCTCTCTCGCACTCTCCCTCTCACTCTCTCTCTCTCTCCCCATCTCATTCACAATAACCTCAATTAAAGATAAAAGAAGGGCGGAGCACTGCAAGTATCATCTATCATGTGGTCTAATGATGTACAAGCTAGGAATACTATAGTGTGGACTTCACAGTCGAAGTGGTACTACAGGACTCTCTCTCTTCCTCTCTCTCTCTCTCTCACACTCTCCCTCTCACTCTCTCTCTCTCCCCATCTCATTCACAATAACCTCAATTAAAGATAAAAGAAGGGTGGAGTACTGCAAGTATCATCTATCATGTAGTCTAATGATGTACAAGCTAGGAATACTATAGTGTGGATTTCACAGTCGAAGTGGTACTACAGGACTCTTTTACTCTTGCTCTCTCTGTCCATCTCATTCACAACATCCTCAATTAAAGATGGGTGGAGCACTGCAAGTACCATCTATCATGCGGACTAATGACATACAAGCTTGGAAAACTATAGTGTGGATCTTACCAATGGTGGTGATAAGGTCTTGCCCATTAATCTTCATCAAGATGGTGAGACCACTTCAAGGTTATTTGCTCACTTTCCTAGCTCTTCCTGTCACATTCATCTGTTTTGTTGTTAAATAGCTACCCAGTGAGTACATACATGTAGATTCCCTTGCAGCGATACTAGCTACATGTACATAATGAAGTACATTCTGTTATCATCTACATGCTGTCTTTATGCCTCTGAAGTCAATTAAATTCTGAAAAGTTTAACGTTGCACTGGAAGTAAACAGAGGGGATTTGTCTCCCTGTTCCACAATCTGTACAGCACAGTTTCATATGAGCAATAAGATTGTGAAAAGTTGAAAACCCACTCAACCATGTCCACATTAGCTGCATTTACAGTACACTGCAACCAAAAATGGTTAGTTTTTTTTCACATTCCGTTGCATAGCAGCTACCGGCAACCGCGACGAAAAATCGAAATCGAAAAAGCCCACCTTTGGAGTGTGGTTTGTTTAAACTAAGGCTGCGACGAGTTCTCGAATTCTTGAGTACGCGCACTGTTGAAAACTACTCGGGTACGATTTCTCGTACTCGAATACTCGACCGCCATTTTTTTTTTCCCCCCCGTTCACCTGGCACTGTCCAGGCCGACGGTCACCCGTGCCCTAAGAGCACCGGCATGGTACCGTGGGTAAAAATGTTTCCCAGCTCAATCATGCACAGGGTGTCACTGTCAACTCACCACTCAGAAACTGGGACCAAGTCTCCGGATTTCTGACTGGACGAGGAGAAAAATTTGTCTGTCATCTTTAGTTTTAAAAATAACATTGTTACTATTATTTGTGAAAAATTCAAAAGCACAAATCGGCGCCTTCAACTGCAACTCGAAGTATAATCGTGTGGGTTTTCGGAGACGAACCTTCCACCTTAGTATGGTGTTGGCAAAAAAAAAAAAAAAAATTAAAATTAAAAAATATAAAACAAACATGGCGTCCGAGTATTCGAGTATTCACCTGTAAGCCTGGGAGTGTACTAGAGTACCTCATTACACGCTTATGCACAGCCTTAGTTTAAACGCTTGCCAAAGTTTCACTGATTTTTTGCAGTGTAAAAGCAAACTTCAGTGAGATACTGGTTTGGTTGTCACGTGACTCTCCTCACTTCCGTGCTAACGCATGCAGGGCACCGACAAGTCACGTATGTGCACTACTCACCAACAAAAGCGGTATGAGCAAACTTCCACGGTGTTTCAAATGTTTTTCAAGGTTTTTTCCAGTAGTACAATGTATAAACGGTAGTCCAGAAATCGATGATTTTTTAAAGTGGTCTTTTGGATGTGTAAATGGGCCTTAGGATGACAGGCTAACACTTCAAGGCTAACTAATAAACATTGTGTTGTTATAATATAAAAATGGGCATCTTGCAATCTTTGTATCATATTATAAAACAACCATACAGAATTTCAGAGTGTAAATTTGAAAATGACAAAATGAGGAT
Source organism: Mesocentrotus franciscanus (assembly GCA_037976565.1). NCBI lineage: Eukaryota > Metazoa > Echinodermata > Echinoidea > Camarodonta > Strongylocentrotidae > Mesocentrotus > Mesocentrotus franciscanus. Next base: position 29,556,768 of record CP137680.1, on the reverse strand, counting down.
GTACAGTAGATGAAATCTATAGGCAAATAGCATTCAAATTTGTAGGAAGGCTTTGCTGCCCATTGGACAGAAGAGGTGAAATCATATTTTACATTAATCAATCTGCAATATAACTTACTTGCAGCATCGGCTATGAAGCTGCCAACAATAGCTCCGGCTGCTCGGCTTGAAACGGAAGACATGATTACAGTTGATGTGCCACAGGGAGGACTATTACCCATTCACCGACAATAGAGTTGCTATGGTGACCTGTACCGTATAAAGAACAAAAAATCATTTGATCAGGGTAAATACGGTGAATGACATCAAAGCTAATCTTCAGCTTTGGTATGTTTGTAATTGGGTTTTTACAGATGTGTATCAATCAGATAAGAAAATTTACATACAGTATGGGGACCGACCTTTAAAGGTACTATGTCCCATTTGCAGGCCAAAAAAATGAAAAGGTTAAATTCAAACGGCATTTGAAAGACAATACTAATTTAGAACTTCCCTTTAAAAAAGGGGCTTGAAAATGTCTTTAAGTGGGAAAATAACGACTATTAGTTGTCGAATCGACTTAGGAGCTATAGAGCCAGTAAGTAATAGTCTGATTTTTCAGACCATTGTACCGAATGGTCGTACGTTTTATGCTGCGCAAAGATTCAATCAGTTTAATTTTGGCCATTACAAGAAGTGGGTTATTGATGTAGACAAATGCTCATGTACCCTTTACAGCTCATTTTATGTATGTTATTACCAAAGAAGAAAAGGCCAGTCAGTCACTCAATAGTGTCTGACAGTGAAGTCTAGCAAGTAAACGGGTTTCCTTGCATAATTTGAATATTAGGACACTGCTAACGTTTAAATTTCACAGATAGGACATACATGACATATTCATAATTCCTGCAAAATTCTACAGAATTTGATGTTTGGCTGCAAAAGGGACATAGTATCTTTAACACCACTGAGATTCGAACTGGGGTCTGCCCGAGCCAGTTTGTATGCGAAGAGAGTGAGCAGGAGCTCTTGCAGCATAGTAGAATATAATTGCATAGTGTCTGTGCTATATAGATGAATATTATTATGTGATCTGCCGCGAAGCGTAGCAGAGCACCTATTGATTTCGTCAGAATCTATCTTTTTTTTCCTTCTTATTTCTTTCTGTATGGATTTTGTTCGCTTCATACCTCATGAACCACATGTGGTTAATGACAATGAAATGTTCATGACATGTGCCATATGCATGATTATTGATGCTAATGAAGAGATTTTTTTTTAATTACTGAATACTGATGCATGACGTCGACATCTAGGCGCCATTTGGTTAATTTCTATTATTTACTATATTTCGTCATACATTGTAATTTCTGAATATTTGACTTTTGGCCACACCCGTGTCTGTGCACGCGTCACCACAATCAAAATGTTAAATTGGTCACAATGCTCATTGGACCAATTTACTACTCATTTCAGACCTTTTTGAACATTTAACACTTTAACACTTCCGTCCGTACGGAATGTATTAATTCAATTTGTTTCACTTGTATTGTTTTACAATAGTCAGCACAATCATTTCTACTGTTTCTACATCCTTCATTACTAATTGAGCCTGTACATACATGTAGGCGTGTTATATGAGTGGAGCGTGGAAATTTTATCTTTAAAGACCAAATCTCCCATTGAGTTTCTACATGTGTTTATTTCTCGATCAAAGCGGCAGATCACCTAATTCGTCTCTGTGATGAATTCCATGTCTAGTTATTATTATTATTACTAAGGGCATCAATTCATATAATTTTTCACAGAGATAATGCCCTTCTGGCTCTAAAGTTCTAAACAGAAAGTAGTTATTATCTCATAAATGATTTTAGAAAGTGAGTAATAAGGGAAGAAAGCTCAGGAAATTAAACTATTAAATACTTGTGAGTCGTGACCACATAAATAAACATAACATGCAGGTTTCTGTTTTTATCTGTAACTATGAAGGCAAGTTTGTGTTGTACTACTGCACGACATGAAAAGTGAAAGTAGTGTTACAATGCGCATTTCCTGCAATAAGAGGTCCTGAAGGTAACTTTTGTTCAAACTGATTTTCCTATTTTCACAGTTATCTCATCAACTGGGATATTGAATTGAATTGAATTAAATAGAATTTATTTCCACATAACATGAAATAAAAGATAGCAAAAGTATAAATACTTATCTAGGTTATCCCCTCGAATAATATCAAAGCAAACAGGTACACATTTGAAGTAAATAAATTACAAATTGAAATTGTAATAAAGTTAAAAATCTACATGTACAAGACTCTTCTAAAAAAATGCAGTTTTCTCATTTACTTTTAAAGATGTCTTGTAATTGACATCAGAATATTGCACATTTCCCCTTAAATTGTAAACAATGTTTACAAAATAATCATTAACATTTTCTGAGATTGTTCTTTCATTTTGAATTAATCTATTTTCAAGTGATATTTCAGTAATATTCTGTTTATTGCCTTTCTTTCTTGCACCTAGTACTATGTTTTTCTCATGTCACCCATATCGGTTTTCAAATTTTAGTTTTAAACAAAAATGCTTAGCTCTTTTAATTCATCATTAAACTTGTTTCGAAACTTCTTCTATTTTTCATGTCTATAATCCGTTCGATTCATAAGATACTTTTTATACAGCTTAAATATTTTGTTGGATAATTCTTTAGTAATGCATTGTTTGTTATGTCTTCCCTTTTTAATCCTTACAGTTTTTAATAGGAAAGCATTGGTTATAACATTCCAAGAACTTACATGTATGTGAGAAACAACTATAACTATGATTGCGGTCTTCATTTATAACCCATTTGATCTTCTTGAATTTATCAATAAATTTATCTACATTTGCTTTTAATACTAAGGTCACGTTTTTTTGTATGAGAGTGTGGTAACTTTCCTTTCCTTTCTCTCCTACAAATACTAAATATTGGTAAATGGTAACTGATATCTGCAACCAAAACACATAATGAAATAGGTTCAAGGTAATGTTATTATTAAAAAGGACGCTATCTATATTAATAAAGAGAGCTATATGTACAAGAGCTATGAGTGATATATGTGAAGGAGAGTGGATACATGGAATTGATCATAAATACATGTACATCTAAACATTCATTAACAAATGTACAATTAAAACGAGAAATTTAATTCGTCATTGAGGACGAATTAGGTGGTCTGTTGTGTAATATGAATAACTGATCTTGTAAAGAATTGTCTCAGCTACAACATGTCGAAATTTGGAAGAAAATCGATCAATATTTACAGAGATACAATAAATTTTCCATAAATTTGCTGACGTCATAATATGCAAATTCGTTTTTGAGTTCCAAGGCCATTATGATGATGTCACAATATACTTAATGGCCAAATGAGACATGAAATCACATCTACAATTCATACTCTATCTAAATATGAAAAGAAAATTAGGGGTCAACAAGCTTCCTAAAGAGCTATTAAGGATTTGGTATAGGCATGTTTTTGCCCATACATGTATATGCTATGTATTACAAGAACTCGCACGTACGGACATTGATCTGGAACGGACGCTCATTCCGTTATTAATGGTCATAAAAAGATAAACATGGTATCAAATTGTTCGGGAAAAAATGAGGAATATTGTGTCAAAAATAAACCATTGGGAATTATTTTCCTGTTCGGCCGTCACGATCGAAAACGCGCGAAAATTCGTGTTTTCGCGTTTTTTTGCGAAATGCTTAAAATTGCCTGAAACGTACTCTAATTTGATAAAAAACTGATTTTGAGCATTTTGAAATTTTGCGCGCGCATTGACGCCCGGATGTACGCGTACACGCGCGTTCATTGACCTGAAAATGACCGGACGGATATTGACCTTGATCATGATAAATATGAATAAGAAATGACTTTTAGTTATGAAGATATGATCATAAGTTGATTTTCACAAAATGGCACCTGGATGACGTCATAATAACCTGATGAACATGAAAATGTTGTAGACACATCTTAACACAATGACCTATGACTGTGCCAAAATTGAAAGAAATTGACTACATCGATCTAAGAGTTATCGTCTGCATAAAAAAGTGGAGAAATAAATAAAAATAAATAATAATAATAATAATAATAATAAAGAAAGAAAATTCTGACGAAATCAATAGGTAGTCTGTCGTTGACAGACCACCTATTAAAGAATACAGAAATTCTACAGAAATTTGCAATTTCAATTTTCAATTGAAAGTTTTGACATGAACCCAACATCTGATCAAAAACCAAAAGCACGGTTTTGATAGCCCATAGTCTCAGCTATAACATACCAAAATTTGGGAGAAAATAGAGCACAAATAAGCTAGATAGTGCTAAAAGATTAATGTCATGTAGATTCATGATGTGAACGAAATTCACCGTCCATAGGCATAATACGCAAATTAAGAAAATTCTGACATGTCACCTTCAAATGAAATTTTCACTATGATGCCGTCATCAACATGAAAAATAGTGAATAGTGCGCTTGTGAAGAATTGTCTTAGCTACACCATATCGAAATTTGGAAGAGAATTGATTAATATTAAGAGAGATACGATTAATTTTCCATACATTTGCTGACGTCATAATATGCAAATTCGTTTTTTGAGTTCCAAGGCCATTACGATGATGTCAGGATATACTTAATGGCCAAATGAGGCATGAAATCATATCTACAGTTCATATTCTATTCAAATATGAAAATAAAATTAGGGGTCAACGGACTTCCTAAAGAGCTATAAAGGATTGTGTATAGGCACGTTTTTGCCCACATATGCTATGTATTACAAGAACTCGCGCGTAGGGACATGTATTTTGAACGGACGCTCATTCCGTTATTAATGGTCATAAAAAGATAAACATGGTATCAAATTGTTCGGGAAAAAATGAGGAATATTGTGTCAAAAATAAACCATTGGGAATTATTTTCCGTTCGGCCGTCACGATCGAAAACGCGCGAAAATTCGTGTTTTCGCGTTTTTTTGCGAAATGCTTAAAATTGCCTGAAACGTACTCTAATTTGATAAAAAACTGATTTTGAGCATTTTGAAATTTTGCGCGCGCATTGACGCGCGGACGTACACGTACGCGCGCGTTCATTGACCTGAAAATGACCGGACGGATATTGACCTTGATCATGATAAATATGAATAAGAAATGACTTTTAGTTATGAAGATATGATCATAAGTTGATTTTCACAAAATGGCGCCTGGATGACGTCATAATAACCTGATGAACATGAAAATGTTGTAGACACATCTTAACACAATGACCTATGACTGTGCCAAAATTGAAAGAAATTGACTACATCGATCTAAGAGTTATCATCTGCACAAAAAAGTGGAGAAATAAATAAAAATAAATAATAATAATAATAAAGAAAGAAAATTCTGACGAAATCAATAGGTAGTCTGTCGTTGACAGACCACCTAATAATTTATCAAATCAATATTAAAATCATCCATTAAGAAAACAATCTGTAATTTCCTGTATTTACAATTTCTAAAATAACATAGAGAGTTCCAAGGAAAGACTGAATAGATTGACCTGGAGGTCTGGATATTGCACCAACTACTGTTCTTTTATCAAAAGCATTAATTTCTAGAATTCTCTACAGTCGTTATTCACATCCAAATCTTTTCTATGTACATGTACAAATTCAAAATCATTACGTGTAAAAATCCCTACATCACCACCTCTTTTCTTTTCACGACAGTTACCAATAATATTATATCCATTTATATTAAACGGTGTATCAGAGGGTTTCAACCAAGTTTCTGACACCCCATTGCATAACATGGAAGATCTAAGACATTGATTCGCTCTGTTTCCATGGCTTTGGCTACAGGGGACAGCATGACCATTTTGATTTGAATTGAATTGAATTGAATTGATTAGGTTTTTCAAAGTCACAGCTAAAAGCTAACACATCTTGAATTTACAAATAAAACTGCAACATATAAAAAATACATGCAAATAGTTGATAGTACAAGGTAAAATATGAAATTAAGCCATTCAGTAATTAAATTGATATAACAAAAAGGAATAAAAAGAAGAAGAAGAGAAAAAGAAGATAAGGAGGAGGAGAAAAAAAATGAAGAAAAAAAAAGAAAGAAGGAAATATGGTTGATAGTAAAATAAGATGTTTGTAAAACCAGTAATGAAATTAAGTTTACAATTAGAAATTCAGTAATGAAACTGCTTCTGAACAGTGTAACATTTTGTAGATAACTTATGTAGATCAGTTTTAATAATAGGCCTATAGATTGATACAAATTAGTTAAAAAAGCAATCAAACAGGTTTAAATCCAGACTTTAATACACAATTAATGAAAGAAATTCTTTATCCACCACCAGAATGCTCATGTAGCGATGATTCAGCATTTAGTCAAGAAAGAATATGAGAGCTTACAGTATCATAATGACGGTTTCTGGTTCTTAAAAGCACTCCAATACTTTACAAAGACGCTTTACGAAGACTTTACGAAGACGTTTTACGAAGACTTTACGAAGACGCTCCTCGTTTATATGCGGACGATCCTTATTCTCGGACCAGCGCCCCCTACTTAGCTACATGCTGGCAGAATATTTTGAAGAAAAAAAACTAAAACAAGACATGCAAACAAGTCCAATCCACATGAAATCAAACAGAGCACATTACCGCCTGACAACCGTCCATGACTGTGCAAAAATGATATATAATTAATCATAAACCTTGGTCATTGGCACAGCCCTACATACCTGTACATGTGTACATGTACTGGTCCATTTTTATACCTCTTCATGTCGAGAAGCCCGCGAAAAATGCGTAAATAATAAAATAAAATATTTCATTAACATAAAACTCATATTTGTCACTCGAAAATTCCTACTCTAAGACTGAATCACCATGAGAAACTGTTCTAAGGTTTTCATCATTTAATGTACCTGCCAATATTTCTGTTGTGGCTAGCAACTCAGCAAGAAAGAAGAAACTAGATGGAACTTGGACTGCGCGCAGATGAAAATGATGCCTCCGCCATAGAGCGATTTTACAAACTAAAACGGAAGAAATTTTTAATATTCAAGTTTGATAGTAATCCATTAACGGGTTCTCAGAATATCGTGATTACATGCTATTTTTCATATACATGGCTCTGCAAGATAAATTCCTGTCCTGAGTTTGATAGTAATCCATCTGTCGGTTCTAATTAAAATGCATTCCGAAGTTATTTATATGCATACATAATGAGCCCCATGACCTTTGACCTTTGATCTCATGACCCTAAAATCTAATCAGTTCATTGGCTCTGAAAGATACATAAACATGTCTTGAGTTTGATGGTAATCCGTCTATTGGTTCTCAAGATAATGCGATCACAAGCTATTTTTTAATACATAAAAAAGCCCCAGGACTTTTGACCTTTGACCCCATGACCCTAAAATTTAATCAGTTCATTTGCTCTGCAAGATACATACATGTTTTGAGTTTGATGGTAATCCATCAACGGTTCTAATGATAGTGTGATCACAAGCTGTTTTTGCATACATAATGAGCCCTGTGACCTTTGACCTTTAACCTCGTGACCCCAAAATCTAATCAGTTCATTGGCTCTGCAAGATACATACATGACCCAAGTTTGGCGGGAATCCATCAATCGATTCTTGAGATAATGCGATCACAAGCTATTTTTGCATACATAATAAGCCCTGTGACCTTTGACCTTGTGACCCCAAAATCTAATCAGTTCATTGGCTCTGCAAGATACATACATGACCCAAGTTTGGCGGTAATCCATCAATCGATTCTTGAGATAATGCGATCACGAGCTATTTTTGCATACATAATAAGCCTGTGACCTTTGACCTTTGACCTCGTGACCCCAAAATCTAATCAGTTCATAAGCTCTGCAAGATACATACATGACCCAAGTTTGGCGGTAATCCATCAACTGGTTCTTGAGATAACGCGATCCCGAGAACGGGACATACGTACGTACGTACGGACGGACGGACAACCAGAAAACATAATGCCTCCGGCTACTTTGTAGCGGAGGCATAAAAAAGAGGCTACTTAAAGGGATCGTTTAACAGTGTTAAATCTGAGATACACGGCCCTACATGTTATTAGTGTCTGTGATATGGTGTAATAATGAAGCCCTAAAAAAATTGCGCTTCAAAATGATCAAGAAGTGCCTCAAAAAGTAAAAATCTTTGATTGACCGGTTTTACCATACTCGGTTTCCCTAATAGACTATAGTGTTATGAAAACCATCAGGCGAACGGTTTTCAAAATTTGTAATTCCAATCATAAATATCTTGATAATCAGACAGGCGATCAGCTTGTAAAAGTCATGGGGTTCCTGACTGACCTAAAGGTTTATGATTATCATTGCATCATGAGCTAAATCCAGAATTTTGTTTCAGAATCTGAGACAAAGTTACCGGATCCCTTTAAAAAGACTCCCTTGACATGCTAGTATGTATGATACAAATGTGAAATAAAGATTTTCTTTAAATATACATTATGTATTACATATTAGAAGGCCAATTCAGGGGGGCTGAGTTTGTAAAAGTCGAGAAACAACAATGTCAATTTCATACAAAAAGGTGGGCATGTCGTTTTGACATTACAAAGCCAAAGGTTCCCATATATACAGTATGTGCACTCATTCATTTGAAATGCAGTCAGGGAGTTTGAAGTGAAAGATAGAATTTTCAGGCCAGTTTGTCCATAAAATTAATAAAATTAGACTTATCCCAATATTTTTGACATTCATGAATAGAGATGGGAAGTTTGTGTTCATTGCACATTTGGTTGTCTCAGTCTCTCAGAATCCCATATTTTCAGAAAAGGGCAATGCAGCCTATGCAGATGGTTGCTCTAGCAATGGATTTAAATTTTGGCATCATTATCTCTAAAGTCATTCAAATGCCAAGTAAGTTTGGTCTAATGACAGTTTTCAGACGAACTTTTCAGTAACTAACCTACAGTAATGTTGAAAGTGTTGAGCAGTTTATTTTTGTCTTTATTTCCTTGTTAAATCAAATTGTTTCTGATGAGGCTAGGTTATTAATATTATTACAGAGTACTCTTCAGTCTCGTACAGAAAACCTTGAAAAAAAATAAACAAAATAGGCAGAAACATAAAAAATAAACAAAATAGGCAGAAACATTAAAAGTAAACAAAATAGGCAGAAACATTAAAAGTACCAGTAAGACAAAACAAAAACAAAAACAATAGTTAAAAGACTTAAACACTGTAGTACAAAATTCAAAGCTTCTAGTTGAAGAGACCAAAAACAAAAACAAAACAAAACAACAAAAAAACAATGGAGAGGATGATCCAGAGGCCAGAGCCAATAGATTAGCAGGATTGAGAGCTAGAACTAGAAGACCGACTGTTGAGATGACAGCATTCTTCATAAAGGTATAACAACCACCTGCCCAAACTTAAAGGGACTATGTCCCATTTGCAGGCCAAAAAAATGAAAAGGTTAAATTCCAATGGCATTTGAAAGACAATACTAATTTAGAACTTCCCTAAAAAAAAGAGGGCTTGAAAATGTCTTTAAGTGGGAAAATAACGACTATTAGTTGTCGAATCGACTTAGGAGCTATAGAGCCAGTAAGTAATAGTCTGATTTTTCAGACCATTGTACCGAATGGTCGTACGTTTTATGCTGCGCAAAGATTCAATCAGTTTAATTTTGGCCATTACAAGAAGTGGGTTATTGATGTAGACAAATGCTCATGTACCCTTTACAGCTCATTTTATGTATGTTATTACCAAAGATGAAAAAACCAGTCAGTCACTCAATAGTGTCTGACAGTGAAGTCTAGCAAGTAAACGGGTTTCCTTGCATAATTTGAATATTAGGACACTGCTAACGTTTAAATTTCACAGATAGGACATACATGACATATTCATAATTCCTTCAAAGTTCTACAGAATTTGATGTTGGCTGCAAAAGGGACATAGTATCTTTAATATCTAGTCTCTCTATAGTTTCGCAAAACTGTCATACTGTAAGTACAATTTCAACAACATCTCGACGCTGTCGCTTGAGTTGTCTGCTAAGTGTTTCACAAAACCCTTGTTGCCAAGACAAGTGACAACTTCCCAGACAAGAGACTTGTCGTGACTCCAGACCTGTCATATCTTTTTTATCTTTCAAGGCAATTCTTAATTAGTCTACGGGCAGCAAAAAAAAATGAAAATTGAAAAATTATTTTGAAACTTATTTCTTGATCTTCAAGATGTCATTTCACTGATCAGTACTTGCTGTTAATATAAAAGTATTATACAAGCATATAAACTGCTCCTTAAAAAATGTAATTCCTTATTAAACGAGTGAATAAGATCAATATTATTTGTATATGTACATATATCAGTCTACCATGGGTCTGTAAAACTCTGTAATTACAGACCCATGAGAATGACGCCATTTTTGTGTAGGTATTACTCTGGATATTTTCAATTTTCAAGCATAACCTGATAATGATATACATATCATATAATTATTTTATAAATAAATATAAAAACTATGAGTCATAAAATATCTTGTCATTATTTTATTAACTAGAAATAAAATCAGGGTCTTCTTTTGATTGGATATATGTCTTCTTCTTCGTTTCGTCCTATAATTGCAATTAGTCAACTTTGACTATTGACATTGTTGCCAATTTCATCGTATCTGTATTTTCCTATCTTTCTCGTAATGTCTTGGTAAAATTACATTTTTCCAATCTCATTTTAATATAATATTCAGTCATAATAGACTACCTATTTTTATGTAATAAAATAGAACAATATTTCAAATTAAACTACAGTTCCAACTCACGCTGGCCCTGGCTCTGTCCTGATTAATAAGGACTGGTATCCTCTTACTTGAAAATCTCGATTTTCGCCCATCGCCAAAGCAACCTCGGCTCGAGTTTCATCCATTTTTATAAATTCTTAGATCTCATTACTTTTTAGTAACACATTTTTTAAATTTCATGCTAATAGAATGTTTGTATCATTTGTGCTAGATCGATCTAGCCTACAACTTATAATACAAGTAGTCTACAACTTCTTAGATTTTTACTTTTCAAACAGGTTGAGTGAAAATAAGCCTCATATTCATAATCTCCTTTCACAGTTTCAGGATAAAATTCAGGAAAAAATCAGAATCTGATGGATCATGACAAAGTCTAAAAGTCAAAGTCAAACTTCAAAATCAAATTCAAAGACAATATTTTTTAGCCGAAAGGCTGATATTGATAGTGATACTGATAGCTGATAGTGATACCGATATGATAGTATCGAAATCATAAATTTGTCGCTTAAGTGAAACGGATTGTCTGCTTCCTGACATTTCCGCGTAGGTCGCAGACAAAGATATGACTGTCATGTCATGGAGTTGGTTTCATGAAGCCATGAAGGGACTCTGCACTGCACTCTGAATCTGATCTGGCCCCCGGCCCCCGGCCGCGTCATTTTTTTCTGCGGCACAGATTGGGGCTTTTTTTAAAAAAAGAGGTCTTGATTTAACCCTAACCCTAAACTTTCCATAGGCTCAACACGCACCTAACCCCAATCTGTGCCGCAGAAAAAAATAACGCCCCCCGGCCCCAAATTCAAGTAAATTGAAGTAGATCTAGCAAGCATGATTAAGGGACACAAATCTTTACATGTGGGACAACGTCGCCCGCAATTACCAATAAGATGTAACTAAATACACGGCATTTGATGACAAAAATTTCAATGAAAGAAGAAGAGCTTTTACCGTTATTCCATCATTAAACGCAGACAGAATGTAAATAAAGAAAATGAAGAAAGTGAGAACACAATTCCGCATACCTGATCTGAGCTGAGCTGAGTAATGTCGATCGTCACTGGATGGACTTCCCCTTTCCGATAATAATATTTCCGTGTTTATTTACGCCTGAACTCAGCTCAACACTTTGTATACTCGTGCCGCGCGTAATTTAACTCTAGCTGATTTTCTTGAACGATTTAACTAGTAAGACTGAAATGGGGTAAATTTATATTTGTATTTAAACTTATTTTATTCAAAAAATCATATTCAAAAATTAAAATATACATAATAAAATTATTATAATACAATTTGATGTTTCAAAAAATGTATTATTTGCTTTAAAAATCTAAAAAGTGTAATTCTGAACCCTTTGCTAAATTGACTACAGCAGTGTGCAAGAAATGCTGTGCTAGTTCAGGCTGGGGGCAGATCCCTGGTTGTATTGTACGTACGTGCGTGCGGATATAATCGATCGGAGTCGAATAGCCTACACTTAGTTCAAATTAAGACTACGGTATAGCTAAAAGGCGGTTTCATGACGATTTTATGAAGGATTGTTGCTGTGTTTATGTAAGTATGTTGTTATTAACTTCTTCTTCTTCTTGTCCTTCGTTGGCTTCGGAGATCGGCGGCATACCGCTGCAAGGGTCTGGTGCCTTGGTGGGCCTGGGATCACCGAAATTGACCACTACTATCATCTAGACTAGTCTATATCCTACTATTCCTAGTAATACTAGTACTAGTATATGTGTTGCTGGTGGTGACGGTGTGGAAACTGAAGTTGTAGTAGTGAGAGTAGACTATACTGTCTAGTGATGATATTGATCGTTGATAGGTACGGATGATGTAGGTGAGCTGAGAGTCGGAAAGCTTAGTTAGGTAGTAACTAGGACTATACCTAGACCGAAAATTTCTGTCTCTTTCGTTCGTTAGCCTCTGATTTGGGTATGGTCGGCTCCTCTCTTTAGAGACAGAAGCCGACCATAGCGGCTGCATTGCAAACTAATGCCCGCGTCCGGGCAGTAAACTTATGCCCAAAATACTACATTTTACCCGATGCATATCCGATGCATTTATTATTGTAAATTAGGCCTAGGCCTAGGCTAAACTACATCGAAACCATTCACCAGATTGACTGTATGATGCGTTTAAGGCCTAAGGGTCTTTTTTCCGGATTTTCATCGCCGAAAATGAGCTCCGTGTTGAAATTCTTGCACTTTGCAGCCGTATTTTAAACTGTTACTGTCAAAGGATGACGTCATCTTCCTTCATGCGCAATAACAGTTTAAAATACGGCAAAGGTCATGGGGCTCGTTGTGTATGCATATAAATAGCTTGTGAACGCATTATAATTAGAACCGACAGATGGATTACTTTCAATCTCAGGACAGGAATATCTTGCAGAGCCATGTATATGAAAAATAGCTTGTAATCACGATATTCTGAGAACCCGTTAATGGATTACTATCAAACTCGAATATTAAAAATTGCTTCCGTTTCGGTTTGTAAAACGCTCTATGGCGGAGGCATCATTTTCGACTGCGCGCAGTCGAAGTTCCATCTAGTTATAATTTGAGTTAGTATATTTCAAATCTATGATATATTTACTACATGAATAGAAATAAATACCAAATAATAGAGCAATCGGTCTTTTAAAACAGCTAGGAAAGCGATTTTAGTTCAGCATTTTGATCGCCAAAAATGGATTTGTTGTCATGGAGTCTATACTATTTCCATGGTAGGCCTAATGAAGCCGTAAAGTTTATTACATGTATAACAACTAAAACATTATTTCAAAAAATCATATTAATAAAACAACATATCCTGAAAGTTTGGTGATTTTATTGATTTGTGTCTAAAATTGTGCATATTTTTCTGGATTGTAGACCCTATTTAGTGCCATATTTAGGCCTTACTTACTGTACTACATGCATAATCTCTTCAAGGGATTTGCATTGTTTTATCGCAAAAAGTATCATATCTCGAAAATTATTTGTTGTATGTACTTCATTCAAAAAATATGTTGATGTGCTCTTCAAGCCTTTTCATATGACACCAAATTCAATGCATGTAAATTTGACATGAACACCCTACTAACAGGCCTAGGCCCTAGGGTCTACTTCCCCCATTACATTGTTATCTGCAATTCAGTAGAATTTAGAAACCTTCAAAACCAGACTCTGGGACACAATCCAAAGGGGCAATATAAATTATAAACATACCTGTAGTCCCTTCCTGCAATTGTAAAGTGATGGGACTTTGGACTCAACTCCAAAGGCAAAGTGTAAACACACCACACACAATTTCAAACGCTCTTTTAATAGTCAACAATACCACTTTGAGGATCAGATTCAGATTCAAATTCAAATTCATGATTGGCAAATTCTTAAACTTTCTTAAATTAAAGATCTGTAGGTCTATACCTAGCGTTAGTTAGACTCTGATGAGTAACGTAAGATCTTGATCTAGGGTCTACTCTAGATCATAGATGATGGTAGACAGAAATAACTTGTATGGGGAATTCTTTAATAAAACTGTCATTTGTCAGCATATAATACCCCATACGCAGGCGGTAACCCTTGCCACACGCACAAGGAGGAGATTAACCAGCTAGAATGCGGCAAAAGATTTGCCCTCGATTCCCTGAACTTTTCCCACCTCTTCTGTCCTTCTTCCTCTATCTTCCTCTATCTTCCTCTGTCTCCTTTTACTCTCTCTTAGTGCTTTCGAGTTTTGTCCATGCCTCTCACCCTTTAGTCTGTTATTGTTATTACATGTAATTATGCTATGTGTAATTTTAAACCAATGTACACTGTACATACATGTACATGTACAAAGTACATGTACATACATGTATGTCTATGTGTATTTATCACTTATGTATTTTGATTATTACTGTTTTTGTTGTTTATACAATGTATGTATTTAATTGCTTGTTAAAAAAAATACCACGTAACATTTCCATGTAGTTAAATTTGGATGAATAAGATTGAATTGAAATGAATTGAATTGAGATGAAATTGATGCTAACATATTATGAATATTTTATTTTTAATGAAGGTATATGTACATTGTACATGCCCTTCTTGCTTTTTCTCTGTGTAGTACTACATGTAGAAACAGTACATAATAAGGATCTTCATATCACATGCATTTCACTCAAAATATATTTATCCAAGCTTTGCACAGTTTTATGTAGGCAATAAAGATCAAGTTCCAAGATGAAGATCTTTTACAGTTAGTGTTCCAGGCCCACAAATATGGCTCAACGTTGATATCCAATGCCTGTTTGGTGGCCTTCATTTACATGTACATCTATTGTTTTATCAAGAGGTCAAAAGTAACAGATAATACATTGTGCATGTATTGTTAACAACTTAACATGATAAAACTTGCATTGTGTTGCACGTATTGCTTTGAAAAAGTGATACATGTAGGTCTTATCAGTGACTAAAGGTTGCTTTTTTTAAAATTGCTTATAAAATAGTGGGGTGTACTCGTGGCAATAGCTTTATATTGATAATAGTGAGATGGGGCAG
This sequence comes from Mesocentrotus franciscanus, assembly GCA_037976565.1. NCBI lineage: Eukaryota > Metazoa > Echinodermata > Echinoidea > Camarodonta > Strongylocentrotidae > Mesocentrotus > Mesocentrotus franciscanus. The sequence continues at coordinate 29,541,431 of CP137680.1, read as the reverse complement.
GCAACCTAGTCATTTTGGAAATGTCCTTTGAATAGTGGATTCACTAGAAAGTTTTAGCTTGGTTCTTATCCAATCCCTTTCATTTTCTTTTACCAGGATGGGTCATTCAAAAGTGAAGGGGTTTGCAACCCTGTTCCTATCATTCTACTCTGCCTTTGTGGTCTCAGTTTTCTTGATGGGTCCACTTCTGCCGCTGATGATTCTTGCTCCGCAGATCTATCGTCGAGTCACAGATCGCTGCATTGGCATGTGGATGATGCTTCCTGTGTCTTTACTGGAGGTGTTTTATGGATGTAACTTCAAGACCATCGGTGACAAGCTGGTGCCGAATGAGCGTAGCCTGCTCATCCTGAACCATCGGACTAGGATAGATTGGCTCTTCTTCATCTCCTGCATGATGAGACAAACCAATTCCTCTGACCTCAAGATCATCCTCAAGTCTCAGCTCAAAATGCACCATGCATTGGCTGGTCAATGCAGGTTGCCTGCTTCATCTTCCTGTCCCGTCAATGGGCCAAAGACCGCATCTGGATGACTACTGTCCTCAAGTACTTCTCAGAATTGCGCTACAACTTTCAACTCCTCCTCTTTCCCGAAGGCATCAATTTATGTCGGACAGGCCGAGAGATCAGCGATGCCTACGCCCAGAAGAATGACCTTCCCATGTACAAGTATGTTCTTCATCCTCACACCACTGGTTTCTCTTTCACTTTGGACTACCTGAAGCAGATGAAGAAGGTTGACACCGTCTATGATGTGACAGTGGCATACTGTGACGTCATTCCAGAGAAGGGAGAGATCGACTTCTTCAGAGGCAATGTGCCTCAGGAGATGGAGTTCCTGATCCACAAGTATCCTGTCAGTGCTCTCCCAACAACAAGGAAGACTTGGACAACTGGTGCGTGGAGAAGTGGAAGGAAAAGGAGGGCCGTCTGGAAAAGTTCTACACTGGCGCCAAGACTTTTGAGGGCCAGGAAGATGGTAAACTAGAGAACCTCTCCACCCAGTGTCTCCCAAAGGTATACTTTGTCATCACTTTCTGGGTATCTCTCTTCTTTGGTACCATCTATGCTATGTTCGTCTCCTCCTTTATCTTTTGGAGTGCGATGTTCATTATTACAGCCTATGTCATAATGGGTAAGTACTTCGGTGGTGCTGATAATCTTGCTATATCTAGCTTTAATTTTACTCAGGATATCACCCACAAAGCCAGGGCCACTTAATGCAAGGTCTAGCCAAGTACCCACGTAGACCTGTGGAGTCTTACATTACCTAAGATGGATGCCATGAAATCTTAGATGTACATATACATTTGTAAGTGTGTCAAGTTGTAGTTCTTTAAAGCTGATGTACAGTTTTTGATAAGCCCTGGAAACAAAATGTCAGATTTCTTTGCTTTTAGATGATAAATAGGAATATACTATCAATACTAAGCTGCTGTGGAGATTTTTCCTCCTTAAATGACACATTAAACAAATGAGAGATTCCATCCTAGAAAGTAAATTCTACCAACATCAACCTGCACTACACAGGTTTAAATGCTACAGTCTGCACACATGCTGTATATTTGCAGTTTTGCACTACAAAATTCACAGGAAATCATGATCGAAGACCAAACTATCTTGTACATAATGTCTTTTGATAAGAGGAGAACAACATGAGACTCTTTATACATGTTTTTTCCAATTTCCTTTTTGCTACTGAAACTGTACATGAGCTTTAATATTAAAGCGTAAAAACAGTCTTCCTTGATACTAGGCTACTAACTAGAGATTGTAAACTAGAAGATGAACTTTGAAGTAGGATTTCATTCCTGTGACATGTTCTTTCATTGTGACATCATTCCAAGATGATAGGGCAGCAAGGACATCGAGGAGATTACTAATGATAAATATTCTGAAAAGCAAATCTATTTTTGTAAGGGACAATGAAACCAATATCCACTTTTACACAGGTATGATGTAGCTGTATACTCTTACCTCTACAGTTTGTACAAAGAATTGTAAATTGAACTTTCAAAATTTGGAAAATTTGTAGCCACTATCCTGCTAGAGGCTCACATGTAAATGAAGAATTTCTGGAAGTGAAGTTGAAATGAATGCTTGATATACCATTGGATGTTATGAAGATATATGTATAATTGCTTTAAAGTACAGGTGTACAATTTAATATTTTTTCTTTACTACAGTATGACAAATTATTAGTCCAAAAAGTTTAGGACATGAATACATGTATTACCAATGAAAAAAATAACACTCTTGGTGGAATATTTCTCTTTGAGCATAATTTTTATGAGTGCTTTTCTGAATTTATGCTATCAGAAAGCTAATACAAGATGCAAATTTATACTTAATGAGCAATCCAACTGTTGTAATAAACTCTTTGTATAGAAGCGTAAAAATTAGAGAAACAGATTGGTGAAAGTTTGAAATAAATTGGACCAATAACAAGAAAGTTATGAGTGTTTGAAACATGAGATCACTTAATCTATGTGGATCACTAATTGGCAATTTGGTCAGTGGATTGTGACATATTCATGGACAACTCTCCTGTTTGTCGTGTACAAAAGTACCTTAAATTTCTGTTTTTCTCCTAAGCGCCTTCTCTCTTGGGGCACTAATTAAAATATATTGTGGGTAACATGTTCTTGAAGGTTTACTAAAGAGAAAAGCCCCTTCTGAGTCATACACTTTGGCAAATTGAATTTTTAATCATTTTGTGTGTTGGATCAAATGGGAAAGTTGTCCGGCACTTAGTCACATTGACACTCTTGATTCAGCCAATTTGTAGTGCCCATATGTATACATTATACATGTACATGTATGTAGTCATTACACCTATAAAAAATTCATAAATTCGTTATTTTTGTCCGATTTTGGTTCCAATTTCACCAGTCTGCTTCTCTGCTTTCGTTTAGAGTGGTTAACTATCAAGATGGATTTCCCTTACATTGTTTAGGACACACTGAAAAATGTCAATATATTGTAATGAAAAATGTAGTACAGTACCTTATATATTTTCATGTTGTATGATTAGACGGCTGAAATGCATCACATTCACATTATTATTGCAATTCATAGGATTCGGTTGCTTATGATGAATATGATGACATTGACATGTCTGATTCATTCTGTAAATATGACTATTCTGTCCATGTTTATGCAATATATATAATTATGCAATAAATATAATTTAAAGGTGTTATAGGATCAAAGAGAATACATTCATAGATATACTGCCAAATTTATGATTTAGATATTTACATTTTACATGATTTATTTTAGTTATTTTATTTTTCAGCAGATTTTTCAACAAATGTTTTGAGGCCTTGAAAAGGTTTAGATTGCAGAGCTCAATTTACAATTTTACAATTTTCGGAGCGATATTGGACTTGAGATTTGATAATTGCTCTTGTTATTTTATTTTGAGGTCTTGCATAAGTTTAGACTTTAGAGTGCAGTTATTTTACCAATTTGAAGCAACATTGGACTAGAGATTGATAACTGTTCATGTTTTATAACTCTATTTAGAATTTTGTGTTTTGGTGTTATAAATATCTAGATTGGAGTGTTTGAACAGAAATCTCCCAGAAAACTGACTGTCCACAAGACCGACAGCAGTCTCATGAAACCTCAACAAGTTATCAGTAGGCCCACAAGTCAGACATGTTGGTCTCATGGGCCACCAGTCTCATTTAACTTTTCAGAAGGCCCATGGGACCAACATTGTCATCCTTGTACAGTAGGCTGTCGGTCCTGTAGGCTGTCAGTCTTGTGGGCTGTCGGTCTCATGGGCTTTTGGTCTCTGGGTCTTAGCTGTTTGAACAGAAGTAATAGGAGTGAAACCTCTGAAGAAGTGACCTTACCATGTATATAGTGAAGTTTGAAAAGTTGGGGAACCTTTGGGGTTTGAAGGGTTTGACCCTTCTTTATAGTTTAGTTAATAAGTTAAATGTTGAACAACTTAATTGAGAGTAAAAATGGCTACAGGTGTCATGATCTAGTGGATATGTCACCAGACTGTGGATCACATGGTTCACGGTTCGAGTACCGCCGTGGCACTAATGTCCTTTGGCAAGACTAGTGCTGTGATCAAACGTTTAACCGTCCGGTATCCGACCGTCCATGGCAGTATCCGTTTTGAATGTGACGGTTTCGTTTACCCGATTTTTTTTTTTTTTTTTTTTTTTAGTGTAAAAATTTCGGACAAATTTAACAATATAAATAATAGAATAAATATATCTTACAGTATTTTAATTTATTCATTCCGGAAAATTACGAGAAAAAAATTTAACTTATTGAAAATAAACATTTATAAGAACAGTAATGGAACGAGCCTGAGCTGCTATCTCTGTGTATTATAACATGTACATCGGTACATTCAATATGGCAGCCTTCATGAATCGCAACTTTAGACAACAACACTCGGCAAATCTTTAAAAATAATCAGTTTATGTCAAATTGAAATCATGATTCTTGTACAATTGCAAATAAAACACAAGTAAAGACGGAAATATGAATGTAAGTAATATTTTTCTTGACGAATAGTTACGTTTTTATGTGAAATTAGTGCCGGTCGAAAGCAGTGTTTTTCATCAGAAGTGGTGGGCGAAAATCCCCCGCGCTGGTCGGGCCCGCGCCCGCCCAGTGCCGACCACTATTCTTACAATCAGCGGCGACCTTGGCAAAAGTGAGTAATTTTCGTTTAACCGAAAACCGTCCGGTTTTGACTAGCGGTTAAACGGAATTGGAAATATCCGTGATGTTACAACACTAGGCAAGACATTGATCTACATTTGCCACACTCCACCCAGGTGTAGAAAACGGGTACCCGGTAGGAATTTATTCCTGAAATGCTCTGAGCGCCTTAGGGTAGGTGGTCTAAAGCCAGGTTAATACTACTACCGGTACTTCCTAGGTGCCTTGAGCATCTTCTCCTGTACTGTAGCTATCATTATTATCATTACATGTTCCCCACGCACCTGATACATGTAAATGTTATTCCTATGGAATATGTTCTCTGCCCGGTTTTTGTTATACGTGTATGTAACGTGTTCATACCACCATTTGATAATCATAAGTGTATTTCTGACAATTGTTCAAAAACTTGCTGGTAGAGAAGGGGTGCAAAATAAGCTTATCAAAAATTTATTCATCCATATGTGTTTAATGGTGCAGTGTTTCAACAGATTTCATGTTTTCTGAGGATGTTTTTGTTTTGTTTTAAGTGCTGTATAAACTTGCATATTATGAGTGGAGAGCTTCTACTATTTTGGGGGCCATTACAGGTTTGTGGCCCCACATTAATTACATTTTCTCTGTGTGATTGGTGTTTTGATATGAGTGTTGTTTTGAATTTTTGAATTTGAAGTATTGAATTTTTTCCACATCTAGTCACAATGAATGTCACAATGAAGTAATAACTGTAATTATGTTTTTCTAGCTATTTCTGTAAATCAAAGTTTTATATACATGTACATGTATTTTCATGTACAAAGCAGTTTTGAAATTGTGTGTAAACTATAAGTAAGTGCTTCCTTTTCACATGTAGCCTTTAGTAGACTATTGTAATACATGTATCAACGGCAGTCATTTAACCCCCTCAAAATAGTTTGGAAACTCAAGTTTGATCGATTATAGTGCTCTTATCAATCATGTTATAATATAATCATCACTTTGATTATTGTCATTAGAAAGTGATACCTTATTTGTTTTGATTTTGCAGCCATGGAGTGAGCAGTACATCAGAATAGACCAGTTCACGGTTAGCACATGTCCCAAATGACCACGAATATCCACAGATCTCCAAAACATGAAGAGGTCCCACTTAGACATTTTGAAATTATCACTCCTACAGCGATGGAGGTGCTAACATACATAGCCTTTGTTTCCCCTTTCAAAGAATACTTCCACCTGTGTATCATGGAGGGCACTGCTTGTGCATAAATGAATAATGATTACATAACTTTCATGAGCACGTATCCAGTATTTTGTATCCGTGTATTTCACAATTTGGTCTGCAATGACCTTTATCTGCTCATGCTCAGACTGCAACTATGAACTGGCTTATAAGGGGCATGGTCATAAGGGTAAAGTTGCATAAAGGAACTGGTATTCTGGTAAGCACTGGTATTCTGGTAATCACTGGTATTGTTGTGCAGAGCATTCCTTTTTCTTTGACATATAAAGAGATTGTGTCTTTTGTAAATGACAGTGGGGCTTTTGTTCCCAACTGGTCATCCATGAATGCTAAATTCTAAAGTCAGGCAAGATTCGCTACTGTTTGGTCATCAAATTTCTGAAGCATCATGCCTAGGTTAACAACAGTGTTGAAAAGGGTAGGGCAAGAGGGCCATTTGAATGCATAGTCGAACAAGAGCAGTGCAACTTTTCACTTATTTTGATCTACTGCACATTCCATGACTTAAAATCATAATAAATGGGGTGTCATTTTGAAAAGGGTTGAACCCACTTCTTAATGATATTAAATAAAGCGATGATAATACCACAACAAGAGAGATAAAATCGATCATACATGAGTTTCCAAACCTGTTTTGAGGGGTCAATATAAACCTACATGCAGTATAGACTTAACAGGTGAGATATTTAGCAGAAAATGATTTAAATACATGTATAATACATTTGATTTTGGCATGCTCTGGTATGGATGTACATACATGAATATTCATATTTTTATGCCTGTATGTATTCTTACAATGATAGAATCATGTTATTAATATTGCATTGTCTATTAAACTTGAATCAAATGATATGGTCCAAAGAGAATTATGCCATGTGATTGAGATTTGACAAACAATTCATTGACCATTTATTACAATAGCTGGTACATTTGAGTAGAAAACGCACTTATCAGGAAAAGAGAGATATATTATATATATATATATATATATATATAGTGGAAAATAATATATGTATACATTTATATGTACATGTATATAATATATATATATATATATATTCACTAAATGAGAAGGCCCCATATTCTGGTTTGAAGAAAGTCATTTTCTGTTTATTTGAATGAACTGTTTGCCTCATTGCAAAAGGGTCACTTTATAGCTATTTGTTGGCTATGGGTCTTTTGCCATTTTCATGCTGAAGCAACCTGTTGGGCATATCAAAAGATTATGTAGTCAGTCAAGAGTAAAAAGGGAATAACTGTTTGCTAAATAAAATGAGTAAACGCCCTTCTGATGTTCATAACTTCATAATACCGTTTGACATATTAGTTCCTGAATCGAATTGTATCAATTGAAAGGTACAGTATTATGGCGTCATAGATAGGTACGTTACATTTTATGAAACTGCGATCTCCAAGAACAACAATGAGCTTTGAACATGTAGACTTACCCATGTTCCTTCATGTCCATATATCTGTATTCATCTCATAAGTTAGACCAATAGACCGGTTTACTGACATATTAAAATTTACAGATGTTTCTTTCCAGGGGCTTGTGAGTTATTCCATTGACCTGTTACTACTACTTCTACTAAGTACTAATAATAATGACTGTTTGTAAAGTGCCATATCCATTTCACAGAAATGCTCAAGTTGCTGAGAGTATACATGAACAAAAGAAAACTATAATTAGATGTAAATTGCAATACAGAGCACATGAACAATACAATTAAAAGTACATCGAAGAAATAAGTTGACAGCAATATAATCTAAGGAAATATATATGAATGACAAAGACTAAATGTAGAAATACATAATTAATCAAAAGTGGTTTTGAACTGGTGAGTGTTAAGAGAGTACATCAAAGAAATAAGTTGACACAAATATGTCTAAGGAAATATACATGAATGACAAAGACTAAATATAGAAATACATAATTAATCAAAAGTGGTTTTGACTTGAATGAGTTTAAGGTTGCTATTTCCTTAAGAGGCTGTGGTAATTGATTCTATAGAACTGAGCCAGCATGTGTATAAGAGATCAATCCCCCGTGATTTTATTAATGAATGAGCTACAATACTTTGAATCCAGTCTATACACATTAGTTGTTGCTATGTTGGGCATGCCTCGGACAAGCTTTCAGGTTGTCAAGAACATCCTTTGTGTGAAAAGTATGCATATAATTTGAATATGTTAGTAAACTGGTCCATTGATTGTGAGAAGCTTCATGGTTATCTCTTAAAAAGTGTTAATTCTTCAGTCTTGCTTAGCTTATGATACTAAGAATCTATGGTGAAGTACATTATATGGTAAGTGGAACAAATAATCCCAATATCTTGTCTTCCACACAGTTCAGTTTTGCTTTTTAAAGAAAACATTCCTGTGTGTTCAAAGCTCTCCGTTTTCTTTCGTAATAACATTCTTTGAAGCTTGATTTTTGTTTCTTTTGAAATGATATTGTGAACTGATTTGTAGCCATGCTGTAGATGAACGTAAAAACAAGTTTGAAATCAAAATACGTTGTGAAAGTAAAACACATTCCAGTGCTTTTTAATATATTAGTTATGAGTGGTATTCTGTGAAGGCGGTCTCGTGATAACTACATTCCATCTGAAGAATATACATCTGACTTGTCTCGTCTCACTAAGTGTTGACATTGATTGTATTGCAGCTGAAATTCTGTTCTAAAGAATGCTACAATTTTATGATGATGATATTGTTGACCTGATGTGTAATTCATTACGAGAGGCGAAGGTTCCAAATGCTCTGTCCTGCAAAGGTATTTTCTTGCAATTATTCTAATAACGGATAATTACCAAATAAATTGTGCTCGCGCTTTTATTTGTTTTCAGTGTTATTATTATTAATATTTGTTTTGGAGTTGTTTTTTAATTTAGTTATAATATCAGATATTTACATGTGAAGAATCAGTTTGGTTATCTGTACATATATATCTATCATTATATCATGATGCCTTACCTTCTGTCCACCCACCGATCTGTCTATCTGTCTATCAGAGTACCTCACTACTTGTCTGTCCTACTATCTATCTATCCATGTACCCGTCCATCATATCCATCTATCTAGTAATCAGTGTTTTCATCTATCTATATAGACAAAGAAATAATTTAAACAAATTAAAAGCCGGATATATATCTCTCTATGTACCCGTCCGTCATATCCATCTATCTCTATAGACAAAGAAATTTATTTAAAAAAAGAAAACCGGATATTTTAGCCAGTGGTAACAGATTTAAAATGCAAATTTTTTAAACGGATTTATTCATTTAAATCCAAATCCAAGCTTTAAAAACTTCGACTCGTGCCTAGCTATGCTTTACAGTTTATCATGTTATTTCTTTGACCATGGAATGTATGTATAGAAAGGCAAACAATATGACATTTTCATCGATTCATGTACTTCAGTTGAGATACATATATTTTCCCTCTACACCGGTGTCTGTACTTAAAAGTGTTGTAAATTTTATAATCTAATGAAAAGGGACATGGGCTTTCACGACCAATCCATGATTATCTTTGTTCTCGATTGATTATTCAGGGTTTCTGATGAAAAGGTGGAATAATGTAAATAGACACTATTTTGTTGTAATTTTATATGTTTTGCAGTTGCATAAAGGCACTTAATGGTATATATATTGGCAGTTTTTTTTTGGCATTTCTTAGAATTGAAATTGAATAAAATAAACAAATGAATAAACACTTGCATCATCATGCGTCTTATTTTGTTCAAACCTTCCTTGTTTATTTTGTTTTGATTTTTGCTTGATAGTTGTTGTTTTAATTGTTTGTGTGTCATATAACTTATTTTATTTACTTTAAATTACTTGGTACAATTCCAGTGTTTCTCCTAAGAACAAAATCCCAGAAGTGATTAAAAAAATATTTTGCCCTAGATGCTATCTGTTCTTGGGGAAGTATACCCTCATATTAAGTTGGTTTTAATGGTAGCAGAAAAAATGAGAGCAGCATGTCAGTGAAAGTTTGATCAAATTCCAATTAAAATTAAGAAAGTTATGAATCTTTGAAGTTGCGATCAATCAAACACAATTTTGCAACACTGATGTATCTTGCGAACTCCTCTCCAATTTGCTCTGTACACACAATTTCATAAACTTTCATTTTCCTCAATATTGATGAAGGAATAAATTTTTTCCTATACAGGGGTTAAAAATAGAAATACATTTCTGATTATTTATTTTTTTAGTACAGAGCAAATGGGAGGGGAGCTCGCGAGATACGTCACAGAGTTGCCAATTTGTGTTTGATTGATCGTAACTTCAAAAATTCATAACTTCGTTATTTTTAATCGGAATTTGCTCAATTTTCCACTGACCCGTTCCTCTCATGTTTGTTCTTCTATTAAAACCAACTTGATATCAGGGTGGACTTCCCCTTAACTAAAACACGCAATATTATATACGACAGCCGGGGTGATTTTCTTTGAAAACAGTAGAAGTCGAGCCATGTATATATTGTATGTTAAAAATTACCTGTAGTTTTCCTCTGTATTTTGAGCCTCTGTTTTTTTTTGGTGCTGATTACTGTCGCTCTTGTCAGTACCGTATCTGACCTTAAATTTAGATGTAACAGTTCTGTTAGTATCCATGGCAATATTCTGTCAAGAATATGATAATAAAAGATGGTGATACAATGTAATATTCTAAGGTTCATTATTTCGGGTAATAAATCGCCCTCGATGTTACCATCTATACTCAGCAATTTTCGCACGAGTTTTACGACTTTTATAAGCTTTGGCTCAAGACTGCATCCTGGTTCTTTTCTATCAGGAGCTTAATATTATATATATATATATATACATATAGTTCATTGAATCCGGTTTATCCCTATACCATGTGAGTCAAAAAAAGTTTACACCTAGAAAATTGCTAATTATTTTAAAAATCATCTATGAACAGTAAATTATTAAACATATTATGAAAGAGCGTTTTATCCCAAATCATTTGGTATCATTTTTGTGTGGTATGTGTTGACGCTTGAATGAAGAGGAGGCATTGTTTGCGAGAGTGCAAAAATCGACTTGCGCCAAAGTGATGCCTACAGTATGAGATATGTTGGGATTAAAGTGAGAGAATGAATTGAATTTATCAAATGAGATGCATTGCATATGCTTTTTTCAGAAGCAAAGTCACACACACACACACACGCGCGCGCGCACAATTGTTCGTTGATATTTGATATTCGATATTTGATATGTGTGGCATGATTAATTTTGTTAGGGATGTTATTTGGATCTGCAATAACCGAATTAATACCCAAATCCCAATTGTTTTATTCAAACATCACATATGTTACAAAAATTGACTTTGGCTCAAGTCGATTTTTGCACTCTCGCAAACAATGCCTCCTGTTCATCCAAGCGTGAACACATACCACACAAAAATGATACTAAATGATGCGGGATAAAACACTCTTTCATAAGATGTATAAGAATTTACTGTTCATAGATGATTTATAAAATAATTAGCAATTTTCTAGGTGTAAACTTTTTTTTGGACTCACACTGTATAGCTCTGCTCGGGGACTTACCCCAGTTTCTATTTTGTGGGAGAAGATGGAGGAATACCTAGCGTCTGACATGATTTATGCATGGAGTTCTACCAGATACACTCGGGTTGTGGATCAGTTTGTTGGGATGATGTCAGTTCTAGATGCTAAGGCTTAAGACGATGTTCATGTTAATTGCATTCAAAATTCATTTGTTGCGGAGGAAAAGAGATGGATCTGCGAGAAGAAGAATATAGGCTTGAAATATGCGTGAGAGCTCATCTGGGGGCATCTGCTTATACAGGACTTGATACAGTCATGTCCTCTCTCTCGCTCTCTCTCTCTCTCCCTCTCTCTCTCTCTCTCTCTCTCTCTCTCCCTCTCTGTCTCTCTGTCTCTCTCTCCCACCTCCCTCCTCTCTCTCTCTCTCTCTCTCCCCTCTTCTCTCTTTTTCTCTCTTTCTCTCTCCTACACCCCTCTCTCTATCTTACTCATTTTGTCCAATAACCTTGCTTATCCTTATTCTTTCATCTCTGTTTTACACACACTCCATAAAACACTTTAATTTTCTCCCCTCATGATAAATATGCATCTACCCCCCACCCCTCCCCTTCCACCCCCATTTTCCATGTAATGTTTTCCTGTGTGCTTTTAGCATGGGCTATACTTGCTTACCTCACGTGCAGACATTTCTCATCCCCGTCAATGGCTGAGATGACATCATTTTTATGAATTTTATATCATGTCTAAGGTCTTGCCATCTTCACATTCGGCACGTATATCTTGATCAAGATCATTATTTGGTGCATGCTTCATGAAATTCTTATTAACGAATAGGCCACTTTGAATTAATTCATAATGGAACAAAATGTATGCATATGCCTTTGTGAAGCGCCTCGATACGAATTATTTCATTCACCTGTTACGAATAAAATGTATCTCAATTATCAGAATTCAAATTGCTTAAATTAATTGTTGCTAGGTAGGACAAACATAATGGCTTGCCCTACCTAACAACACGTACTATTACATGTATAATGCAATTTGCATTCTGACTATTTAAATACAAATATTATTTCTATCAGGTGAATTAAATAATTCGTATCGAGGCACTTATGTATAAATTTGGTTACGTTACGAAATTGGCCTATTGGTTCTATCGTCTAAGATGTTGAATGTATTATGTTTGTAAAATAATGAATGATCACGTATAAAATGTTTTAATCACGAAGGTATGTTTTTTTGTTGAATGTAACGCCTATGAAATCAAGGAAAATAAAATACCATGTTAACACAAAAATAAAGCCAATGTTGTATCCATGAAAGGGATAGACAGGAACTAATATTTGTATGTTCTTTTTCCCTAATAATGGAAACTCTGTATAAAAGTTATAATCATAGAAAATTTGAAATGCACTCTTATCATGTTCTGCGTTTAGGCCTAAATAACGATTTCAAAAAGTTCGATTAACATAGCCACAATATTCAAAGCTTTACAAAGATCTAACATAAACTGTGTAATGAAAGTATTGAGTTGTACATTAGAAGCTATGGTTTGACCAGGGAGTTGGAATGAACTCCCTGGTTTAACAATGAAGTGATTAAACCATGCGGAAGGAAGCGGGAACATTATGAAAACAAAACTAGAAATGATGGTCTATTTCGAGGCCGACGAAAATTCAAATTAAAACCCGTAGTTGTTAATATGATGCAAATACGTGTAATACATGTAGTTACTAATGTATTCAAAGACAGTTATCCCATCTTGTTTATATTTTGTTCATTGTGATTGTTCTTTCATCTTGATTAATAAAACCTTTTTTTTTAAGTTATCCAATTTCCAAACCTCTATATCATCAATATCTTTATGTTACTTCAATTTACAAAAAAAATTAGGGACGGCATACATGACCTGTTTCCATTCAAAAACAGATTTGGGAATGAGAAAAAAAGTATAGGTTTTAATGACGTGATTAACATAATTGGTATAGAATCCTGCTCGTTAAAATACTTGGTGATTATTACATGAGAAGATAAGGATAAATTCCATCCGCAAATATGCATTTGTATTATTTTGTAAAGGGAATGTCACTGTGGCAGAATTTGTATTAAAAAAAAGACACACAAAAAATCATTCATTTGTAAGATATTCGTTCACGATGGATAACATCAGATTCGGCGTGTATAATTATTATCGGAGTGCGTTATACATCACAATGGACTAACATTATAGCAAATCCTCCGATTGATCTATTGTAAAACTCTGAGCTTTAATAGGGTTCAGGACCGCAAGAGAGAAATATGTCATATCGAACTTTACCCAGGGGGAAACAAGGTTGACGTAACTCAATATCCTAATGTCAAGCAATGATTACTAAGTTACATGCTTCTGGATATACGTGTACAATCATATTGAGGAAAGTTCATAAGTAATCATTCTAAAGCCAATGGTTCACACATAAGCGTTATAGCATGTTTTTCCATGAGAGGCAGGGAGGGGGGGGGGGTATAGTCTGTGTGTATGTGCCTATATATCTAACATGGATGATAGGCTAAACATTTGCCGACAGAATATTGGATATGCAAATTCTGTAAATTTTGTTTTCCAACACGTTATAGTATATATAGGCCTATAAAATAACTGAAGCAAACTTGCAAGATCAAAATTAAACCCATTAACTTTGTAATGTGCTTTGTCATGTTCGTGTGAAATTATTTGCATTCATTTGATTTCTATAACCTTTGACCTCTTCCTGTTGTGTTCCTTCCTGTGTTTTGATGAAAAATTCTCACTTGGAGCTAGAATATAAATCAAATAGATATGTAACCTAGATCATACATGTATCATGTGTGTACTGCATAAAGCCGTATCCGGAAACCTACCCCCTGGACATCCACCCCCGGATAACCACCCCTAGGATAACCACCATCTAGGACAACTACCCCCTAGGGCAACCACCCTCTAGGACGACTACCCCCTTGGACACCTACCCCGGACCCCGGACAACTACCCCTAGGACAACTACCCCTAGGATAACTTCCCACGGACAACTACCCCCAGACAACTACCCCCTAGGATAGGGGTAGTTGACCTAGAGGATGGTTGTCGTAGGGGGTAGTTGTCTGGGGGTAGTTGTCCGGGGTAGTTGTCCGGGGTTAGTTGATCTGGGGGTAGTTGTCCGGGGGTAGTTGTCCTAGGGGGTAGTTGTCCAGGGGGTAGGTGTCCTAGAACCGCATAAAGCAATGTGATTCATTTAACGCGTGCAGCCCTACATGTCTCCTTCTGTGAATGGAGATGGTGGGGGTAACTAGAAATTACCTTCATGAACAGAATTGATAAACCAGAGCAATATCTGTTTTCATTTTCACACCCCTGTTGATGTGAGATGAGTGACAATCTTGTTTAGATCCCCCATACGGGACTAAACCGCAGACCAAAGCGAAGAATTCTATATCCACACTGCAAAAACCAGAGTGTTAAATTTAACACCAAGGGTGTTAAATTTAACACTTTCTTGGTATCTATATCGTGCAACTCCTCTGGTGTTACTTAACACCATTTTCTGGAATTAGATAATTTCAATTCCACTTTTGGTGTTAATATTTGACAACTCCTACTGGTGTAGATTAACACCAATATCTGGAATCATAACAAATTCAATTCCACTTTTGGTGTTTATATTCTTGTTGATCCATTAGAGATTTTTCTATGTATGTCTAATGGTCCCACATTCCATATTCCCTATTATCGACCATTATCGACCAGGGTAGAGGAACCAGTGGTAAACTGATAATTCATAATCGATGTTGGCAACTGTCCACCAATAGGTATATTCTAATCTCCATTGCATTAACTCCATCACATAGATCATTTGAAGTAAATTCAAGATTAACATGTATGTGGTACAGGCTGGTACACATATATATATAATAAACATGCATGTTGTTTCTTGGTTAGTAATCATATAATCAATATATCTATTGCTAAAACGTTAATATAATTGTAACAAGATCGGACATATAATCTATTGGTCAATAATTGCCAAAGGAAAATACAAATCACAAAATTGATGTGCATTGTCATAATTTGCTTAACAAATCATGATAAATGTATTTTTCTGTGAACACGTGTAAAGTAATCATTAAGCGCGCGTACACTTTGTGAAAACTTATTCGACCAATCAACCGCCTTAAACGAAATCACGTGATGATACTTTCAACACCAAGCATAAACAACACCATGTTACTTAACACCCAGTAATTATTAATGCATGCTTAAATCTGACCGGTGTTAAAAATAACATCAATGGTGTCAAAAAAATTCAATACCATACTGGTGTTAGAAATTTAACACCCTGGTTTTTGCAGTGCACACACGCTGTAGAAATACAGAAATATGAAAATGAATCCCATGAAACCGTGTTTCCACTATCTTCAGTTCATGGAAAGCTGCATCTAAGCAGGGTTGAATCAAATTTGTAAAGTTATTTAATTCAAGGCATTTACTGTATCACCCCCCTCCCCTCCACACAACACACACGCACACACACGCACACACTACTACTACACGTTCGATGATTTTAATCCCAAAGTAGGAATCAAATTTGAACTTAATTAATCAATTAGTATTTCTAAGAGAAACCTATCATTCAATTCACATTTGTAACAAGAGTCACCTCTTTGCAAACTTTTTACAAAAACTGTAAATAAATCTCCAGTCATAATATATATATATATATATATATATATATATATATATATATATATATATATATATATATATATATATATATCACACACACACACAGAGGATAGTCCCTCCACCACTATTGAAGGCTAAAAACACACTACCTTGCCAAAACAAGAAATAAAATAATCCCAACATCCCACCAGACCTTCTTCGTGTTTCATCGACTTACCCAGACAAGCCCCCAAAGGGGGAAATTGCACCTAGCCTATGCCACTTCTCGTTAGGATTGTGTTGACTGTTCTGTTTGGTTGTAAATCGTAGGAACTCTACCTCTTGAGTCTAGCATGTGTTAGAATGTTGACAGTGGTTTCATTTTTTTGGAGGGGAGGAGATTCTGTGATTAAAACCACAGAAGGGACTCAATATTTTGAATTGGAATACGCTGGAAGACCTTTCCAGATCGTGGTCCAGAGTTTGTCGGATGGATTTTCCCCATGCGGTGCGGTGGGCTTGAACTTCCAATTTGTATATATAGCCCCCGCCCCTCCCATCTCTCTCACTCTCTCTCTCTCTCTCTCTCTCTCTCTCTCTCTATGTCCCTAGCCCTGTTCATATTTGCAAATACCGCAATATTTCCGATGTGCATCGGCAAGCGATTTTCTCAAACCACCTCAATCTTCCCCAGCTGTTTGCTTGCCATTCACCTGCATGGGGTAGGGGCACTTGCCCCTATGCCCCCTCCAGAACTACGCCATTGCTTAAATGTTCATTTCACATTAAATAATTGATAGCATTTTCTTGTCTCTTTCATTTCAGGCCTTTTCAGGATTTTGCCAGCATCCCTCCATCTCAAAATACAAGAAGCAAAATAATATAGGAGAATTCACTTTCAATCTCCGGTTTATATGCATGATTAATATCTGACCTCTGCTTACAGACAGACAGGCGTACTCTCCTCAGTTTTACGACTTCTGAGTGGATTGTTGTGATTAGTAATTTTGTTTTAGTATCTGCCTGTCGTTGAATAATTAATGATTTTATGAGGATCCATTATTGTAGTTTAGGACACCGTCTACGATGAGACCCTGCTTAACGTTTTGGTCTGGAAAGAAGAACCATAATCAGGGAATATCTCTGCATGCAACCTTACAAAATTCTCTGCAAATAAAAGAATGCATTTTTTGGCAGGGAAGTGCCCGAATAAACTTACATTTTGAGCAGCGAGAGGCCCGAATAATTATGTAGTTTTAAATCTTAAAATGTAATTAGAATTTTGTTTTTAACCATAATATAATTTGGGACATTAGAAAGGATATTCGAGGAAAAGGGTGTCAGCCTCCCCCCCCTCCTCCTGGCAAACGTGTGTACTAACGCATATGCCAAACGTGATAATACACTCAGCAATAAAGAAAGTCGACACTACTTATAGTTAGGATTTTAAACTAACTATTTAATATTTAACCTATCCTTTCATATATCAAAATAAACAGAATAATTATATTATTATGCAATTGCAATCGTATCATTCATGCATAAGTGAGCATAGCCATTTAATAATAAATGAGTCTCTGAAAGAAAATTGCTAGAATGGGGTATCTGGCCATTCAAATGTTGATGAGCATTGAAGGTGTCCTACGGCTCGTCCGAGCGTGAAAGTTCAAAACTTAATTTTAATTGATGTTGACAGAGTATTAATTATCCTTTGATTTGATATATATTCTATTATATTTTATTGACGGTATATATCATGATTTTTTTTTAGCCATAAAGAATGTCCACTTTCTTTTTATTGAGTGATTACTTTGTGCTATGCTAACTGAATTGCTCGGGTGACTACGCAGTTTAACCGGGTGACTCTGGATATTGGTATATACTAATGCATTATTTTGTATACAAATTTCCTTATTCCATTGTGTTTTAAATTCCCCCCTCTAAATTACGTCTTTCTCTACTGCTACGGATTTTACATCTACAATGTTTATTTTACCAGAAACCTATAATATACAAGCATTGCTTTTTAATAGGTTCCTCACATTCTACTTGATCTATCATATGAATTGAGAATCATTGAGATGTATCGTTTTTATTTTATATGTAACTATGTCTATTTTGTTGTAAAATGTGGAACAAATAAACTTGAACTTGAAGTTGATATACTCAGGCCTAATACTTCTGGAAATAGGTGACTATACCTCTGAGTGCAAGCCGCCTACAGATCGTTAATCTACATTCGGCCAATTCGGGAAATATTTATGTTCTTATACTATGTTAAGAAAAGCCGCCGAATGACATTTTATTGGCAAATAATAATTGTGTTAGACTTTATATATTTATTCTGTAGTCACTACTATCATTATAATTTGGACTGTTTAATTCGTGTTGATTGTTTTGTTCTTGTTTTGTTATGTTTCTTTGTGAGATGAGAATCAATCGGACCTTCGTTAGTATGAACCATGCTTGAACCCTCTTCCTGTAACCATCTTTCCCATAGATGATCACTTTGTATTTATCCATTATTAGCAGATGTTGGGCGTGTCTTTTACCCAATTTATAGGATTGTTAGTTTACCTGCAACAAAAGCACAATCAATTGAATCCTTGCGGCGCAAATACCAACATCCCCTCGAGAAAAACGGGTGTTCTTACGTGTTGTGATCAATACCAGATATTGATTATGCCTTCTATCTATTCCCCTCATGCTGCAATAGTCCAGATTAGTCTGCAGGCTCAGACTCTAATTTGACACCTTACCACAATTCATAAAGCCTTTAGCAGAGCCCAGCTCTGTCAGTCTCTGACTGTTTCCAGAGCAGATAAAGTACAGAGCCTATGCAGTATGCCGTCAGCCTAGTCTCAAAGTACAGACATTGTTACGCAAAATAAAGGACAAGTGTTTGTACCTGCAAACTAAGCCCATAGGAGTTTGTGTCTTGTTTATATCGTGCTGGGGATAATGGAGAGAAGAAGAAGGGTGCGGTCTTGGTAATGTGTGAGCATTCAAGCCTGTATAAGTCTCATCTCCTGTGATCTATTTATATCATTGATTTTCACCCTCTCCCGTTTCCCCTCTGTCTCTCTTTCTTTCACTATAATTTTGGACATTGTCGTCAGCATACAGGGTCACCATTTAAAGGTCAACATGGAAGTGGCAATTCTGGCTGTATATTGGGCAAAAATCTGTATTAAAATGCTCAAAATAACTAATTGTCAAGCCATGGTACCTTGGTGTGTTTGTTTTTAAACATAAATTTGCTCTTATGTTTGATGGGTGTAATCGTTTTTCACGTGAACTATAGGCCTACCAGACCAGTGACATTATCAAATGACCGCTGAATTATCAGATGTATTTGAAACATAATGACATGGCCCCCGGAATGCATTTAAGAAAAGAAAGTAAATCTTGAAGTGCTCCGTGACTCATTTTCCTCTCGTTTAAGTATGACAGAGTAATCGTTCAACATTCATGAGCACCTATCCATATTTTTAATCTAACTCATGGGATTTCTCTAATGACCATACTCATATACAGCTCGTGTAATATATTACGCACTTTCCTGTCGCAAGATTTGAAATATCGCCCTCTAGTTGCGTACGATTGATCTGAAAGAAAAAAATGTCAATAATTCATACACCTTTACCAAACACTGACCTCCAAAATAACTCGCATATCTCAAAGGTGTATTTATCATTTCAGGAATTTCATGCATGTAATAATCTGTCTGATTTCAGCCATCTTTTCATCGAGGATTTCCTCAGCATGAATGTATTTGAGGTTACAGGGCAATCCAACTTAGGTATGATCAGAGGAGTAGTAATTCTCATTCTTGATTTCGAAATCGAATGTTTTTTTGGAGTTGTTGGAATAAACCAGTAAATTATTTTGATGTATATTAATGAGATTATTAAAGAACGGTCAATAAAAAGTAAGGGCATTGATTACCTCGCCTATTCATTTGTTTGTTTTGTAGTATTTAATGTTCTTGTAATAATGAAAGTTCAATTCTGTTCAACATTTATGGTCTTAATTTCCTGTCAGTTTTTTGTTATGCTGTTGTGATATGGGCTAGGGGTGCAATAAGGGTGAGCCTGATTTCGAGGTGGGATAAAATCCAGATATCCGCCCCACACTATTAAAAAAAAAGTATGGACTCTGTAAATCTGCCCGATATGTAAAGAAATGAGTACAGGAAATTGAAGTGTACCCAACATATCCTCTGTCATAATGTGTCAATTTTGGATGGGGCGCAATGCCGAAAAGGGGCACCATTTAAAGGGGAAACTGTTATTGTGTACTTAGAGGGGGCGGGGAAACTCTTACACCCCGCCCTAGCCTAGGTGTCAGACTAGCCAGGGTCACCTTGATATGGGCTGGTGAAGTGACCTCACCTCCAGATTAGAGCTAAATGAGGAAATAAAGTCTATTTCTAGAGAATGAAAACGAGATTATCTACTCCCTTCAAACCCAGATTTAAGGTTTGATCCGGTAAGAAGGATAATCGGGTAATTCACAGGTGATTTTGGGGCAACTGGGCGTCGGTTGTATGGCATCCAATCTTGGGTTTCTATTCTTTGACGATGTCCGCAGGGCGTTCACCCAGCAGGCTTTCTGTCTTGAGACATACCAAAGAACAGGCCACATCTGATGCTGGCTTTCTAGTATGTACTTTTAAAAGAAGGGTGCCAGAAATCAGCATTCCTCGATGGATATGTCATTCCTGTTTCTAAAATAAGGTATGATTGTAAAGGAAATAATTATGGCCCAACATCAATGGCGCATTTGGAATGGGTGGACTAAACGGCACTTGTAAATCTGAAAATGTTTTGCTGTTGTTGTTTGATGTTGTTGTTTGTTTGTTTGTTTGTATTGTTTTTGTGTGTATTATTTGTCTTGCTGTGCTTGTTTGTATTTTGTTTTTTGCTTAACAGAGACTCTTTGTTAATTACTGGTATACAAGGTTTGGATTTAATGTTGGCGTTTCGGTCCAGAATTAGGGGGCGTTCATTTCACACCAACGTTAATACTGTCATTGTTTCTCAGTCCTCCCTTTCAATTCGTTCCATCTACCTATCCAGCACCTAGCACCGTTATTTATCAACCAACGGAAGCACTCGGTACAACTGAATCAATACTACTTATTGATTTCTAAATAGAACTTGTTAATGATTAGATGATGGCGTTTTGTGATCAGGGTCACTCAAATAGGGGGTGAAAGATTTTTAATAGAAGAGAGAGAGAGAGGGGGAGGAACGGGAGAGATAAAACAAAAACAATGACACATATAGGGGATACATGGAAAGTAAAGAAATAAAAAGGCTTCATATGAATATAAAAGATCAAATCCAGGCATGCCTATAGCGAATGGAGGTCCTTATAGACTTTTAAGTATATACAAAGACACAGAGGCTGTTTTAACGCTACGTCAATTATGATTATCTTTGTCCTGTTATAGCAATGTAAATTGCTACATCTCTCTCAAATCTCTGTTATAATAAACATTACTATCATTATGTCTATAGATAACTGGCTCAGCGGGCTTCCAGTGTATAACTCTGCATCTCTGCAGTAGGTCTATGGTGAGAGTAAAACCCTATACAAAATCTTATTTTGTTGGCGCAATTAAGTGTATTGTGCGGCTTATCAATTATGACAACTCATCTTACATTTCACATGTACACTATCATAAAGGGAGAGAATCCTAACGAAAATCGGCTTTGCCTGCAGACAACTATAAACCAGGCTAAGAGCATCGACTATCAGAATGTCTTTTGTAATTATTGATAACAAAGCATGGATTTAACTGGTCCTTTTTGGCCCAAACAAAGCACATTCTCGCCAAAATGGAATAAGGGGGCAGTAAAGAGATAATTCCTTTCACCTCTTCTTCTTTTAGATGAATATGCTCATTATCAGATTGACAGCGAGGGGGACTTTGACACATTGACAATTAAGGTTCCGTTTTATCAGGCTTCTTTCTTATATGCAATTAGGAGACCCTCAGGTATACTTCAGTTATAATCAGAATCTAGAATAGGAGAGATTTTGTAAACATGTTCTCTGAATAAATAATGAAATACATGTACATAAGTTAAAGTTGTTGTCCAGTCTCAATTCCAGAAAAACAGGCAGCTATATTGGGGATTTTGTTCGTGTTTAAACCACTTCAAACCGGTAGTTCTAATGTTCTCCTTTTCACCAATCTCGCGTTTATTTCAACTTTCTCACAAACTGTTTGCTTGGTTAAATCTGTCCCTGATTATACATCTGTCTGTCAGTGTCTGTTATAAATAGTTAACTTTGCTTTTATTTTTCTTCTCTTACGATTGCATCCCATCCTTTGACTATTTGTGGGCTCCTCTTTCTTATATTCCTTACTTACTTATACATGTATTAGATCTCTTAATCATGTTATTTTTCCTTGTTGTTCTTTGGTTTATTTCATATGTGTATTCTCCCCTTCTGTAAGTTATAGTTTTACTGGATTATTCTTATGTGCGAAGTTTTTCTTATTCTGGTTCACCTTCTATTCTTCTCTCATAAATGTCATTGGCAAACATGTAGGCGGTTTCAATTTGATGATGGGAAGTCGTTGAGCATTGAGATAAGTTCCAGGAAATAAATGGAAACAACAGATTAAAGTAAAGTTGCTGAAGAGATTTAGCATTTTGTGAAACATTTTATTGGCTTCAGTGGAAGTATCAGGAATTGAAAATGTCAGATAGTTTCCTCGTTCTCTCTCCTATCCTCCTTCCTGTGTCAAAATCGGAAAAGGAAAGGTGTCACTGGATTTTGGCAATACATGAAGATGCTCGGGGATCTTGTAGTGAAACCATAAGATAGGACTGCAAGTCTCTGCATGTGCATTTATATCGTTAAAGACTACATTATTTTTAGAGGAAAAATACATGTTTTCTGCCTCTCACTGCTCCTTCTGTCTCAGCTAAGCAAGATAAAGGATAATATGCATTGGAAGGACCCTTAAGCATTTGTCTGCGAAGATTCTCACTACTGACAGCTATAGGACAGCGACCTTACATCTTTATCATCTAATTTAACGATCATGCAGGTATATTTTCTCTCGCTTTCTATCACGACTCGCCGTGAAACGAACAGACTCGGGCAGATTTTGAAATCATAGACTGAAGACTAGATACATGCAAACAAAAGAATCATTTGTAAACATGAAACTAGAGCAAATTTCAACAATTCTGTGACCTACAAACCTGAATTGATCTAAAAGTTACTCCTAACGTGTCGATGACATTGACTGTTTCCTTTGCAAACATGTCCCCTGAAGTTTTATGAGGAGCAGTGTCAAGAAGGCAAGGCTTTTGTTTTGAGAGAAATAACAAGAATGATAGCGGGGTTGCTTCGAGGGAGTATCGAATAAAAGAACGAGAAACGTTTGCTCTGCTCTGTTGGTGGCAGTGCCGTTGAGCGGGGAGCCACCTTCCTGGTACTCAAAGGCAATAAGAGAGGTGCAAGGGGCATG
This sequence comes from Mesocentrotus franciscanus, assembly GCA_037976565.1. Lineage (NCBI taxonomy): Eukaryota > Metazoa > Echinodermata > Echinoidea > Camarodonta > Strongylocentrotidae > Mesocentrotus > Mesocentrotus franciscanus. The sequence goes on along the minus strand of CP137680.1, from coordinate 29,517,810 downwards.
AAGTGTGAGGGGGGGGGGTGTTCTTCGTAAATTTCAAGAGGTGTCGTAGTCGAGTGGTTCAAGCACTTGACTTGAAATGCAAAGGTCGTGGTTCGATCCCCGACATGGCACCACTGTCCTTTGGCAATGCATTAATGTATATTTGCCACTCCATACCCAGGAGAAAAATGAGGACCTGGTAGGATGACGAAAGTCTTTGTGTTAGTAATTGCCATATGCCCTCATGGTGATCATACGGTAGGAATACTCCCCAGGGAGTAGAGATGGTGCACATTGTGCCTGAATGAATCCGATGACCGGGGTAATAATATCTGTAAAGCGCTTAGAGTCGGTATTTCGTATTAAGCGGTATATAAATCCAGATTATTATATATTATATTTTTATCCCTTGAATAGTTCTTCTTTAAATCTTCTAAAATGTACCATCTTACATTGTGTGCGCGTGTATCCAACCTCCTGCCATATAGATGCCCTCTTTCTCTGTATTTCATTACTCCATCCCATGCATCCCTGATGTGACTGTAGTCAAGAACTATTAAACAAACACAACTTTCTCCAGAAGCGTCGTTTCCATTATTGTTATTGTTATTTCTTTGGGGGGATGCAGTTTCCTACACGCTTTCCTCGCGTTATCACTAGAGAAAAGAAATATAATCTGAGACCTTATTGATTTTGCTTTGTAAATTGTTTTTACCCGGTTCGAAATATACAAAACTGGGATACTTTTTAATTCCTTTCTTCTTATAATTATTTTAGGCACCTCGTTAATAATAATAATAACAATAGTGGGTTCTTGTATAGCGCTCATGTCTGTCAACCTTGACACTCCTGGTGCTCCACAACTATTACGCCGGCAGCGACTTTGCGTTTTACACCCTGGCCTGGACCTTTTCCCAATAAATTTCAAGGAACCGACTGGGAAAAGTCTATCCATGACAAGATATTGCGCGCGCACGTAGCTCTTCTGCAATGCTCAACGTACGTCCTATATGTCCAGTGTCGCGGTACGCGGTACATGTACTTTTGTATCGAGACGTACGAGTGAGAGAAAAACAACGAATAACAACAGAAGGAAATAGAGAAAACAATAAATAATTAAAGAACAGAGAGGAAACAAAGAATGTCATAAGCAGAGAGAGAAAACAAAAACTAACTTGAAAGAAAGAGAGAAATTAGAGAAGGAATTAATCAAAGTAAGGAAAGAGAGAAACCAAATAATATTATGGTTTTTGTGGTTTAATTCCGCCTTCTTCAGGGTTTCAATTTTTGACGTGTAGCCTACTTTCAAACCATTTGCTGATTCGGACCCCCCTAACACACGTGTACACATATCGACACATACACAGACTACACTCGACATAATATGTGTAATGGTAATGTAATACATAAACTGTGATTTAAATATTGCACTCGTACCATTTTCTATTATTGTGGGATCACGTCTTTCATTTTTAAATTCATGTCATTTGTTTCTAAGACCTAATTTCTCTAATTCTCTTGACCCCTCTCCCTTCATATTTGTTTTCTAAGACCTCCCCCTCATCTCTCTTCATATTTGTTTTCTAAGACCCATTTCTCCCCGCCCCCCATCTCTATTCATATTTGTTTTCTAAGACCTCTCTCTCTCGACCCACTCTCTCTCTCGTATGTATTTCTCAGACCCCTCTTTCTTTCTCTCTCATTAACCCCCTCTTCATATTTGTTTCTAAGGCCTCTCTCTCTCTCTTCATATTTGTTTCTAAGACCCCCCCCCTCTCTTTCTCATTTCTTGATATTTGTTTCTAAGACCTCTTAATCTTCAGTATTGCAGCTGCGTACGGTGTGTATAAATGCTGCATCGACGTACGTCTGTGCATGTACGATTCGATTTGGAACTGGCGCGCCCGATCGAGGAGCGTAGACTAGACTCATTCAAGCAGTTTCATTGCTATTTACCGGGAAAATGTCCAGGCCAGGGTGTAAAACGCAAAGTCGCACCCCGGCATTAGCATGGCTGCCCTTGCGCCCACATTCATATGTCTTCGATGAGCTCTATTTTGTATTTAGAAATGAGTCCTGATTATCTTCTACCATAGGCACCCCAGTGCGACCGCATTCCTATCTTCAATGAATTCCATTTTGCAAAATGAATGGAAAAATATGTTTTTTTCCCAATTCATGGCACCTTTCCCTTTCTTGAGCGCCTGAATGCCTTCAATTCACCCGCACTCCATCATCTCAATAACTCATTTGTAGAATGAGGTGTAAACACGACCATCAATGAGACTGAGCTGGTTTGTTCCTTCAAGCTCTTTCTGAAGTACCTCTCGATCCAAGGTTTAAGTTTCCAACCCCCTTTCACACCCGACATTGCACTCTTTCCCGAAGACATACAAAATAGTTTTTAAATGTTGATATGGTTTAAAGATACTATATCCCTTTTTCAACCAACATCAAATTCTGTAGAACTTTGCGGGAATTATGAATATGTCATGTATGTCCTATCTGTGAAATTTAAACGTTAGCAGTGTCCTAATATTCAAATTATGCAAGGAAACCCGTTTACTTGCTAGACTTCACTGTCAGACACTATTGAGTGACTGACTGGCTTTTTCATCTTTGGTAATAACATACATAAAATGAGCTGTAAAGGGTACATGAGCATTTGTCTACATCAATAACCCACTTCTTGTAATGGCCAAAATTAAACTGATTGAATCTTTGCGCAGCATAAAACGTACGACCATTCGGTACAATGGTCTGAAAAATCAGACTATTACTTACTGGCTCTATAGCTCCTAAGTCGATTTGACAACTAATAGTCATTATTTTCCCACTTAAAGACATTTTCAAGCCCCCTTTTTTAGGGAAGTTCTAAATTAGTATTGTCTTTCAAATGCCGTTGGAATTTAACCTTTTCATTTTTTGGCCTGCAAATGGGACATAGTACCTTTAAAATGTATGTATTCGTAGAGATACCACATTCAAATACGGTACATGAAATACCTCTTGGAAGCCATTTGAAATAATGACAATAATAGGTCCATTTATATAGCGAAACTACTATTTGAATATACTCTACTGCGCTTAATACAAAGTATCACATTATTACCCCGCCTGTAGCTGAACTGCCATGATAAGGCACCAAAGCATTCAAAGGATTTCTCCCTACTGGGGGTACACATTTACCTCACCTGGGTGGAGAGTGGCAAATGTAGATTAATGTCTTGCCAGAGGACAATAGTGCCGCGGCGGGACTCGAACCGCGAACCATGTGACGTATCCACTATACCACTATACCACGACACCTCTAAGACCATACTGTAACGCAGAATTTGGGCAACTCATAATCATAACAAAATATTCTATACCATTATCATAATGAAGATTTCAAGAAAAATCCAACGTAAATATCAAACTAATTTAATAAAGAGCAGAAAAATCAAGGAGAGTTGTCCTTGATTACGGCACAATCAATCGACAAAATTTCCAATTTGAGATTCGCATATCTTTACTGATCTCATATTTAAAAGTACATTCATAAATCTCTAATCTCTGGTCCGTTTTATTTTCAACTTTCGCCATTCTCTTTCTCTGATATTTCTGCTTCCCTGTAAATAAACTCAATACAAAGGTTGGATTTCCCTTAAAATAGTTAGGATTTTTTTTTTACAATCTTGCTTTTAAAAGTCCGTCTTATCGTTTTGACGTGGTCGTGAAATGAGTTAAATCATTTATCCACTTTTCTTAGAATTATATATGAGGAAAACATCATTTGAGAGGTAATGAAGTGATCAACGTTTAGCAAGTGAATGATCGAGGTTGCGTTTTAATACGAATATCAAGAATGTCATTCTTTTCGCGCGGTACGAGTATTCAAGCCTTCCTCTCTCTGTTCAGAACGTTTCGGGGTGATCATTAACTTCTACTGGTGAAGGCTATTACTTCCAATCGAGTTTTGGTAAACATTAACTGATGTAACGTGGTTGTCATTGGCAATAATGGTCCGAATCTCTAGAGGTACATGAACACCATATTAAATCCATACAAAGCGGATTAAGATGAGGATTAAATGTGAAAAGGGTGCACCAGTCACCTGATAAGCTTACCAACGTCTAACCCAAGAACGACCTCACATTCCCATCATACTCACGTGTCAGATAGCTTCCAGCTCCAAACAATCTCCCTGGTCATGGGTGTGATGTTGGAGGAGAAGGAGGAGGAGGAGATGGAGAGATGGATGGGAGAAAGGTGCAAGGGTTTGTCTCGTTTACAATGCGATATGAAAATAAGATTGTGGATAACAAAAATGGTGTCGAGGGAGAGTAGTTGGACATGGGAGAAAGGTGCAAGGGTTTGTTTGTCTATATAGTCTAAAATGCGATGTGAAAATAAGAATTGAATAAAGAAAATTATGCGGGGTTAGGAGAAGGAGAAATATGGTTGGAGATGCCCTTACCTAGCCTTTAATGCGAGATGAAAATAATTTATTGGAGGTGGGAGAAAGATACGCATGACGCAGCGATGTTTTTGGTCTAGCCTACATTTCGAGATGACATTCTAAAGTGAAACAAAATATGATGTGATAGTTTCCCCAATGGAATGACTTCTGACATTCTCTGAGGAACCATGTGGCTTGAAGAGATTATGAATGTTATTATATAGAATGATGCTCAAGTGTCATATTATAGCATCTACATGTAGCTACTTCAGAATAAAAGGTCTTTATATTATGATGCTATAGAAGTGATAGGAGGGAGAGCTTCTAAATTATTTGAATTGGCCATATAAAGACATTATAAAATCCATATATTTTAGCTAATGTAACAGAGAAATAGAAAATAAGGTATATTCACGATGATAAGGAGAAAGCGGTGGTAAAAGAGGAATAGGGAGAGAGCTAAAGAGGGACAGAGAGAGAGACAGAGAGAAAGAGAGAGAATGAGAAACGAGGGATGGAGAGAGAGTGTGGGGAGAGGGAGAAGAAGAGAGAGAGAGAGAAGAGAGAGAGAGAGAGAGAGAAAGAGAGAAGGAGAGGGAAGGGAGAGAAAGAGCACACGACATTTTAAAATTCCATAAATATACATCGAAATTTTATCGCAAGATTAAAACAAATTCATGTTCTATACTCATGTAGTCAGTGGGCACAGTAGGGCAAGCGATATAACCAGTGGGTCGTTTTCTATTCTGTTATGAAGATGAAATGATGTAGAGAACATGACGCGGATGTCTTCTCCAAGGGTTCATGCCTTGATTACGAGAAGGTCGGCTCTCTGGAGTGTCATCACATTCATTACTGTTAGGAGTAGGTGATGATCAGTTCTATGAACAGTAACGGCAAGGGTCGCAATAATATAGAAATACAACATGCAGTTGTCCAAAAGCTTTTGATAAGACCACATTTTGAAAAGGCTTTAATATATGTTGTTAACTGTGCAGATTACCAAATGGAAACAAAAGGATGTAATCGACATCATGATGATGTATTTCAATCAGTTTTTCAACTCTAATATGATTATTACCCAACTCGAGCATTGAAACTACTCTGCAGGAGCTTAACAAAAATAATTGAGAGCATATGCTCTGACAAAATTTTTTTTCAGGGCCCAAAACTTAGAAGACCTAAAAAGACACTTCGCGAATTTTGAATACATGATTATGTAGAATTCAAGGCAAGGAGACAAAGGGCAGAGATGGGCGTCGCTTTAGGGGGAATCTATGAAGCTCCGTTTACTACTAATTGCATTTTCGATTATTTTCGAGGTACTCTTTCTTTTGGGCACTTATCTAACATTTTCTGATGACTTTAGATCCAACATCCCATCTCACCTCTTGATGAGATGTGAACCTACTTTTCTGTTCTAGAGGGCCGGGTTAGAATTCCCATGGCCCAAAACCTAGATGAGAGCATGATCTTATAATTCTGTTAATTTGTTTTCACTAATCAACCACAGAACATTTGAGATTGATGACTATACCTCTAAAAGTCATGTTTATTTAAAAAAACAAAACGAAAAATAACTCCCAACTGTTATGAAAAGCATTGTAACATAGAATAAATAATGGACAAATGAAATAAATCCCTCCGAAATGTAGTTTAAAGGCAATTGTAATGTTTACAAGCACGTGAAAGAAACACAGAAGTTGAGAATCAAGGGGAAATTAAAGAACAAATATATCTCTTACGCGCTAAACAATAATCATCATTGTGCTTTAAACCCAAACCCTTCTTAAGTATCTTTCAAAATATGTGTTAAAGACTATTCTGTACAAATCAACTTATTTCATCCTTGCTTGAAAATGTTTGATGGTACCTTTAAATCAGAAATGGGATGGGTGTTTCACTATCTGCCGGTAATCTCTGATTTCATTGTCGTATGTCTAGTGTATGTTGGGATGAACACTTGGCTTTCACCTCTGCGTGACCTTGTCCATTTTGAAGGTCAAATTACGGGTTCACAGTATCTGGAAACCATGTGTGATGCACTTAAAGTGAGAGTATGATATTTGCACTAACAGATTATACATATACAGTGTTGTTGTTGTTTTTTTCTTTTTGTAGTCACGGCACCCTTTTAGGTAATTAAAAAAGTTTCGCGTCACCCCAATTCAAACTCCATCACAGAATATTAATTTTCAATCACACTGTCACTCGACAAGTGCCATGTACACTTTACGAGCGCGTTCGTTTCTTAATTCAAAATTCATGACCAGGCTATGCCAAAGAAAGGCACACAGTTAAGTTATCTACAACAGGACAAAGGGAAAAGAAAAGGGAAAGGGAAGAGATAAACTGGAAGAAGATGGGGCAGTCAGCATCCAAATAGGGGGTTGTAAATCACTTGACTTCTCTTTTCAACAAGGTGGGTCATGGGTTCAAACCGAAAGAGCTGTTTTGAACATTCAATGTCACCAGCTGTCATCACCGACGATCTGACTTGGTAAATCCTACAACAGAGAACAGGTGGAGGGACAACTGAAGGATATACCAGAGAGGATGATGGAGGGAATTAATTACCACTTGCCATTGATGGTGAAAAGAAGGTAAAAGGGTCGAAGAACGTTTGGAGGTTGAAAGTCGGGTCTTTGTGGGAAAAGAAAAGAAGTTGAAAGGGAGTTAACCCCCGTAACCATGGCAACACATTGTCTGGATTCATAGCAAAAATATCGAGAGAAAGAAAGAGAAAGAGAAGAAAATAGAATCTATTTTAGAAGTGGATATGCTCCTTGTGAGGGAGGTGCGGGAGGTGCCCCAACGGCAAGGGGTCCGCGTGTTTGGGCATGGGGCATGGGGTCGAATTTGGTTAAAAAGTGGGATGCTCGAACTCCTTTGACCCCTCCTTTTCTAGGGGGTTCCGTATATATAGATGATTTTTAGTCACGAGTATCACCGTTTTAAAAAATTATTTTTAAATTTATCAGCTGCGTATACAAAAGAGTTATAAAATGTTGACCCTCACAGACCTGTGCCAACCACAGTTAAACATTGTAAAATGACACCTTTGGTGTCTGAATGACCGTTATCTTGTGAAGTGTAATTGATCTACTCAGAAACTCCTGAAACAATGGACAGTTTGATGGACGGCTATACATTATCTCACCACTGAACCATCAATCTCAAAATAAAACCTGTCAATGCATATGCCACGTTCATACTAAAGCGGAAGGACTTTTCTTTATACAGAACAATAGAGATTGGGGAATTAAATTTTCATTTTTAATCAACATTTTTCGTCTTTATTCCATTAAAACAAACCGATACATTAGAGAATGGTTCGAAATATAAATTTATAGAAGAGTATATTACAGTTTCACAATGTTTATAGAAACTTTGACTGAGATGTGAAGTGGCAATTCGGGGTCTGTTGAAACAGTAGTTACACCATTCTATCATCGTGCAAACCTTCTTTGATATGATAATGTGAATGTGCAAATTTGATGCAGGGCTGTGAGTTCAAATGAACCATTTACCCCAAAAATATAAATTAATTAATTAATCAATCAATAATGAACGAACGAAGAAAAAAATGAATAACATGGAATGAAACAACAACATACGACAAACAAAAAAGACAACAACAAAAAAGATCCCAAACTTTTAATTTTATTCAAATATTTCTGTTTGAATACGATATAAACATTTTGAATAATGCTGGAGATAGCTCCAGTCACCTCGAAAAGGAAAACAGGAAAATGTACATTTTAGCCTTCTAATCAATTTAACACATTATAATATATTGTCAAATTGTCATGATAGTGATGCACCCTTTATTCTTTATTGACAAGTCCCTGCTTCAAACAAGGGCAAACGGGTATAATTCAACAAACAAAGTTTGTCTTGTAACTTATCACATTCGTCATGTTAACTTCATAGGCACATCTGCGACTGTAAACATGTAACAAAACATTGGCCTTAACAATAGACGTTTATCAACGACACCCTTGAGAATGAAATTGATAACGAAGCCAACGGATCTTTGATATAAGAATCACACCAAGGATTCTTTATCTTTGTTGTCTTTCTTCGTTTGGAGTCTTCAGATCGGTTTACTTTTGTGAATTATTAATCAGGTAGTTTGGCCACCAGATGAACTTGGCAATGACCTTTGTAATAAATCTTCCTCTATCTGTTAAATGTATAGGACTGTACGTATACATGATTAAACGCTGAGGCGCGCTCGCTGTATCATGGTAAGTTATTGATGTCGTACCAGATAATTACCAAGAGTACGCCGAAATATTAGAACGAGCAAAAGAGTCTTAAAAACTTCAATCCTGTCGGAAGTCAAAGCTACCAAAACAAAATAAATACACTGAATGAATATTTCTTCAAAATTCTATTTAGAAATGTGTAGATAATTTGAGCCTTTCCCGTGTTTCATAAATATAGGAATTGCTCCTAAGAAAAATGAATACATAAGATCCTCTTTTACCACATTAAATGATAATCTTTCTTGCATGAAATTTTTAAATGTATTTTTCAATCATTTCAAGATAGACTCATGCATGTAAAATGTCAAATATCAAATGATTTTGAAGTTGAGTCGATCCCTCATGCAAAATCAATCACATTATCTTACATATATTTTGTGAAATCGATGTAAAACTGCTCAAGTTCGTTTCTTGAATTATCAAAGCAAAGCTTAAAAGGTCAATGGTACTAAAACCCAGACAAATTTTTTGATCAGATAGCTCCAAGGAGCTGGGGTATAATTATGTTTACACAAAAGATTATAATGATACACATCTGCAGGTCTTGGTATATTCGTCGGTGAATTGCTTGAGCTGCAAACGCTAAATTGTCTTCCTGACATAATCTGTGAAATTTTTTATTCAGCTATATGTTAAAAGGACAAAAATCCCTTAAATTAAATATTGATAGGACTATTTTACTATTAACAAATAGTGAATGTTGAATCTGCCAACAGCATGTCTATAAAAATCTATTTTCTTATTTTTTATTTTGTGTTTGATTTTTAAACATAATTATTATTATCATCATATTTTTTTTTCTTCTTCTAAATTTCACTTTAATACATGAAGCATGTTTTCCTCTTTCCCCTTGTCAGCCCCATTCCACAATCTTGCTTGCGCTCATGTATATAAGTGAGGGGAAAAATCAATAATTTCATCTTCTGGAACAATCATCCAACAGTGTTGTGATACATTTCATGTCAGTGAAATCTATACTTTAATTTTTTTCTGAACATAGAAAGCCAAATAGGCCTATGCCAAATCAATATAATTTCCTTAAAGTCCCACTGTTCAGACCCCAACACCCCCATCTATTGGCCTTTATAATCGATGTCTAAATCTACCAATAATTATAAACTCCTTTATTGCTGTGGATTTAATTTATTAGGTTATAGGTTGTAAGTGGGTTGAGGTTAGGTTTAGGGTTATGTTTCAGATCTGGGTTAAGAGTTTGGTCTAGAGTTGAAGGTATAGGAATGTGGTTAATGTGGGAAACATTTAACCGCGGAACAATTGTCGCCGAGACATGTCGTAGTACTTGTAGACGAAGTAGGTAATTGCTTATATTTTGTCGTTCTATTTCTGTTTGAATAAATACTAGTATAATTCGTCCCAATCAACAAGTATAATCTGTGACAATGGTGCAATCGCTTCATCAACTTTCAGAGTAGATATATAAGGATGTCATCCTACAATATGATCATGACTTGTTTGTCACCAATTGCCCTGTTCCTATTGATATATCTTGTCCGTTTATCCAGGCTGGTCCTTGAACACTTTAAAACAGGGGCGTCGATAAAACATTGTAAATGTAGAGGGGTAGGAGGGGTTGAGCAAACACTAGCAATACGTTTGTTTGCCGGTAATCGCCGGTATAGAAGAAAGGGACTAAACTTCTTTTTTTTTTGCCATTAATAAACCGATTTTCCTGCCATTAATAAGTTCCAAAAATCCTAAAATGTACTGATTTGTCGACGTGGGTTATTTAAGAGGTAAAGGTTTTTGACCACAACTTGTGCAGTCCCATATACGCATTTCTTTGTACAGTGAATGTGGCACAATGTGGCAAGACTGAGCCAATTTCTTATCATTTTGATGATTCCAAAACCTCACAGTATACACCAATACTTAGGTGCTACATGATTAACCTTTCCAATCGCCCTCAAACGGTTTCTTTCACACTGCAATTGCATGACCAGAACTCAACGTTATCTTTATAAGGGACATTTGATTTTAACGTTGTAGCAGGTGAAATAAGAAATAAATACATCATATTATTTTGTCGTTACTGAATGTGAATAACATAATTCCATCGTCTTGCGTGGAACTCGCATCTCACATCATAATAATTTATTGTTCGGTTCGTTGAATGTGAAAAATATAAAACATCTTACCCCCTCTGAAGTATTGTTCTTTCTTCAGATTGTGAGGAACCCCACAGACATAATAGATGATGCTGGGCATGCTCTATGGACTTTACATGAACCCTCAAAACAATAGATGAGATGTTGGCACTGTGTGTCTTTTGTGAAAGGGAATATAATGTATATTTGCATTGTCTGATTTGAATATACTTTTCTGCAAATGAGGAAACCGCAGACCGGTGTCTACCAATGCAGAGGAAAGAACAATGAATACGGCGGTGATATGAAAGGTACCATAGGCGTAGCCAAATTTGTGTAATTTTTCGGAATCCCCCCACCCCCAGCATTCTACTAAATCCTAGATCCTTATTGATGATATATTATAAATCTTTTGGACGTATGGGAAATTCTGAATATGTGTAGTTACATATCATTCTGTCAGCAAATATGTGGCTATTATTTCTGTTCGGTTTAGCTTGGGTTACCTTCTGCCCCCTCCTCATGACCAGGCTACGCCACAGAAAGGCACACGGTTGAGTTATCGACTGATGTGAAATTGAAAAGAATATCCTGTTAATTCATTCAGTAGGCTTTGTAAATGTTTAACAAAGGGACGACAATACTATAAATTGATATCTAACATGTCTAAAAGTGCATCAATATGAATCCAAGCTTTCTAGTAAGGTTTTCCCTTTAAACAAAAATCTATGTCTTTGTGACCTAACCATAGAAGTTGATTATGATATGCTAAACGGGTATGAATGATTATAAATGATATTGCTTATAAGATATGACCTTCATTTTTCAACTTATTATCTCAAATATTCAATACGTGGGACTGACACAAAACAGGATTTATTGTGATGTGAGGAAAATTCCCACATGCCTTGTTATTCAACGAGTCACGTCTTATTAAATACCAATTATTATTATTTGTGTTATATATAGCTACCTGGTCTGACTAGCGTGAAATATGAATTTCAAACTTTTCGTATCGTACAAGAATAGGCTCAAGGGGGTCTACTAGCATGATCATAATGTGATGTGAGAGAATAAGACATAGTCTTCTAAAGAAAGGTATGAATCTCGAACATCAGGTAGGAACCCTTTCCTAATATTCGGTCTAGTGGATACGTGGCCTGGCCTGTGAATCGTAAGGTTCGCGGTTCGAGTCCCGCTGCTGCACTATGCATTTGCCACTATCCACCCTGATATAGTAAACGGGTATACCCGGTAGGAAGACATTCCTTGAGCGCCTTGGTCATGGTAGCTCGGCTATGGCTGGGGTATGATAGCAGGACCCTCAGGAAGAACAGATGAGGATACCCTGGCTAAACAAGACATATTATTATTATCATTATTATTATTGGTACCCCCACGGTACGAACTACAGCAACAGGTGTATGGTAGTCTATACACACGATACAAATCATGATTTTGCATGATTTGATAACCATCGGTAGCTTCGAATACATTAGATTTACATATCAGGCGGATACAGGGGGCAAAGGGACCGCCCCTCTCCCTATGAAAGAATGTAAAAATGTCAGACCCCCACACACACAAATCACACACAGACACACATACGCGAAGGAATGCCGCCGATGGGGGGTCTGAAAATCCTATTCAGATAACAAAATATGATTTCCAGGAAATATTTTCTGCGGGGAACGCCCCCTCCCCCCACTTCTGGCAACCATTGGCCCGTTCGTCATGGATAAAGGCCTTCAGCTGCAATGTCAATGGGATGGAGAGATTTTGTCGTTTTGTGTAATGTGAATTTAAACATTTATAACTAATTATATGTATCTACAGATACGTCAACAATTTTGAGCTGGAGGAGATTCACATATTGCATTTTTGTACCAAACCAAACTGTAAATCTGTAAGAATGTCTGAAGTAAGTTTGACACTAATGTGAATAATATTTAATGTAGCATTCTGCACATGACTCCCATGGGTAATAGACAACCCAGTATAGCTTGGGGGCATTTCGATATCAATATTTCATCACATATAGTTTAGAAAAATAATGAAATACTTTAAATGCCAAAACACGCAGAGGTAAACGTATCTTGAATGATAAGCCAAGTAGAATCCGCTGGAAGCACCTTTTTTGGTTATACATGTACTTAAAAGGAAGAGTCCATATACGGAGCAGAAATTGTGTTTCGTTCTCCTTTCCATACTTTATTTGACGCAAATTAACTGAATGTAAAACGATTCATTCATGTGAATATTAAATTTTATTAAAAAATATAATTCATCTCTCTTATCTCTCTGTCACTCTTTTTTTCTTCTTTCTTTCTCTCTCTCTCTCTCTCTGATATATATTTATTCACCCTTCCCATCCCCCCTCCACCCTTTCCATTTGCCCTTTCTACCCCTTTCTCTCTCATGATTCTTCAAAGTTGAAAGCAGTTAATCGGTCTTTAAACGCCAGCCTTTTATTCAGCCTGCTAAATCAACCACTAGAAGTCAACGGGGTGCTTTTCCCACAGGCAAGTTTGTTCAAAGTTCTTTGTCATTGCTGAATGGACAGATTGAAGGAGCAGAAAGAAAGATTGATGGGAGAAGAGTGGGTATAGGGGAGGAGAGGAAGGGAGGGACAGAGGGGCTGAGGGGAGAAAATAGGAAAAGATTGAATCTTCGAGAAAGAAATCAAATACAAAACAAGACTGAGAGGCTGGAGAGCAATGGAGAAAGAATGTGCGAAAGAGAGAGAGAGAGAGAGAGAGAGAGAGAGAGAGAGAGAGAGAGAGAGAGAGAGAGAGAGAGAGAGAGAGAGAGAGAGAGAGAGAGAGAGAGAGAGAGAGAGAGAGAGAGAGAGAGAGAGAGAGAGAGAGAGAGAGAGAGAGAGAGAGAGAGAGAGAGAGAGAGAGAGAGAGAAGGGGGGGAGGGGTTAGAAAGGCAAGTTCATGCCTCAGGTGGTCCATGAAAAGAACTTTTGAAAAGAAACGGGTCTTTTTGATGAAATTGTGGTGATTTATGGGAGCCAGGGGCGACATATTTTTTTCTTCTTCATATTTTAATGGTTGGGTGCATCAGGGAGTAGAGTTTAATCTCCCGACTGCTGACATGTTTCACCTATATCCCTTGTGATGTGGTTTAGCGAGCGAGACCCGACCCCTAGAGGATAACATAAAATGTCACTTTGTGTTCAGAATCAATTAAATAACATTTCCCTGGCAGCTTTTATTCTCGAGACAACCAACAACAGAGAACTTGCTTCTGTTCATAATAGATCGCATACTCACACTCTTCATGATCAAACCATTCTTAAAAGTTGGAGGGGGCGCATCCGAAAGAACTCTCCATTAGCTTCAAACTATTTGCCATTAACTACCCCCTTGGCTACCGCCGCCCCAAGCATTCCCAGACAACTCGCCAGGCCATCCTACACCCATCTATAGGACAATTACTACCCCCCCATCTTCCCCTGAAAAAATACCCCATCGGGCATGTCAGGAAGGCAATAGTATAGAAAGACGGATTTTGTTGTTGTTGTTGTTGTCGTTGTTGTTGGCGTTGTTGTCGTTGTTGTTCGGGTAGGTTGTCCGGGGGTAGTTGTCCGGAAACGGCTCAAATTACACGGTTCTTGCGCAGCAGAGAGAGTCACATTTACATAAAATAATCAGGGTTATACAATTTTGGTTAGAATAACGATTTAAACGAGGTGCTCCATTCAGCCTCGTAAATTCTCGTATCATCCAAATTTTCTTCTCAAAAACTGGATAGCTTGTCTGCCCCTCCCGTCATGCCCATTTAAAAATGCTGGATCCGCCCGCAACTGCAATTCAGCATACTTAGCTGCCTTGAGTCGGTTTTATTTCAAACAAGCAAACATGCATACTATTTGATTATTTGGAAGGACATGTTATTACAAAGGACAGACAGAGTACATACGGAATAGAATGTAATCCTGTGTTGTTGTTTTTAAGACAATAATATTATTCAGTTGGAATCACCTGCGTAAAGATGTGACTATGCATGGGATTGCAATAATTTATATAGACAAATCGATGCTTATGTGCTGGTTTATAGGCCATGTACTATGATTTATTTAGAAAATGCTGCATTTTCCCATTAAAAAAGAAAGAAAGAAAACTGTACAGCCGTGTATAGCATCAACTACAATCAAAGACAAGGACTATTGGGGAGAGGGGGTGGACGGGGGAAGGGGGGGGGGTAGGCGCTTATCAGTACTGTACATAGGCTCATTAATTTAAAGCCGTTTATCTTATCTTTACATTGTCTGTACATTAACTTAAGAATTGACCTTCAGTTTTTATCTGTTTACATTCTGTTAATATGTTTAAGCCATTTTAAGCCAAGTTGACCGCTCTCGACCTCAGTTGATTGCATACAAACGTTTCTTTAGTTTTTGATGACGAGTCATTAATGAGTAGTTGAAAGTTTCCTAATGAAATAGAATCGATAGACACAAGACTCGTTGTAAAAATTGAAAACTATTGCACAAATACATGCATTGTGACGTATTGCATAAAACAATGAGCATGATGAAAGATGATTCGAAATGAACATGGAAAAGAGGAGAAACAATTTCGAGACAATGCATATTCCTTGTTCTTAAATGTAGATGTCATTATGAAGCTAATATAGACTATCTCAAATGTTGCCGCTTTATTATATGAAAAGAAAAACTTAAATGTACAAACACATTAAGCACGTGTATATAGGCTTGATATTTCGAGTTTTTATATAATTTAAGCGCTAATTTTAAAGTGGTTGTTATTTTTCAATTCTGCAAAACCCGGCTTAAGTCATGGAGAATTTATCTATATCATCGCTCTTTTTTAGAGGCATACATGTCTTTAGACATTATGTTTTGCAGACTGAACTTTAACCAAAAAAAAAGAGAACTGATTTATCTATGTAACCAAAAAAAAAGAGAACTGATTTATCTATGTATTGTTTAAAATGGATAAGACAAGCCCCGAATTTTTATTTTGTCTCTGCACAATACACGTTACAGAAAAGAACAATAATGCTCAGTAGGTATCTTTCAGTCCCACGTACCCTCATTTCTGCTGTTTGTAAAACTGATTAAGCCAGACTTCTAAGAACTGATGGATTTGCTAATTCTTCCTCTTATTTACCAATCCTGTTGACTCTCTCAATCTTCCTCTATTAGCTAAGTGAATGTCTAACCAAGAGAGAGAGAGAGAGAGAGAGGGAGAGAGAGAGAGTGAGTGGGAGAGAGGGGTAATGACATCGAGTGACTTGGATTAATTGAATGAAAGTGGAATTAGAGCTGTCTCCTTGAATTTATCTACGCTTTTACCAACAGCATTCCAGCAAGTTTTCTCTTCACATTGTTTACATGTGTCGTACTCCTTGAAACAGATATTTTCGCTTCAATGAAATCCTGCAGAAGAGTTTAAATAAACGTTGCCTCCTTTTAAGTGAAACAAACGAGCGTACCTGTTGGAATTATTAAAGAATGACTTTCATTGTGCACTGTCCATACATTCGTTAAACGTTTCATCAAGTCACTGTTTGTCATGTCTCAAGCAAAAAATCTTCACTCAAAAGATCTCTCGAATAAAACTCTCGAATTATCTATGGTGTCTCCTAATCACTTTTGATGAGTCATGTAAGGTATCCTTTAAACTTCTTTTTATTTCATTTATTCATTTATTCACATTGTTTATAGGGATAGAAATGCATGATTATATACTATTACGCATAGAGACGCTACGGCACTGATAATCATGTGCTATATACAAGCAATGTATAGTATGATTATTATTAATACGATGGCGTAGACATTATTCTCTTCTGTAAGAGGAACTGAGTATAAATGAAATCATTATTTAAAAAAAATATGCGTGCCTACACCACTGCTATTAGTTTTGCTTCAAAGCAGTTTTCATATTGAATGATTTCTTTTTTCTTCAAAAAATTTCATTGATTTCACCCGAAAACGAAGCTAAGCAAATTTTGTCGAAACGATTAAACAAAATGTATTTCTTCTATTTCTCGGGGGAGGGGCCTGCTAATTCTCGCTCTATTCCGACATCTAGGGCACACAGTGATGTCTTTATTGATATCATATTGCGATGGAAAGAGACAGTAGGTTTACTTTGTAAGACAAAGACTCAAAAAGAAGAAGAGATGAGGTGATTTTCATTGACACACCTGTATAAACACGGTAGAAGTAGCACGTCCATTGCTCAGGTTGCTTCATACCACACCGATGCGTGTCTGCGAGTCTGTGGTTGCCTATGCTTACACAATGTATTATTGACATTAATATAATGGGAGTATACACCAGGGGTGAAACAGGGATGGAACCCCCCTATTTTCCCAGGGGCAGAAAGGAACCTTTAATAGGCCATTTTCGTAATGTAACCAAATGTATGCATATGCCTTTCTAGCTGAAGCGCATCGATATGAATGATTTCATTCACCCATTACGAATAATTGTATTTCTATAGTCAGAATGCAAATTGCATATACAACTGTATTACGTGTTGTTAGGTAGGGAAAGCCATAATGTTCGTCCTACCTAGCAACAACTTTAATTGAGATAAATTTATTCGTAACAGGTAAATGAAATAATTCGTATCGAGGTACTTAAGTATACATTTGGTTACATCACGAAAATGGCCTATTGTTATAAAATATATAAATTCATATTTCGCATGCACCTACATCCGAAAACATACGATCAGCCATGGAGGATATGGTCATACCACTATTCTAGATGTACTAAAGAACCTTAAACCGTTACCATGGCGATATGATATCAACCTCTTACCTCAGGTAAGTAAATTTAGAATCTTTTCTTTCTTTTCTTCGTCCCTGTAGTATCTCAATCTCAATTTCTTTGGATTCCGTCTCTTTAATTCCATTCCTTTCCTCCTTCTTTCTCTCTCCTTCTTTCATTTCCCCTCCATGACTTTTATCAGTCGGTATAATTATCTCTCAATTGTTCTTGGTTTCACCCTTCAACACCGCGTATCCACGGTCTCCACCCCTCCCCCATCCATTCTCACGTCAGAACCTTGATCTACCCCTTCTAATCTCCATGTATCTACGTGACTTGCCTGCGCCCGAGGACTCATATCAAACTGAAATGAATATGAGTATAATGTCAAGGGATAGCGATGGAATGTTTAATGATCGCTCACACCCAACAGCAAAAAATAGCATACGATACGCGAGTCTCGAAATGAGCAAGCGATAAACGGCAAATTATTGGCGCGTATAAATAGTTGCGACGATGAAAGATTTACAATGTACAGTTTTTACGTTCCTTTGTTGCAGATAAATTACATTAAAAAATGACTTGTGAACGTACAACGCTTTACAGTTGAAAAGAAAGAATGATTGTTATCAATAAATCTTGATCAGTTTTGCTCCAATTCGTCTGAGATCACTTAACCTAAAGGCTAGAAATCACAAATAGCATCACGTTGTAAACTGGGATACGATTGGATGAGTTTCAAAACAATTCGAAATCTTGTTGTGATCTAATGATATCTCTTAAAAACACATAAATTAAATAAGTGTTATGTTGCACACCACAATGCATATCAAGATAGACGGAAAGATATTCATAATTGTCTCGTCAAAGCACAATGATAATGAGATGGTTTTGAGTGAGATCATGGAGACAGATACGTTTAAAGGGGAAAACCACTATCTCAACCCGGGATCTCAACATTCTCTTTATAGCTTTTCTTTAGCAACAGAATTATGGTGAGATACATTGAGCGATAAAAAGAATATGAGAAAAGATATATATATATATATATATATAAAGGGAGAGAGAGAGAGAGAGAGAGAGAGAGAGAGAGAGAGAGAGAGAGAGAGAGAGAGGGAGTGAGAGAGCTTTAAAAAATCTGGCCTGGCACGTTTGACTTTTGTCTTAAGCATTTCTCATGAGATGATAATACAACCTTGATGGGATGAGCATTGATTGAGAGACCTCTCTCATCAATCATCATCACCATCATCATTGCTGTCTTCCATCCAGAATGATGTTACCACCACAGGCTTCGTGGAGCAGTCTCCCATCTCTGCTTTAGATACATGAGATCAGCTGAATCAGATGCTGATGTTACCATCAGAGGCTTCATTGAGCTGTCAGTCGCTCTCTCATCTCTGTTTGGTTTTACATGACGCTCAGGCTATATGCTCTCATTGCTTTGATATTCTGGATGGCTCTTCGTCCAGGATCACGCACAATCTTAGCTCTTGCCACGCTTAACAACCGATCAGTGCATGAATATTACACAGCCAATGAGGTTTCACCATATAATATAATAATTACATTTATAAAGCGCTTAATACAATATTTCTAAGCGCTTAACAGAAATACACATACAACAATATTATACATGATACATAATTCTAATAACAATTTCCTAATAATCATAATTAATCTTTAGATACCGCATTATGAATTGACAAAATAATTATAATTACTTTACATATTGAACAGATAAGTTTTAAGTTTACTCTTGAAGGTTTCTAACATTTCATTGTTTCAATCTGTCATAATCAATAATTCTTTCAAATATACCGATTTGATTAAAATTTCAATGAGCTGCCATCGTCATCTATTTTGGGAGATGTATATTGTCTTAGGATAGCCTATTTGATTAAAATCAGTCAATGTATAATAGTGTCACACCTCATGTCATCAAGTAATGACAACTTATTATTTTATACCTGATTAAAATATATATATATATATATATATATATATATATATATATATATATATATATATATTAAAAGTAAATTACATGACTATTACATGGTCACAGACCTGATATTCTGAGGACATGCACAAACTAAATATTGTGTTTGATTGGTAAAATGTAAATAAGACAAAATATTTTTATAGCACAAACAAGTTGAACAAAATTAGTCTTGAAAATGGTGACAGTCGTTCCCCTCGAAATGTAGTGTTATTTACATCTGCCATCCAGAGATGAACACCAATCACCCTAGGGATTTCAAGGCGATGAATGACGGGACCCTTTGAGAGACACAAGAAAATCCTTACACTATATCACCCTTTTGTTTCTTTAAATCAACATTAATACATCTTTCAGATGGAGCTCCTACCACATCCAAATCCGCTAAGCGCACGCGCAGGTCTATAGATACCTCAAGGTCAAAGGTCATTTGAGTTTTGTCTAGACAGTATCCGTAAGGTCAAGTTCAGTTCTAGCGGCCATGTTCCTCAGTACCGTGAGTTTGTTGTTGCACATCATTGCTGATAAAAAAGGTTTTGCTATATAGAACATAAAGAAGAAATACAAAATATCGATGACTGTTTTGATATGTGCCTATAGCTATACATCAATCTTACTTCAGTTTGAGGTTTGAACAAACTGCTATTTCCAACATTGTGCAGAAAATCATAAATATATGTACCGGTGTGTTTGGCTCAGTCAGTAGAGAGTCCGCCTCACAACCGGGAGGTCGTGGGTTCGAACCCCGGCCGCGTCATACCAAAAGACGTTAAAAGATGGGAGTCGCTGCTACCTTGTTTGGCGTTCAATTCAACAATAAGGGGATAGAGCAATGTCGATCTGGCGCTGCTCAGTGGCTGCCGGGCTCACGATCAATTGGGCACAAAGAATTTCCATTTTCGGTTTAATAAAATTTGGAGTGGACTATAAAAGATTATTATTATTATTATTTCAGAGGCCATCAGGGAATGATTCTAAGGGTAAGGATACTCAATAAAGCAAAATGTCCAATCGACTTCATAGCGGGTTCATTGGCTTCAATAGAATGGGGGGGGGGGGCACTCGAGCCCTTCTCTCGTTGAGCCTATACTCCTTATTATCTCTCTCTCTCTCTCTCTCTCCCGCATGCCCCCTTATTTTCTTGCGGTACAATGTTTTCAGATCTTGATAAATGCTTTTTCTCACATACCAGACATTATTCCCTCCCATGATCATGTTTACTTGCTCTGCATGCGTTATCTAGCATTCATGACCCGTGTACGAGCATAATATGTTTACAGTTAGTGAAACTGTGAGAACTTTACATAATTCATAAAGTATACCGCAACCTGTTGTTATGATCCCTATTCTCACTTGCTCTCTCCCTCTCTCTCTTTCCCTCTCTCTATCTCTCTTTCCCACCCTCTTTCTCTCTCTGTTACTCTCTTTATCCCCCCTCTCTCTCTATATATAATCTCTCTCTCTCTCTCTCTCCCGCCCTCTATCTCTCGTTGTCACTCTCTTTATCCCACTCTCTTCCTCCCCCTCTCACTCTGCTTCTCATCCTCTCTCTTTCTCTCCGTATACTCTTCCTCTCTCTATCTATCTCTGATTCCCCCATGCATGCTTTTCCTATCTGTCTCTGTTCCTCTGTCTGCCTCTCTCCTTTGCTCTCTCTCTCTCTCTCTCTCTCTCTATCTCTCTCTCCCTTCTCTGCCAATCTCCCTTTCTCTATTTTTTTTTACTGTCAGTTTCCCCCCTCTATAATATCTTATTTTCTCTCTTTGTCTCGTCCTCTCCCTTCCCCTGTTCTTTTTTTCTTCTCTTTTCCCCACCCTCCCCCTTTTCTCTCCCCCTCTCCCCGTCTATTATTTTCCATCCATATTTTCCCAATATTCCTAGAGACCTATTTAATAATTTCATCGACATTGAGCGATAAGATCAGTGGAAGTGCGACAAAGATTGATTGTTGGTATAGCAGAGTATGAGGCACGTTCCACCCTATCTCACAACAATGCTCAAAGCTGTAGCCCGACAATATTCGCCAATATTCACCCCTCGAGTAGGTGTAGCAGACACGGCACTACCAAGCAAGTTATAGCGAAGGGTGATGAGAGAGAGAGAGAGAGAGAGAGAGAGAGAGAGGGAGAGAGAGGAGAGAGAGAGACAGAGAGACAGACATGGGGGGGCAACGTCATTTAATAATTTGATTTTATGTCGCCAAGTTCGCTGTCATTCTTATTTTGACTCTATTAATATTTTTATTGTTTTAATATAAAGAAATTCCCGTTGGTAGATTAAATTCAATATATTTTGTTGCCTTTTTATTGAACTGAGATATTGACCATCATGATGTTGAAAATTAAGCGTGACAATAATTATGTATATGAGGCCTTTTATTAAAATCATTATCATCATGAACGGCCGCTTTAATGTTAATCAGCATTAATAAAATCAGTTTTCTGAATTCGAATCATTCATTCCACACGAGCCCCCCCCCTCCCCAAATCGTCCTCCTTTTTCTTCTTTTCTCGGCAAAATGCAGGCATTTTTTTAAGATGATGGTGGATTACAAAGCATTCACTTATCCGAGGCAGCATTGAATGGAGCAGTTGGTAGAGGCTTTTAAAGAGAAGGGCATAATTTGTTTGGAAATTTTCTTTTGAATGATGAATTGAAAAGTTGTGATAGATTCGGATCATTGGGTCTTTATTTATAGGTACTAATACATCACGCAGCTGTTGCTTTCTCGATCCCCCTCCCCACTCTCTCTCTCTCCTCTATTTCTCTCTTTCTCTTTCTCTCTCTCTCTCTCTCTCTCTCTCCTCTATTTCTCTCTGATCTTCAGTCAAATTCAAATCTAAAGAATGAGAATTATAAACGACCTCGTAAGGATAATTACAAGTTTAGTAATTGGTTATAATTGTTGAAAGCAAACTTAGCATGAAAACAGAATGAATGATGCTACCATTGAGAACTTCAGTTCCAACCCTTTCTTACAGAGAAAAAAAAAGCCCCCAATAAGACTCGGTCAAATGGCAAATGAAATATCCATAGAGACCACTGTCCCTATAGTTTGACTACATATTTTCAAATGCTATGAAGCGGAATCATTATTCTGTGCCCGTTATTTCTCTTTGAAAATAGTTTAAAATTTGTTTTATATTTTGAAATAAAGCTTATTAATAATTTAACAACAACAACAACAACAAATCGGAGAAGGGCGTCGATGACTCTAAGTGATACGCCACTGGGTAAGGTGTAGGGGGGGCGCTCCCCATTTCGTACCCCTACGGTGCAGTACTTTTAACACACGACTTTTGTCATTTCCATCACAAAGGTATAGGGTTAGATTACGTTAGAATGTAATGTAACGAATCATGTTACACACGTCATAGTCTCTCGTTCCTGAGAGAGTTCGCAAGGCTTTTACATTTCTCAAAGATGTGTCAAGTTTAAAGCACTATCAGAACTCACCTTTTATTCGCGCAAATATTGAGTATCTGTGCAAACGAGAATAACACTTGAGATGCCGTGGTGGACAAGCATCGGTGCCGAGTTTGCTCGCCCCTTCTCGAGCTATCACACCAACCTCAGGCACTGGAAGCATGATTTCAGATTCAACGGGGAAAATGTCAAAGAGGTAGAAATTATTGATGAATCTAGAAGCATCAGGCATGCTCAGAAGGCGCGATTGCTCAGTGGTAGAGCAGTTGTCTCGTAACCGAGAGGTCCCGGGTTCGAAACCAAGTCAATGCGCTTGTGCCCTTTTGTAAGGCATTGATCCTCATTACCAAGTCATTACCAAGTATTTTAAGTCACTAGGTCCCCTACTTACTTACTTACGAGCATATACATGCTTTCTTAGCAGTCAGGTTAAACAATCATCAACCATTAATAATCAGTGATTTTGTTCACTTGAAACGTTGACTTCTCTGATGTGTTCTGTATTTTGCATTGATGCTTGACTTTTCACTACCTATAGCAAAAACTGTAATGTAAATAGAACTAATTCTTCAAATTACATGCTTTGAATACACTATAAGCTCTGAATACAGATCAAATTCTTTTATACACTGGGGAAAATGATGATAAGTCAAATCATAGAAGCTCCTACTAAAAATACAATAAATCAGGTAATGAATGGGGAAAAGTTTGTATAGATTTTACCCAGTGAATTTTATACATCTCTGCCTGGTAGATTGGAAGATTGATGTAATAATTCTCCCATCTATAAAAGCATTTATCATAATATATTTAGGGTTACGTGGACGCAGTGAAGATTCGGGAAGATGTTTATGAATGATGCCGAACGTCTTTGAGTCTATATAGGTCTATTAATTTTGAATAGTGTTTTGATTTGTTTATTTGATTTCATTGGTAACAATCAATTGAATCAGACCCGATATTTCTTGTGCGTAATAGAATCGCTGCTGCAGTCCAATTTATGTTTCAGTTGTTGCCATGGTAACTTATATATATTCATATCATGACGGATCTCTATCTAAGATATGATTCTGTATATCTGTGGATCTTGTGTGACGTCAACATTGCCTGATGTCGTATATGTCTATGATGATGATCATATCGGAGATTACTATGATTTGATTTGACATTGACGAGATTAGTTATATTTGAAAGAAATTGGAACTCAGTCTCTTGATACTACATTTCATTCCTATAAGTAGATTAACTCCATATGTTGTGTGTTTAGTCCCAACCGAAAAAAATAAGGCGTTAAGTTGTCCAACGCCAGGAAAAAAAACCGCTACAAAGATTTTACACCTCTCTGTCTCACTGGTGTATCCCCCCCATGAAAAAAACAGGTAGTGGGTCGGCACATAGGATGCTTTCGCCAAGGTAATTTCGCCTCCACCCCTAATCCTGTTTTTGAACGACTGGATACGCCAGTGCTTGTGACTTCTTCCCTCGTCAATCTACTCTCGTTCTCATCACATTATTATTATTGCTTTCCTCAATATTTTCGAGGTTTCTATTTTTGGATATCTTTTTTTTTCTTGATGGTCTATTTTTGTTTATTTGCTAACCTGTTTTCCCTTCATATCAATTCGTTTAGACATGATGATCCATAATTCTAAATCTTTTCCATCATCCCTCGTCTCTTTTTCCAAGTTGCTCCCCGTTTGATTTGTAAGAGTTACGCTAAAGCCTTCATGCGATTATTTCATCCTTTTTTTTTTTTACTTGTACATGATAACTGAAAGTGGCTTGTATGACATCAAGACACTGGGAAGGCATAGGAAAAGGGAGGGGGCAATCGTCTTACTTGACAGGGTGACAAGCGATACAACGTCACTGATTGGGGAGGGTATGAGGGGGTTCTTTCAAGTCATGTTCTCATCCACCCCCCACCCTTTCTATTTCTTACCCTCTCTTTCTTTTCTTTTCATGCTTTTTCCACATTCGATGGTGGGGGCGGGGGCGTGCCCCTTTGTCCCAGTAGCGAAGCTACGCCGCCGGTAACTGAGAAACTCAATAGTGTGATGTGACAGCGCCAAGCATAATCAAGTGATCAGCGCGGATATAAAGGAGGGGTATATGATAACCCCTTTGAAGAGTCACGTAGGGTAAACAGATTGTCACTTGTCATCTTCTACCAGACCCTTTCTTCACAGAGAGGGTGTAAACAAATCCAAATATTGGCAGAAACTCCCCAAAAGCAAGACGACTGATTTTTGGAAAGGCGATTATTTTCTCGCAGAAATAAAGTAATTTTTGTATTGGATTGCGTCTTTTCCACTTTCCTTCATCATAATCATTAGATGCCACTTGCGCTGTCTGATCAGGCTTTACATTATAGCCTTATTTCCAGGCGGTATAGAAGTAGTTCCACACTTCCACTGTCTAAGATAATAAGTGATGTTGATCTGCGTATGGATGGTGCACATAGTGTAGACTAATTAATCCCTCATTATTTACCTCTTAATGAAGGAAGGAGTGATATGGGAAAGTCTATATATTTAACACTTAGTTAACTCGTTTAACCAGACCAGGGGGTGTTTCACAAAGATCCTAAGTCGAACTTAACTCTAAGTTGGACTTAAATATTATGGAGAGCCATTTGTAGCCTTAAAATAAAGTATATTCAAAAGCAAAAATTCAAGTATTTTAGACTTTTCATAAATTCCACATCAAGAACATGAAATCTCTTAGGTAATAGAAAATATGAATGATTTGAACCAACATTTTATGCCTTTTTAAAATAACCTTTACAAAATATTTTCAAAGATGCTAACGGCTTTCCATAATTTTTAAGTCCAACTTAGAGTTAAGTTCAACTTAGGATCTTTGTGAAACACGATCCCAATCTCCTTTTTGCGCCAGCGTTAATGTTAAAATAAATCCCCACAACCACAAGTTAAGTGAGAGAGAGAGGCCTTGTCACACGGAGAGGTAAATAAAATACATTTTTAAAAACATTAATTAAGCAAATGGCAAGAATCATATTGAATGAATTAAACTAAATTTGAGGCACTGATTTAGTTCATGTAAGTGTTCAATGAAAAAAGTAATATCAAATTTACTCTTTACGGTTTTGGAATGAAGAAATTGCTTCCCTATGATGATATACCAGAGTTAAAACGAGCCGCTAGCCAGCCGGTGAATGCAATATTTTCTTACTGTAATAAATATTGTGAAATGTACACATCACCATATTTTTGCAATGTATTCTTTTAAAATGTTGCAAAATGTATATAAACACAAGATCATAATGTAGTATTTGCTGTAAATTTGTACAGATCTTAAACAGTCTAGGTCCTTAAAAGAATAATTAATATAGCAAAGATGTTCTCGATTAATCCTCCATCAAATTGTACAAATAAATGCGAAATCCCATTCAACATGTCAGTCCCTTCTGACGATTCCCTTTAACAAATTAGAAGCCCAGCATTTCCCTCACTTATAAATATTTTCAAATTACATCACTGACGTAAAGAGATAATCCAACCGCTGATCGACAAGCTAAAAGCTCTCTGGTAACTCAAGGAGGGTAAATCGGATATTTTTCTTCACGCATAATTATGGGAAGTTCCTGATAAGGTCCATGATAATGTAACATCAGGCGTTAGTTTCAGCACCGAACTACTTCTTGCGAGGCTGATTAAGCCATGATGGCCGAGTTGCAAGTCATCCCTAATTACTGATTTCGAGGCAAACGATTAGCGCTAATTAACCGTGCGTGTGTAGAGCGAAGCGCGTGACGTAAAACACGGATGATATAATCAAGGCAAGCGAACTGCTTGTTAGAAAACAACTTTTGTATTCTATTCCTGTGTCCGGTTATCTCCATGACGACGTAGTATCAGTCTATCTGAAAAAGGAGAACTTATCCTTGAAATCTAGCAGTTAATGTAATTAATATAAGCCATGTAAATATGAGAAGAAACCTTTGAAAGGCTGTAAGAATAATTTTTGTAATTCAATAAACTCTATACCCACTTTTCAGTACTAATTGATCTCGTCAAATTTACCCTAACTAAACAGATTCTAAGCAGTGTCCATTACTTTAGCTTTAGTTTTTATGTTTCCATGCTAAAGGTTTTAAACAATGCACTTCGGTGCAAAACAAAACAAAATTGACATCATGATGTCAGTGCAGCTTAAATTTAAGGGTAGGAAGGCCTTTTGGTCATACATTCAGGAATTTAATTTTCTTTTTTCTGCCCCGGCATCCTTGGGAAATGAGATAGAAAATGCGCTCTATATTCCTATTACATGTAATTATTGATTATATTTCAATTGTGCTTTAAGCTATTTACTTTGTACATGTGATTGTATGATTACCAAATAAACAATAATATAATTTGCGTAAGAATTTTTCTAATTTATCACTAAAAAGAAAAAAAAAGATTAAAAACTACCCGGTATGTTCTATCGTTTAATAATTATCAGGACGACGAATCGTTCCTTTCTTTGTTTTTAAAACATTTTTAATGAAAATGAAAGTGAGGAGAAAAAATTTAAAGTATAATAAAATTTGCGGGCCAGTGGAATTCGAGCGCATCTTTTACGCTGATTACCTGACAAATTTTCAGTTCTGATGCTTAAAATAGAACAGAGCGATTTCTTTTTTAGTTTTGAATTATTACGCAACTTTACTTGCAACTTTGCTTGCAAATTTACTATACAACGTGCAACTTTACTTGCAACTTTACTCAGTGTACAGCTTGCAACTTTACTGTACAGCATGCAACTTTACTTGCAACTTTACTGTACAACATTTGCAAATTTACTGTACAACTTGCAACTTTACTTGCAACTTTGCTTGCAAATTTACTATACAACGTGCAACTTTATTTGCAACTTTACTGTACATCTTGCAACTTTGCTTGCAAATTTACTATACAACGTGCAACTTGCAACTTTACTGTACAGCATGCAACTTTACTTGCAACTTTACTGTACAACATGCAACTTTACTGTACAACTTGCAACTTTGCTTGCAAATTTACTATACAACGTGCAACTTTACTTGCAACTTTACTGTACAGCATGCAACTTTACTTGCTACTTTACTGTACAACTTGCAACTTTGCTTGCAAATTTACTATACAACGTGCAACTTTACTTGCAACTTTACTGTACAGCATGCAACTTTACTTGCTACTTTACTGTACAACTTGCCACTTTGCTTGCAAAATTACTATAAAACGTGCAACTTTACTTGCAACTTTACTGTACAACTTGCAACTTTGCTTGCAAATTTACTATACAACGTGTAAATTTACTTGCAATTTTACTGTACAGCATGCAACTTTACCTGCAACTTTACTTGCAACTTTACTGTACAACTTGCAACTTTGCTTGCAAATTTACTATACAACGTGCAACTTTACTTGCAACTTTACTGTACAGCATGCAACTTTACTTGCAACTTTACTGTACAACATGCAACTTTACTTGCAACTTTACTGTACAACTTGCAACTTTGCTTGCAACTTTACTGTACAACTTGCAACTTTGCTTGCAAATTTACTATACAACGTGCAACTTTACTTGCAAATTTACTATACAACGTGTAAATTTACTTGCAATTTTACTGTACAGCATGCAAATTTACCTGCAACTTTACTTGCAACTTTACTGTACAGCATGCAACTTTACTAGCAACTTTACTGTACAACATGCAACTTTACTTGCAACTTTACTTGCAACTTTACTGTACAACTTGCAACTTTGCTTGCAACTTTACTGTACAACTTGCAACTTTGCTTGCAAATTTACTATACAACGTGCAACTTTACTTGCAACTTTACTGTACAGCATGCAACTTAAATTGCAACTTTACTGTACAACTTGCAACTTTGCTTGCAAATTTACTATACAACGTGCAACTTTACTTGCAACTTTACTGTACAGCTTGCAACTTTACTGTACAACTTGTAACTTTACTTGCAAATTTGCTTTACAACTTGTAACTTTACTTGCAACTTTCATTCAGTTGAAATGTACGGAGTGTACTTTGTACTTTGACTTATTCGTTGATTATTTCAAATATAGGAGTTTTTTCTCTTGAAATTACCTGATTTTCGGATTATGAGATTTGACATCAGAATCATAATCAGATTTCATGTAATTATAGCAATTTTCGCAATGATAGAGTGCTTACTTATCACGGGGTTTAGAATTGATATAATAAGACTTCCCTAAGTTGACCCAATCTGATGTAATTTACGTGATAAATTAGACAGATCATTCGAGACATGTATTTTGACGGCTATTTTGGGATTAGATGAATGACGCACGGATTCGTAGAAATTAGATAATTTTCGTGCCTATTTCATGCTGCACTTCTAATTCAAACTATGTTATTCTGACGTGTTACATATTCATTGTATCGTGTGATTTGAAAGTTTTGTTAGATTTGGAGACCCTTGAAAAACAGATTATTATCAATTTGTTTATCTTACGTTATGTTCTGTTGTGTAATTACGTTGTCATGTTTGTATTTATCTTATTCGTGTCTTTGTGTAAACAGTCTACTTCACGCGGTTTTCTTTTTTTATTTTCTCCCCAAATTTGAGTCTTTACTAATCTGTCTGTCTACGTATAATTACGGGATGCCCCCCCCCCCAAGATAACAAGATATTTGTCCATTTTGTGAAGCTTTAATTCCTTCGTTTGCTTATAACAGTCTATATCATGCTGTTTCTACCTTATGATTTTTAAAGGTTTCTTCCCACCTTCAACTCATGAACTCTTTGTCTGTGCGTCTCTCTATATATAATTATGCCCTCTTCCCTCCTCGCTCCCTCCCTCCCTTATACTCTCTTTTCTTTGTCCTTCTTTCTATCTTCTTTTTTCTTCTCTCTCCCTCCCTCTCCCCTCTCTCTCTCTTTCTCTCTATTTCTCTCTCTTTCTCTATCTCTCTATCTATCTCTCTCACCATCTCTCTCTTTCTTTATATCACGCTCTCTCTTTCTCTTTCTCTCCATCTCTCTCTCTCACCCTCTCTCTCTCTTTCCTTCTCTCTCTCACCCCCTCTCTCTTTCTTACTATCACACTCTCTCTCTCACTCTCTCCAATACGGACATGTTTAAAAGTAACTTTTCCTCTTGACTTTGACACTTGTCTCAGATCGGTCAGAGGAAGCAAACAAATGGCGTCATTTAGACCAAGCTCTCTCTCAATCATAAACAAACACATTTTTATCCATTTCAAGAAGAATACCAGTTCCTTTGCTTAAGCGAAATTAGATTTAGAATCCATGAAAAGAAGACGGGAAATGACTGCGTTTAGAGTACCCATCACGTTCATTTACTCAGTGACTTCCTTTCTTCTTCTACTATTCAAACGGAAGAACAAACAAAAACATAACCGTTTTCGGCACCTCATTGTGACGCAAGTATTGTTGAAATCGACTTGACTTTGTGGGTTTATTTACCAACTCGGAACTCTTGTTTGAGAAAGAAATGTTGTGAGTCCTTGTGGAGTGCCAACGATCTGTCCCAAATAATACGTCCT
The DNA here is from genome assembly GCA_037976565.1 of Mesocentrotus franciscanus. Taxonomy (NCBI): domain Eukaryota; kingdom Metazoa; phylum Echinodermata; class Echinoidea; order Camarodonta; family Strongylocentrotidae; genus Mesocentrotus; species Mesocentrotus franciscanus. The sequence continues at coordinate 29,487,293 of CP137680.1, read as the reverse complement.
TACGGTCCTTCATAGGAGCTTGGTTTGCTGTTGTGATGTATGATTAACCGGACCGTGTTCAAGGAGTTTCTTTCTCGATCCTCGTGCAATATTTGGGGCAATGAATTTTTTCCGCAGTTGTCTCCCCTGTCACGCCTGTCTAAATGTTTATTATGTATATATATAATCATGTGTAAATGGGCTTGTATTAGGATGCCTAATCCTTGAACTATTACCTTACCTGTCTGGATTTTAAAAAAATTGGGCTTGTTGTCTCACGGTATAGGTTCCTGGGTGATTTACCGTAGTGATAGTCTAGGGTTATCCAGGGGTATTAATGGAATATCAAGTTTACTGGAGATTAAAATTGTTTGGGAGTTATATAATAAATAATAACAATAATAGCTATATTTATATTGCACACGTATCCATTACAAAGTAGTACTATTACCCTGGCTTTAGCCCAGCTGAACTGAGCATTCATGGAATACAATCATACCAGGTACCCATGTACTACACCTGGGTGAAAAATGGCAAATGTGGATTAATGTCTTGCCAAAGGACATTGATGCCGAGGTGGGACTCGACCCACGAACCATGTGATCCACAGCCCGTTGACGTATCCACTGGACCAGGAAATCTCTCACGCTTTTAACATACTGCCTCTACTGCAACTGTTATTTGTCTTTTCTATACCCAGCCTTGCTAATGCTATCTCTCCTTTGCATCTTTTTGCTCTCATCTTTCGTCTAACTCTTAGTGAGAACATATAGTGAGTGAATGTTTCCAGTGAGTATCTTCCATATCCCACCTTTTCGGCTTCCATAATAGCTATCACATCGTCAGTCAAAATCGAAACCAATTGACTACACTCTGAAAAGATCGCACCAGCTGCTATAAAAATCGGCGACTTTATACGTTCAGTGTACTATCATCTTTACCTTCCTTCATCGCTTTCTCCTTAAAATATATTTTATATTTATCTCTCTTTGTTCTGTCCTTGTCTATCTGTATGTTTTTATATCCGATTGTTTCCGTCTGCGTATTAACATATCTGTCTGTCTCTGTATTCCTTTGTGTGTCTGTGTATCTTGGTGTAAAAGATGACGAAGAAAGCCTTCAAAGATCGCATTTCATTGACTCCACAAATTCGAATAAACGTTCTTCTCTGAGATCACGAGTTCGTGACCTCTGCCATGATTGGTCGAAAGTTTCGCTCCTGATCCCTATTCGACTCGGTCTGGCGTGAACGCCGAGACTAAATCTGACAAGAATGAACAATCGCTATTTCCTCCTTTGATTCTATTAAATATTAAAAGAGAGTATGTATAATCTAACTAATTGTATTTAATGACACCCGTGTAGATACACGACTTGTTTCCATTTTCTATATAAAATCTTATCCAAAAAAGTATTGATTCATGATCATATTCGAAACAATGTACCGTGTATCTTTTACTCGCAATACGTGTATTACAACATAATGATAAGTTGTTGCCAGTATTATGTAAAACCATAAAACGATTAGGAACAAAATGAGAGCAATATGTGTAACTTCGACTCTGTTTTCTTTCTTTTTTAAAAAAATCGAACGATTTACTGGGTATATAGGTGGTTTTAGGATAGGGTAATTAACGTACATCCAGATATCCCTAGTCATCATTCATCTTTCACCTCAATCACATCCTGAATAGCAAAACCACAAAATCCAATTCCATTTTGGGAGGAACCAAACGTTTTTGTCACTGTCAAAGCCTGAAATCTTTCACTCCCTTGAAAAGGGCGGCCTATTATGTTAAGATACGATTTTCATTATTGAAATAGAAACTTAGCTGGCACAAATTAATCACGCGAGTCGCACTTTTAACAACGTCAAACCGACAAGATTAGGGAATTATTACTTGTTTGAATTAGAGTGCGTTGTCATTATCACCACCGGATTTCCGATTTCAAAATCACTATTTTCTTTTCAGAGAATCTAATCGAGTTATAATAGGCAAAACTCGTCTTTTTATTTGTATTTTTTGACATGATTGATGGTGTCACAAGCCTGACAACACAAACTCAACACAGTGCATACAACGGCGCGGTATAGGCGTGTAGTGTATACCGGGCGTGTAATACATGAGGTGATATTTTCTGGGCTCTTGCCAGTTCCTATTCAAGTCCTATATACACCCACCCACGTGGAAAAGGAATTTGTCTTTTTTCGGGGAAATATTAGAGGTTTCAATACTGAAAATATTTCATTTCGATGACAGCACACAATACAAACACGCAATATCATTCATTGAAATTATTGATATATGAAATTTGATAGCACGATCACTGTCATTCGAATTAATGAAATGTCATTTGACTTCAAGTTGTAAGAAGCAAATGGCAACAGGAAATGCTTGTGAATATGATTTCAAAATGGTTCACAATCTTTGAAAAATTGCACCTATGAATCTTGCCCACAATGGTTTGAATAGAATACTTCACACACAAAACAACAACAACGACAACAAAAGCAGAATCAAAACAATTCAACTTATCCTTTACTTCTAATAGGGTCTTCAATGTTATGAAGGTCAATACAGTTGATTTATCTTACACCCTAAAAGAAATCAGCCTTGACAGTTATCGTCGTCGAAACTATCATTTTGATTCACGCCAGTAATAATAATAATAATAATAATAATAATAATAACAACATTTATAATGCGCACATATCCACCCCAAGGGATGCTCAAGGCGGTGCTCAAGGCGCCTTAACAAAAAATTTGAAATAGTCCAACAGCGGCTTTAATTCTTCCATTTACATGCTTCATGTTCCACACACCTGTTCCTTTCGTTTTCCTCTTTCTGCAAAGTCAAAGAGAGTCGGTGAAAGACATTCAGTTTCTTTTTGGAACATTTTGTCTTCATTGATATCAACATGTAGAGACATGTCTGGAATAATGCTTGCTTCGATAAGAAATGAACTGTGAACTTCTCTCATTGTTGACATAAGTAAATCAAATATTTCCGGTCGTATATGATCGAAAAATGGTACTTCAAAACCTTATTGTAATCGCGATTATACTGATTGTGGTTTTTTGTCGAGTTAATTTGTCTTTTCCTGAAACCTTACATTGGCGTAGCGTCTGGGATGAGGAGGGCATGTGCCCCCTCGTAAAATGAAAAAAAAAGTAAAAGGAAGACAGAGAGAGAGAGAAATAGAGAGGGGGGGGAGGGGAGGGAGGGAGGGAGAGAGAGAGAGAGAGAGAGAGAGAGAGTTCATCCCGCTTGATAACTTACCAAATAGACCTGACCCCCCCCCCTCCCCCACCCCGTCACTGGATCCACGTTACGCCAATGGAGTGCTATATTTACCGAACGTCTAGAAAATGAAGTGCAGTAACGAATATTTATCTTTTATTTACATTGTAAATGTGTTAAGCGCACTTCATAAGTTATGAATTGTTTTATGATTTGTTTAACATTATCTAGTTTTGCCAAGTTGGCAGCAATATCACGAAGAGCAAAGTCGACGCCCGCATTGGAATGCCGCTTTCATTTCATTCATGGATTTCTGCCTAGTATGCAAAACTTTGTAGATAAACGTTTTACATGATTATAATTGATTGGTAGGTTTGCTTGAAATTGATATCAATGTACTTTGGAATATAGGACTGACATGACTGAAGCAACATTTTAATGGGTCATTTTTTAAAATTTAGTCTGCGTATTACAAATATAATTTAGCGCGGGCATGTTAGTATACGGATTAAGTCAATAACATTTGGCATAAAATTGTATAGGCCTATTGGATTTTGATCAAGATATTGTTATGCATAATAATTATGATGTTAGCATAAAGAGCGTAATGGCTGTACAAAATAATTTGTACCTGATTATACCGATAATTGCATATCGGGATAGTAATATGTAGTTGACGAAGTAAGAAATGGATTTAGTTATGTGTGTATGATATCGGAGAGAGAGAGAGAGAGAGAGATGTTTGATTTCTTTCATAGCACATTCGCATTTTATATACTCCCTTTTCCTTGTCACTATTTATTTGTACAATCTCAACTTTTATATAGTTTTAATATGATAAAGAAATAGAATAATGATGATTATAATACATTATAGTACATCATATTATATCATAATATATTATATTATATTACATTATATTATATATGATATTATATTATATCATATTACATTATATTATATTATATCATATTATATTATATCATAATTATATTATATTTTATCATATCATATCATATTATATCTTTCACAAGTTTAATTAGCAAATATTAAAATTCATGTCTACCTATTTCGCAACATAGAAAAAATTCGCAAGAAGAAAAGGTTTGTCTAAAGACTTGTGGTAGGCATCACCCCAGGCAAATCCTTCTCGATTAATAAGCTCAATATTCCTTCAGACTGAAACTTCCCTCTATACCATTTCTCTGTATAAGCATTATATTGGTGACCAACCTATACAGCTCTTTAGTTTATCACAAATAGATAACAAATGAAAAGATGAAATGAAATATGGTTGCATATCAAACAATGGATTGAAGCCCCAGCTCAATGAGTGTCGGTTTATCACCAAAGCATTTTTGTTGTCAATAAAACCAATCAATCATCATTCTTTGACACCAAGTATTGTACTATGGTCCCCTCGAAGCGTGAATGACGACTCAACGAACTCAATGAACTTTTGGTGTCGCGACCGGATTTTATTTAGAGGTAATTTTGATAGAACCTCCTTATCTAATTCTGTATTGTTTACTTTTCTTTTAAAATGCAGTGTAATACCCGAGCAAGGATGATGAAATTAGAGTCGAAGATCCTGAACAAAATAATTATGTTACAATTTGCGAGCACAAACTGGTATCAAGCATATTGTTATAAGGCTATTATAATTTGATACATTTATGATACATTCTTATTCGAAAAGAATATGAATATTTTCATATTCTTATATTGCATATTATGTGCGATTTCTATTTTATGAGTTAACGAGCAATTCGCTAAATAGTCCTATTTATGATCAAGCGTGTTTCTGTTATACCACAGCGATATTTCGTTGCTTCAAAATCATAACTGAAGAGATTAAAGCGATTACCGGAGGATGCGGTTTGTTGATAAGGCGTTCATGTCTAAAGTTTAATTATAAAGACCTAATGAACCACCAAATATACCCCGAAACACGGTATATATACAACTGCGTTAATAATTCATCGAAGGTGAGAATTCCATGGCGTTCATGAGAGAGGAATGCAACGGGACTGGATGTTCAAACAATGTTACCATTAAGTCATGTTTACTTACAGTCTCATTCCGATAGAGGCTATATGTTTACATTCAACGGTGTCTTCAAAAGAACCCAAACGCGGCACAAAAATTAGTGTGACGTCACTGCGGCAAGCAAGCTAAACATAGGCTTGACTAGTAAACCGCGCCTATTATATACCCGAATATGCATGTCGTGCATGCTTTCAAAATATACCCGCCGTAAAATATTTTGTGTTACTGTGTCTGAAGAGAAGGGAAACAATTATTTTATTTTGTATGAGAACATATTATTTAATACTTTGACATTCTTTTCATCTATTTTATCTGTCTGATTTTCTTTCATATAATGATCATTTTGTTTAGTTCCATCCTATCCAACATTGCTTTTATGATTATTATTTTTTCTTTCTGACAGTATTTTGTTTGTTTCTTTTTTATTATAGCCCTGAAAATGTTCCCCTTGTTTCCTTTATTGTCTCGACTCAAAGCTTGGGAGGGACCATTTCATTTCATGTTGCTTGTAGTAGTAGTAGTAGTAGTAGTAGTAGTAGTAATAGTAGTAGTAGTAGACTTTATTGGATAATTGTCTTGTTTAGCACGAGGCTAATCTGTCACATGGTCCATGCTTTCATGCCTCATTTTCTCCAACCTACATTTTATGTTTTACTCTTACTCCTTACCCTCCAACATCTTCTCTCCCCCTCTCTGTCTCCACCTATCTCTCTGTCTGTCTGTCTCTCTCTCTCTCTCTCTCTCTCTCTCTCTCTCTCTCTCTCTCTCGGTCTCTGCCTCTCTCTGTCTTTTTCTCTCTCCCCTCATCCACTTCTCTCCCTTTTCTCCCACCCTACTTTCGTCTCTCTCTTCCACCTATCCTCAGGTCATCACATTCGTCACCCTCTTCTCTTCCCTTCTCTTCCCTTCTCTTCCCTTCTCTTCTCTTGTCTTCTTTTCTCACCCTCTCACACCCTTCAAATACCCCCCATAATTATTCATATTCTTTTCACAGTCTGATGATTATCTGCGTTTTAGTCAAACCAATAATACCACAATGTTTTAAAAATCACACACAATCATGACAAATGCTGCGTTCCGCTGCGGCATGCATGTGACCTGTTCTGAACATTTCCCTCCATTTTTGAACATTTTTTCCCGTCGTACGTCAAGTTCAGGCGACATGGAGCAGTTATTTCTTGTGTCGAAGTCTCTTGGGGATTTCTGCCTTTCTCTCTGCCGACTCCAATCCATCTCAAAGAGCCCGACATCAATTCAAATTAACTTTCTTCTGCACCTCATACTCGACATAAATCAGAACATGGCATAATTTCATCTCTTGTTTCTACTTTCGATCAAGGATTAACTATGGATTTCTTCTAGATTACACTATTAATTGAGTACTTAATTTGAGGATTATGATTTGTGATTCTCCTTCATGGTTTTCTAGGGGTGGTATGTTGATTTGCCATTCAGCGATCACGATTTTGTTTCAAAATAAGTGAACCAATGTATATGATCTTGACATTTTTTACATTCAATAGTTTAAATTTTATACGAGTAATTTTGTGTTTATGGTTTTCCATCATCTCAATATCCTGCCATCACTGCCTTATTGTACCAATGGCAGAAATAATTTCAGTTTTTAATCCCTTTGCCAGGATGATTATAACAGATTTATCGTAAAGTCATTAAAAAGAAGGAAAGAAAGAGAGACAGACAGAAAGAAAGAAGCTGTTCATGCAGCATGTCGGAGAAATTCTCATAAAGGAGATCGGTCTATCGCCTTAATGTACTCTTTTCTCCATAAGAATTATACGTCATTGCCATTGACGATAACAGTTAGCAGACTAGTCAATATCGTTATGAAAAGAAATTACAAGGTTTTTTTTTCCAAAAGTAATCTCCGAAAGGATTTGACTGTCTAATCACGGTCCATTTTCTAGTCTACCGACCTTCTTATTTTCTATCGAAGTAAATTAGCGATTGATCTGATGTTATTCGAATCCCCCTACCGGGCGATCGATAATAGGATTGATTACAACGCGGTCTCGACCCGTATATACTGTCATGCTTGAACCAGTTTCTTGCAAGGGATAATCTCTTTTGTTAAACTGTCTCTTTTCAGATACACTCACCTCAGAGCTTAGTATGTTTACTTGTACATGCTGTAGGCTCTTTATCAAAGTCGATTGGAACGGCAGCATTTTGATGCTGGCAAAATCGAAGAGATCTCAAGTATGTTTATACTTCTGTTCATGCTAATTCGGTCTGTTAACAGTCTTTACCGTTACCACCAAACTTTAAATCGCCATAACTTGCGTTTCCAACTTTCCATGGACTAACAGTTAGAGACTCACTTTCAGGTGGGTGAGGACACCATTCATGCGCGTCTTCTCATTCTAACCATTCTGGAGGTCACCTAAATCTTAGGACATCATCAAGACAGTCTTGGGAAATACCTTGAGAAATTTCATGAAAGATGTTTAACATTCCAGTCATTCCGATCGTCTATAAATTCATCGATTTTCAGGTTTAGAAAAGAAGATGTTAGCAGAATGAAGACATAGAAGTAATTCTTCTTCGACGAAATTCACGAGGCAGGCGTTTTCACAATTACTGATGCAGATTGATATTCGAGATATTCATATTCAAGGAATCATGTTCATTGCTTATCGCTACTTTTTTTTTTTTTGGGGTCTCATTTTTTACCGTCAGGAGTCGGGGTGCCACCATATATATTTTCTTCTTCCTTTAAAAAAAGTTCTTATTCTTATTGATTATAAAGTATAAAAAGGGAATTGTATCTATTTTCAGAGATAATGAATTTTGACATTTCCCTAAGACTTCTGTAGTATTAACCAACATATATAAAGTATACTTGAAAATCTCATCATTTTTGCAAAAACGTTTTACGGTGGGTTTGATTTAAGTCGCCACAGTATAAACTATAATTGAAATAAAAAGTTCCCTTTGCGAATCATAACAGTCTGTAAGGCCTATAGTCACAACGCCAGACCGACCCCAAACCTACCGATAAGTGAATGCACAATTCGGTCTATTACTGGTCTGATATCGGTCTCATCAAGTATCTATCCCCGTTTCTCCCATCTGCTGTCCACTTTAAAATATCTTATAACAAATTCCGAGGTTATATAAAACTTCGAATTTCTGTATATAAAATGTCATGCCGTAGACATGACACTTCGTGACCTTAATGGCCTTTGCTGCAAATTTCCCTTCACTTTGCTTGAAGTAATTAATTCCAATCACTATCTATCAAGGTGAAATGTGTACGAATATATAAAGAATAGTCACGAAGGTTAAATCCATTGCAACGTGTGTGGTTGAAAAGCTATTATAATCTTAAAATGCCATGAAATAAGAGAAGAGAAAAACCAATGACTGATGAATACCAAATGCAATTGAAAAAAAGAAAAACTACAATAGCTCCCCGATGACAATCACAGAATTAGGATTATATAGGTCATGAATAAGCATCGTCTCGCCCTACCCATCTTTATCTTCTTCTAACCCTTCTTTCTTTGTCTTTTCTTTGTATTATTTGCCTTTCTCTCTCTTGCGTTCAAGAGAAAGTTTTCGGCATCAAGAAAGCGTCTTTGATGACGCGATTCTATTGTGTTCGGTTGTGTCAGGGTTTAACGTTTATAACGGGAATTGATCTGTGGTCTACCGTAGGATTCTACGATCAATGCTTGTTGGATTGTGTAATCGTTATATTATAGAGAAACGGCGACTGACTTAAAAAAGTGTTTTTGAGTCTTCTGTGTTTCAAGTTCTTTCACCCAAGGCGGAATCCTCCGTGATTTTCAGAACCTACAGTAAGAATAAACATTTTCCTCGTTCAATCATCTGTATGGTATAGATTGTATAGAATTCACTTTTCCCTTTTCTTCAAATATCGGTTCCCGATTGGCACTAATTTTGGCAAGAAAAGAAGGGGCCTATGCAGAAATTGACGAACACGAGGCGAAACGTATTTGGCTGTCGGGAGGGAGTTGCTTTGATTCCCCAATATTAAACAAGCAACTTCCTTGCGGTACCCAGTGCAACCACAAATAATCCTGATGGAATATGTACATATTTTATGTGTGTCTGCAAATCGGGGGTCGGTGTGAGGTGCTCCCAGGCTCTGCCCAATGCTGGATACTCCACCATCATTAGAATTTATACCATCGGACTGACCCTTAGTCATTCCAGGCATGTAGTTTCGGTATGGCCATGATGGACATAAGTTTTATTATCCCATCATGACCATTAGCATCGGGCAGGGATTTGTCAGATCATCTGTATCTCCTTCTTTACTCGTTATAATTATATTTTGATGGCGCCTCAAAAGCGCGATGAACGAACGCCCTTCAGAAGCGATGGTCATCATTAAAATCGTTCCCCGGAGAACACAATCTTGGAGAAATATTGAATACCAACATGATCAATATCTTTTGAAAAATTCGTTCGCGGCGATAATTAACTTATTGACTCATATACAGTACTCTCAAGTTAACGAATGGTGTATGCATATGGAAACTTTAAGGCCAAATGTGGTATTGAAACGGAAAAAAAGTTAAAGCGAATGCACAATCATCCAGAGAATTGTGGTTACAATGTAATAGTTTGAGAAAATAGGCGTTGATGTAAAACATCCAGAAATCATATATGTAAGGCTGCATGTATAGGTAGATGCCATACGAAATCTATCATTAAAGAAAGTCCTTTATTATAATTGCATCATGCAAAGCGCTACTATTCCTAACTATAATTGAATATTAATTAGTTTCAAACAAAAACTATTATGGTTATTATGATGTATCGTGCAGGGTTTGTCTTCCATTGACTCACACTTATGAATAACGGTATATTGAGTTACTATAGTCAAGTATGAAAATGAGTAACGTAAACATATTATCGGGATAGTTAGCGTAACCAAGGTAACGGAAAAGGAGAGTGAGTGGTTAGGGATATTACTGGTATTCCTTTTTGATCTGTTTTTTTCTCTTTCAGTTCAGTCCTTCTCAGAATCTCTAATTCATATTCAACAGTATCGATTACTGCTCAATGACACAATGCTCTATCATGACACTGTGATGAGTCTATTAGGTTATTGCATTAAAATGTCCTTACATATACCACCCTCCTTTTGTATGCCCGCTAATGAAGTGTTAGTCGATATATTAGGGTTTATTTGCAGAGTCGCGTCATCGGTACCACGAATGTGATCTATGTCTGGGGGATTACTGGAAGCAATCTCTGATTAACATTTGATGAGATTGTTTGTCAACTATCCAATGATCTTGATACCATCACGATATAGTCACGCTTTTGATATGCAAGCGACCTTTGTTATAACACCCACTGTATTTTAAAGATAAAGTTGAGTTCTGGGGGGTGTTTCACAAAGACTAAGATCGACTTTAAGTTGGACTTAAGTATAACAGGCCGTTCGTGCCATTGTTTGCTCTCACCATTATGATCTTTAGATAATATTTTTTCCTTCAATAATGAATTATCAAAATATGTAAGTTTTGTAGAATTTTTACCATGATTTGTACGTCCCGTGAGAGACCAATGCCAGTAAATGATGAGAGCAAACAATGGCACGAACGGCCTGCTATACTTAAGTCCAACTTAAAGTCGATCTTAGTCTTTGTGAAACACCCCCAGGTCATGCAATATCATTGTGAAAGAAACTGTGTGGAAGTGATTGGAAAAGGTTGATCATGTAGCACATAAGTATTGGAATCATTAAATGATGATGATGATAAGAAATTAGCCCAGTCTTGCTAAAAGTAACATGTAACGCACATATATATTTTTACATGGGACTATACAAACATGTGGTATGAAGTCCACAACCATCAGCACATACTTGTCATATTTCGAATATAATAATAATAATGATAACAATAATGATAATGATAAGAGTGAGTTATTGTATAGCGCTCATGTCTGTCAAACTTGACACTCCTGGCGCTCCTGCCAGATACCCATTTTACCTCACCTGAGTCGAGTGTGGCAAATATAGATTAACGTCTAGCCAAAAGAGGTTAGTGCTGTAGCACGATTTCGAACCCCGTACCTTGTGGTTCACAGTCCGGCGACGTATCCACTAGACCACAGAACCTCTACATGAGGGTATTCGAAAAGCCCCCCTACCAGGGGACATTTTTTCAGGATACTCTTCCACAATATAAACAAGAATGAAAAGCTCACAATATATTTTTCCAACTTTCCCAGAACTCAACCTTCTCTTTAATCTCGATCAGAAAACGTCTATGTTTGCCGATTATATTACGAACATTGACTCAAGACGCTTTGTGATCTTATGTCTCCGCCTCAATCCGACTTAATTCCTCTAATCGTTTGAAAAATCGTTTTGTCTGGAGAAGAATGTGTGTGGGATTACACAGCAAGGCTTGTCGATGGCGTATCCAGTATTGAGTTGAGTCGGGGTACGCCCCCATCCCGTTTAAAGGCCAAGACAAAACAAATAGAACTTGCAGTTGGCCCTCAGTACGCGGGACAGTCATCGTCAAACGACATCCAGCCGCCGCCCCCTTTTCCGTGTAATTGAGGATTCCATTCCACATTTAATGATATACCACTGACTTATATGTTTATCTACACGCATCTATTTCCTGTCAACTAAAAGCGTCGAAAAAGAATGTTACACATATTCTAGAAAATGAGCAAAGTTTCAGAATCATTTCGTGACATATTTTTCATTCTTCTCTTCCCTGCATATATATACTGATTAGAAATTACTGCATCAAAATGAATTATATTTTGTTAAAAAGTAGAAAAACATATTGAAATCAATGAAATACATGTTTCACATCTAAATTCCACGAAGCAAGTAATCAAGAACTAGATGTAGCATACTGCATATGACATCAGCTGTAGCAATGGCGGAACATCTACCCAACAAGAAATTCAGATTTCCAATGGGATGATGGGCCATTAGATAATTTTCTGATTTTCTCTAACATCGCTTTCAGATGAGATCTGAAATTATGTATACCAGGGCCCCGTATTACAAAGAGTTGATATCAATCGCAACTTATTTGCAATTGATATCAATCGCAACTATGTACATAAGAGATAGGAGACTGCAGACTTTCGATTGATTGGAGGACTTACGATTAATTTGGATCAATCGTAACTCTTTGTAAGACGGGACCCTGGATGGCATAAATTAAAAGACGTCCATGTAGTGCTAAACAAAATAAAGATAATAAAAGGTCAAGTTGAAAGCTGACATGAGTACAGCAAAGTTTTGCTGTACAGACTCACTCATAGGCCTACATGTATTAGAATAAGCTGAAATTCGATTCAGCATTTGGCACGGTTGCATGTATCATGCTGCGATACAAACGATGTATAAATGGATCCTACAGTGATAATTCTGGATCATTCCATTATGCTGTTATAGATGAAACCTGAGCTTATTATTTTCTGAGCCACTCAAAAACCTATTTTTTCTTCAGGCAAGCCATGGTGTATAGCTATAGAATAAAGACAAGATAACTCAGTAATTGTGGACTTCGTACTTCATTTTCCGTTCATTTTGTGCTACCTTGAAATTGTATTAAAGGCATTATTAGTTTGTTATTCATCATAAATTTTTCCGCGTACAACCCTCTCTCATCAACAGAGTATAATATCATCTAAGAAATGAAATTATCATCACAGTAGCACTCGTGGGAACCAAAACAATCGGGACCGAATCTGTCTGGGCTAGGCTAGGCTAGTCTACAGGAACATACTGGATGCCACCCTTGAATTTAATCTTTTTAATTGAGATGATTATAGAGTGTGACAATGAGACCCGAATTTTTAACAAGTGTCCCCGTTGTGGATAAGATACTAATAGAAAGAACTTATTAAAAAAAAAAATGATTTTGACTGGTTTGATATGAATTTTGAAGGACACTAGACCATAGGCAGACTGAACCTACATGCTGCCAGTTGCTGCTAAAGCCAAAACCTCTCAGCGTATCCACAAATAGATGAACATTGGGGGGTGCACCCTAACAATTACAATTATCAGTACTATTTAATGGAAAGCATTGAATTGATTCACTTTCTGGGCGAGCATTTAGGGGGGGGGTGGTGGGGCTAGGTGCACGTCGAATTCACCCTGTGTAATGGATACGCCACTATTGTTTCCGAACAGAGTCTGAGTTTGAAGACTAGATGCCACCTGTCGATGGGTGTGCTTACATGACCCCTCCCCGGGTTGAATGAAGGTGTGATAATCAACTCCACTTACAAAACAGACAAGTTCGGATCCCCAAAACAGCCATACTCCTATGATATCCAGTCGAGATATAAACTGGAGACAATATATGCATTGACCGTGACAAAGTCCGATGAGCCAAAAAACGTGCTGATTTTTCGACTGCCCCTGTGGTCATGGTGGTTTAAAAAAAATATAGTTTCAACACTTCGACACTTCTATACCAGGGTGGCAAAAGACATCTGTATCATCCAATCTACCAATATAATTCCTTCGATATCTCTTCTTTCCCATAACACTCTGACATGGCATGAGATGAGGAGCTTGTTTTTCTGCTTTTTGGTTTCATGCAGGGCTGTGAAGCTCCGTTACAACGCTTAGAAATAGGGCAGGTGTTTTTGGACCTCGGGGTTCGACAGCTATCTTTACAAGTTGCTATCCATGTACACCGAGATTGTTGCGATAGTCATGTCTTTATCCGTTGATTACTAACAACATGTTCAAGTGTATCTCGCACAATATCCTCAATGATTTGTGAGCATAGGGTGTTTACGGTGGGGAGGGGATGGGTGGGGAGGGCGAGGAGGAAGGCTTCCCCATATGACTACGGTGCGTCCTCATGCACGTCAGCTCCGAGAGAATATATTTCCTTTATGTTTTGCCATGTTTTGTGGAAGGATTTTTCTATAAATCTTTTAATCTGATTCGATGCTTCAGAATGATGCTTTGCCACCACCACTATCAATGAAGATGGACCTAAGCTCCTGTTTCTATTGCATCGGACGTGAACAGTATAAAGACGCAGAAAATTATATCACACAAAATAGCTAGGGACTCGTCAGAAAATCACATGCACAAAAGAGAAAACAAAAAACAAAAATTTGACATGGAGAAGAAAAACAATCATTAGCATCCCGATGGCATTACTGCAGAAGTTTCGTCATAATTATGAGTTTATGACGTTCAACGCTTTTTAAATTGTAACCACATAGGCCTACATAATAACCAATACCATCAATATTATTTTCTTCCAATATCATGATGATACTGATAGTGTTACACAGAAGTGCAGTCGTTATCTTCCCCTATATGATTTCTATTTAAACGATGCTAACAGACCCTGGCGAACTTGAAGCCGAAAATTGGTTAAGTGGATCTCACAGGTCTAACAAAACATGTTTGATTGGAAATAGATGTATGAATAGAATCGGTGTCCTGGAGATGAAATACTGGGGTGTCATAAGTAAATACAACGAGGTTTGTGTTGGCATAACCCTCACTTATTACAGAGAGGAAAGTCATGACTAATAAAGTCAACACGATTTTGAATGAACATAACTTACATACATGTACATGCATGCCGATATTACGTTGTTTTTAATAGCTGACGTGGAGTCTGGAAAACTCGTGGGGGATCTTAAAAGCTTTGTTTCCGTTTGGTATCGAACATAATCGTGATGATCTGTCTGTTCCATGCATCGCCTAGTCGACGTCACGCTTGTCTGGGCTATTATCTAAAGATAAGAAGAATTAACTGAATGCCGTGTATAAGTCTATATTCATTTCATGCAAGTATCACTGCATGTAAAACTCGTTATATATCTTTAGGGTAGAGAAGACATCATGTAAGGATTTGGTACTTAAAGGGGAAGTCCAGTTGCATATTAAATTGGCAACTCTGTGACGTATCTTGCGATGTCCCTTCCCATTTGAGTCCTTTCCTAGCCACATCGACATACTATAGGCCTATCAGATAACAAAACTGGCCCATTACAAAATAATGATTACATAAATAGTGTAAAGGGGTAAGACCTTCTCGGCATATACCGATGTAGTGTCCAGGAAAAGAATCATCAACGATAAGTTTTATAAATGCATGGGACGGCACTTTGTAATCCAAGTCAAACAGAAATTGATATATTATAATGGTGATGGCTGTGTTATTTTTCATCACAAGTTATCATATTATACCTCCTTTATATAACTACAAAATTAATAATGATTTTGAGATCATGGGATGATGAATGAATTTAATTGTCAGCGATAAGAAATATCATTTCACTCGATTACATCTATGATTCTTAATAATATAACAAATCGCTAAATCGTATAGACTGAAAAAATTCGTCTGTTCGTGTCGAATTACTGAATGCTTGATCTGCGGTTCGTGAGAAGATTTCGCAATGTATAGGCTTATTTGTCACGAGATATTCATACATACATCCACACACAAAATATGATATCCAAAGACACATACATTGTAAAGTTTCATGGCCCCTTAAATCATGGAGCTATTAATAGCTCCATGCTTAAATGGATTCAAATAATGCCTGATGGAATCAGTGTATTTTTTTTTACTTTGAACTTTTGAACTTGAATGTATTGATCAAGGCGATTGTCGCACAATCTCATTTTATTATCACCAGTTGAATGGCTTTAGAGAGCTGTCTGGTAATAAAAGCCAAGCACTGTTCACCCAAAACACTAATCATTAAGTCACATTAAGCATAGTCATCTGGTTTGGTTTTATAATTGATTTTGCATTGCACTTTTAATAATAATAATAATGATAATAATGGTGGCTTCTTATAAAGCGCACATGTCCGTCACGTTGTGACGCTCCTGGCGCTGCCCCGATTATTACCCTGGCTTGCAAGGCGGCCATTGCGGCGCTCTAGCATTTCAAGGAATTAATTCCTGCCAGGCTGCCAGGTACCCATTTACAACACCTGGGTTGAGTGTGGTAAATGTAGATCAATGTCTTTGCTTTGCTTCATGAATACAGGCTTATTTTTTCATTCATGGAATAGCAGGAAAATCTGTCCATCTTTCGGAATAGGAAGGGATAATTATGAATGATACAGGATAAGCCTAGGCCTAGGGTTGATTTCAAAATATTGGTAGGGGGAGGGGGGCAACTGCCCTCTGCACCAGAATGGAACGCCCCTGTTTAAAGATTGCAGTGTGTTGGTAAATATTATTATTATTATGATGATGATGATGATAATGTTGATGATGATAATAATAATAATGATAATATTAATAATAATGATGATAATAATGCTGATGATGATAATAATAATAATAATGATAATATTAATAATAATGATGATAATAATGCTGATGATGATAATAATAATAATAATGATAATATTAATAATAATGATGATAATAATGCTGATGATGATAATAATAATAATAATGATAATATTAATAATAATGATGATAATAATGTTGATGATGATAATAATAATAATAATGATAATATTAATAATAATGATGATAATAATGTTGATGATGATAATAATAATAATAATGATAATATTAATAATAATGATGAGAATAATAATATTAATGATAATAACAATAATAACGATAACAATAAACAAAGGGCTAAAATCTTCAAGTTTAGATAAATAGATATCTATATTTAGATTTCTTTATATTTTCGTGTTTGAACTTGAGTGATCCAAACTTGGAAGTGCACTGTATATAACCCTGACCTGGGTATGCTAATAGTCCCGCGTGCTTGCAATTTTGCATTGTTGTTAAGACACCATGCTCTGGCCTCCATAGGCGTGAAAGGACACAGCCGGTAACTTCTTTGATGCCCAACAAGTTTCTTTCAAGTTTAGTCAGTCACTCGAACTGATATCAACTGCCTGAAACGGAGAAACTATTGTTGATAGTATGTGGTGCAATTAGGCACCCCGCTCTTCGATAAATAGGGGGAAATTTCTTGTCCTTAATAGGGCTGAAACAGGCAAATAAGGTAATTAACTGGCCGAACAACAGACTGAGCCTGGACGTTTTCATTTTTCAATATATACTTTAGAATGAACTGATTCGTACACAGATCGCAAAGGTTTAATTTAATTTATCATGTACATCATGTAAAATTTATTACGTTTATCCAATTCTCTGTTTAGTTAAAAGTGGTGAGAATGGGTCTTTATAATGAAAAAAAGATGCGCTGTTCATATCCCGGAAGCTTTCCATTCTCAAGAATATTTTACAAGAAACCGTCAGCCAAGCAGAACATCCTATTCCAACTCTAGATTCTATTCTCCCTTTTATTCTACTTCTCTATTTCTATTCATCTCTCTTCATCTATTATTCACGGCGTGTTTGAGTTACAATGAATGAACAACTGCAAACGAACAGTATTCATCATGAAAAAAAGCGTAACACAAAAAAAACAGAGAGAAAAGAATAGAAATGCTCTAGTTTTTGTAAAGCGAGCGAACAACACACCTACCGAAATGTCAATCATTCTGTAATCTCATTCGCCCGTGTGCTCTCCGGCAAAATAGAAACCACACCCACCACATCCAACCCGAGGCTCCGATTGGCTAAGATAGCTTTACAGCAACACGAGTCACACACACGAACGTTCAATGCATGCATACACCAGGAAGCTCCTGCATACACCTTGCATTCAGAGTTCGTGCAGAGGAAATTGTGAGCATTGTCATTGCATTTGCCCACACACACAGTTGGCTAGCAGACAACATTTCGTAGCATGCACTTGCTAGATCCGTAACCGTTCGTTCACCACACATCCAATACAGTTTTGAATGGATTTTACAGGATATTTTATACAGGATATCATCAACGCATATTTCCTGAGTCTTAGATCGAATCTCTATTGAAGGAGTACATAATTTTACTTTCCCATCTGTGTTTGAATTGTAAGTATTATTTCGTGTTTGACTGCATTTGAAATATTCCTAACAATATCATTTCATATTTTTACTGACAGTCGGATAGAGAGATGAGGGTAAGTCTAGTACATGGTTATGGTGTGGGGACGGTATGCTCGCATTCGTAATTCGAATCGCCAGATTACTGGCAGTCAATGCATAGCTCGAGAGCTCTGGCTTGGCCTGGGTGGATGGCCTGGCCTGGAGAAATAAACATTGATTGTTGGTTGGCCTAACTTGTCTTGACATCTTATTCTCTCGCTGTTCTTTTCTCACTCTCTTTATCCCTCGCCATCTCTTCTTATTTTCTTCCTCTATGTGTTATTTCTCATCTGGTTCTTACCCTCTTTCTTATTTTTCACCTTTTCAATATCATTCAAAATATTTCCCCGTAGACTACTTTATGTTAATTATGCTAGCAAGGAATTCTTTCTCTTAATTATAATGGTCCTAGATATTGGGCACTCAGAGCAAGCTGCTAACCATTCCTATTTTGGAGGTATTATTCCTAATTTTCTGCCTTCAAACTAGACTAGTACTAGTAGTATAAAAACCTATTTCTCACATTTTATGAAAAAAAAATCTGTATGAAATAATGTAAAATAGACTTTATATTCATAATTTTCACTTTGAAAGGTTGGAAGGTATGGGCACTTATCGCCATCCAGTAGAACTTAAAAAAAAAAAAACAGATAGAAAGTTTTATATATGATTCTTATTTATGCTCAATTTTGTGTTCTGTCTTTTGATTATCATACATTTTCTCTTATAGCTCTAAAAGCAATTAAAAAGCAATTAATCAAGTTAATTGCCTTTGCAACCAGTTTTCTGTTTGATATGAGAGAGCATTGTGAAGGCCAGGGGGAAAGCTGCATAATAATAATAACAACCTAGGCTTCTAGAAATAGCACATTTCATCTTCAGAGAAAATATCAATGCCCTTTAAATTGCATGGGAAGGAGCGTTGCAAAGAAGAGGTATAGACTATAGGGGCAGCGCAGAGGAGATGGGAACGATGGGGCAGGGCAGGGAAGATGTGAATAATGAGACAGCAGGGGAGATTAGATAAAGGAGGGGGGGGGGGTAGCAGGGGAGATGGGAAGGTTGTGTGGAAAGGGTGGTGGGGTGTGGGGATGGAGACTGAGGTACCTCTCACCCCTCATAGGCATACATAATGTAGATACATGTGGTATTGTATAGCTTGCCTGGTGGAAATAAATGATTGCATGCTCCTTGTTAAGACTACAATTCACATTTGCTTGATATTTTTACAAGATGCTGCTATATGACTGACTGTTATTCCACCAATTGCGTAGGTGTTGTATGTATGCAGGTCAGCATGTACTTGTGTTGCAATACAACATAATAGGCCTATAGTAAGTAGTTACATGTTCCAATACAATAACTAGAGATGCTGCAACTATGCAAACACTTGATGCATAATGAATTTCACCATTTTAGGCTTTTACACTTAAAAAACTATGATATACACATTGAAAGCTGGCAATCTAAGGATGCTTCAAGTTAAACTTGATGTTCATTATTCCATCTTGGTATACGCTTGATGCACATTAATACTAGATGCTGCAACATGTCTCTTAATGTTATTCTACCTTAGTGAAATACACAAGTTGGTGCAAATCGATGCAGCTGACTGTAACTTGATGCTAGACTGAAATGATTCATTTTACATTTATTTCTACTTTATTTCTACTTCCTACATTGTGTCTCATAAAATCTTCCATTCCATTAGATACTTCAGTATACGGCAGTAGGATATAAATGGTCTTCAATATGACTCTCGTACAAGTCATTTAGTCAATGCAACAGGACTGCTATTCCACCTTAGTTTGTCTACTTGGTGCTAGTCGATTCAGAATATGCTGCATCATGACTGCAACCTGATACCAGACTGAAATGATTCATGTAACATTCCTTTCTCCTTTCTATCACATCCCATCTCCCATCCTATCCTTCAGCGTGGCTGGGGAGCCTAGAAGGGCTCTAGTCATTCAACTTAGGACTGCAGCCGGTGTGTTGTCCTCGTTGAATTATTCAGAGCAGGATGCCCTCTTCTTGGCGACAGCCGTTACTCATGCCTAGCTCATTATAATCAAGGAATTGGGCATGAGACATTTGGCCACTACTCAGACTGTGCCTTTTCTTGAAAAAAAGCATTGCAGATGTTCTCTAGCACTAGCAGTAATGTAGAGTCATTCGGCCAATATTGAGGTGCCTTTTCTTGACAAAAGCATTGCAGATGTTCTCTAGCAGTAATGTAGTCATTTGGCCCGTATTGAGGTGCCTTTTTTGACAAAAGCATTGCAGATGTTCTCTAGCAGTAATGTAGTCATTTGGCCCGTATTGAGGTGCCTTTTTATGAAAATGCATTGCAATTGTTCTTTAGCAGTAATTTTGAGGTGCATATTGCTGTTATCTATATTTGGGTATGCTTGCACTGTTGCACATGGCTAGTTGCTCAATATTTTTGTTCAAATGATCAAATTTTTAATACTGAATGCTATTTAATTCGTGACAGATTGAAAGATAATCTTGATAGAAATTATAGCATATAACAAGTTAATGAGGTAGGCTCTAGTGAGAATGAAGGTATATTATGTCTCTAGGCCTACATTTCATTTAAACTTCATTTAAATTGTTATGAATATTAATCAATGCATATCTGTTATTTCAAGAAGGACTAAATTATTGATGCTGGATGATTCTTTGTATCTACTCACTTGAATACTGCGTGAAAAGTTAAAAGTTATTTATTACAGACTTTAGAATATTAGAATTCCATTCGCAATACTAATTGTCCCATTCCCTGATTTGGACTGGTGTTGCACATGTGATCTGAAAATCTTCACCACCCACGGACAAGAAAGACAAGTTCTTTGGATAAAGAGTGCCATTGACTCATCCATTAATCTCCCAGAGAAGGTTTACCTTTACTTGTACTGGTTCAGTTGATTCCAGGCTGATTGTAAGCCCATTGTAAGTACCTTAAAAGGTTAACAAGCTCAAAGCAAATGGTGTGGGATGATGTGGTCTTGTCAACAAAAGGTGAAAGTCATGTAGAATTGAACTTGTTCATCAACTGGTACATGAAAGTCTTGTAGAATTGAACTTGTTCATCAACTGGTACATGCAATTTGCATTTTGAGGATAACATAGAGGCAAACTATCAAGTGCCCTATTCTACTACCGGGGTAACTGTTATGAGACATTTTGGATATCGGCCATTACAACGGTGAAAAAACAAACAAAAATACTGGTAGATGGGGGGACAGAGCGATCGTTAAGTTTGCCTCCTAAACTCGTGAAAAAGTTTCACTGTGTAATATTGATAAAGAGCTGCTATTGAATAATATTTCAGACAGTGGGTGAAATATCTTTACAGGACCAATAGGTGATGCAATGTAACGATTGCTAATAAAATTGAAATTTTTTACCCTCCTGCATAGTGTAAGAAAGACCATTTACCTTGGTCAGTTTAGTCACCCCTCCAGACCAACTCCACACCAACTTCAAACCAAACGATTTTCAACCATTCAGGGTAATACAGTTTTAGTCCAGTCTGGTGTAGGTCTCGTTGGCTTAACTGTGGTATATAATATGAATTGATATTTTATAATATTCCACCTGAGCCGGTCTAGATCATTATACATGTACATGTACAGTACATGTAATGTAAATTGTGGTTTCTTTGCCATGTACATGTATACCCTGTCTGCAATATTCCAGCACACATGATGCAGCAATAGCAACGACCACAACAAAGAACATGGGGGAGGAACTTTTTTTGTTGGCTGCTAATAAGATTTATGATTTAGAGGAAGAGGAGGCTTAACTTACCTGTTCAATGTAGTCCTAGGTGGTCAAAGAAACCAAACAATAAAAACTTCCTAGGTCTTTAATAGGACTCAAGAACAAAGTCTTTCAAGAAGATCAGTGGATAATCCTTCTTAAAGGTGGAGATAAAACAGAGGGAAAGCCATTGGGAGGATGCTGTGTAAGCTTGTGAAGAGGTCTAAGTCTTGAAAGCAAACACCTACATTGTAGATGCTGCTAGTGATTCATAGCCTATTCAAGCAGTGGGTCAGCTGCTCTAGGGTATCTTTCCTTGTTCTATTCTTCATTTTCACAATTTTTCTTCTTAGGTACATGTAAATGATGAAAACGGCCTTGATGTCCTGCATTTTTAATGTTACTAGGAGTAGCAGCAAAAAATGTTTGCCGATTTTTTTAATGAGGAAAAAGCCAACCCCTGATTTTAACAACAAAATCAATTTACTTTCTATATCTACTGTATGTACATGACATGTACTACTTTTCCAGTTGTGTTTGATACATGAATAATTCATTTAAGTAAATACCTAACTCGCAGTGCCACAGAGAAGATAACCCATGCTTTGATTTCATCTCATTTTGATTTTGGAAATGCTCAAGATTTTGTTCAACTTACCTCAAAATCAGCTTGTATAAATACAAAAATTACAGAATGTTGCTGCTCGTATAGTGACCCTCTCCGACATACACAGTCACATCACAGTCTTCACCTTACAAATCTGATATATTATTACTATTATTAATGCACTTGTTAGTGAGTTTCCAAAAAATAATACCACTGCCTTTTGATCCAGATTGACAACTGATTTTCTCTATTTTATTCACTTCCAGGTACCAACTGGTTCCATGAATTCTTAAAGGTGAGATGGATATCTACTGGGATTGGAGCTCAGAGGTACAAGCTAGATAAACTGATCAGCAGAGAGGATTCTAATATTGGATAAATTCAAAACTTTGGAGTTGACCTTGGATAAATGACCACAATGACGTCTTGCATGCTTCAAGGAAAGCGGTTCTACTGCCGAGAGTGGGCCTTCCAGAAGCTTGTTCATGGCTTGGACAACAGACAAGCTTCAAGAACATGTGGAACACTTATTATGGGAGGGCCAGGCAGTGGAAAGAGTGCCCTCTGCTCCGAGGTTGTTTGGCCAAACAGTGCTGGGAAGCAGCGTAGCCTCACAAAGAGGATGCTGGCGTATCATTTCTGTGAGGCTCATAATCGAGAGTCCCTGTCTGTGTCAAAGTTCATTTTGGGACTGGTTAACATGATCACACGCTCCACTCTCATCCATGGCTATGATGAAAAGCTGAGGGATCCAAGTGTGCAAGCTGTCCTGGAGCCTGCTGCATGTGAGCGTAATCCAGATGAGGCATTTAAGAATGGAGTGTTGGTGCCTCTTTGTTCGCTAAATCCACCTTCTCGCAACTGTTTCATTCTGGTGGATTCTGTGGATGAGGCTTATCCTGTATTGGAAGGAGATAGTCCTGCAGGAAGCAGAACCATTGCAGAGCTTCTTGCGAATCACCATGAGCTTTTTCCACCTTGGCTTTGTCTCCTATGCAGTGCCCGTCGTCAGAGTAAGACTGTTACCCGCATGTTCACAGGTTTTCGCAAGCTCAGCTTGGATGACCTTCGCAAGTCTCATGTAGTAAGGGATGTGCAGCAGTACATTCTGAGGAGGCTTGATCATGAGGAGGCCATTCGTACACAGCTGAGTAAGGATACTGCAGAAATGCTGAATCAATTGCATATCAAGAGTAATGGCTGCATCATGTATCTCGAGAAAGTCCTGGATGGAGTGGCAGATGGCTTCATTTCACTTCAAGACATCACTGAAATTCCAGGAACTCTAAATGGACTATACTTATGGTTGTGTCAGCGTCTATTCCAGAAAAAACATTTTGTAAAAATAAGGCCAGTTCTTGGTGTAATGCTTGCTGCTCAGTGCCCTCTCACTGAGCTGGAACTGTATGCATGTGCAAAGACTCGTAACTTTGCCCTTACTAGAGAGGAGTTCCAGGACAGGCTAAAGATGATGTGCAAAATCCTGGTGAGAAGTAAGGATAACCGGATTCTTCTCTTTCACCATAGCTTTTCTGAATGGCTGCTAGATGTCAAGTATTGCACACAGAAGTATATGTGCAGTCTCACTGAAGGCCACACCATGCTTGCACTGAGGTATACATGTAGTGCACCAGATTTGACTCCTTCACAGGTGCAGGACTTTGCAAGAAATTTGATCCAAGCAGGGCTTTCTCCACCTCTTGATAGTAGCTCTCTTGCACTGTGGCTTATCTGGGCTGGGACACCACTCTATGATTGCCTAGCCTCTCAGTCGCCCAAGGATAAGCAAGTCACACAACTCTTAGTCAGTGCTGGTGCCCGAGTCGTAGATATAGACAGGAATTCTTTGATTCTCCAAGATGCTCTTGATAAGCAGGAATCTCTGCATTCCCTCATCAATAGTGGTGCATCCATAAACCAAGTTGATAGTAATGGTCGCTCACTTCTTGCCAATGCTGCTTACAGTGGGAACCTGGAAGTTGTCCAGTCGTTGCTCATCTATGGTGCAGATGTTGGTGTGACTGATAGGACAGGCCAGACAGCACTTGGGTTGGCAGCACGGCATGGACATGTGGAAGCTGTTGCTCTTTTGTTGAGCCACGATGCTGAGGTTGATCATGTGGATCATGATGGCTGGACACCTCTGCGCTCTGCAGCCTGGGCTGGTCATACGGATGTAGTTACAACACTTCTCAACAAGGGTGCAGTAGTGGACTGTAGTGACCACAATGAAAAAAGAACTGCATTGAGAGCAGCTGCATGGGGTGGTCATGCAGATATTGTGAAAACTCTTGTTGATAATGGTGCAAACGTAAATCAAGCTGATCATGAAGGAAGGACTGCACTCATAGCCGCAGCATACATGGGGCATAGTTCCATCGCAGAATACCTAGTCAACAATGGAGCAGAAATAAACCATGAAGACTTTGACGGTCGCACTGCATTATCTGTTGCTGCAATGTCCATCGCAGTTAACCAGGGTCACACTGATGTTGTTACGCTTCTAATTGAGAAAGGTGCTGCGGTGGATCACAGGGACCATGAAGGGATGTCTCCACTTCTGGTTGCTGCCTATGAGGGTCACCAAACTGTTGTTGAACTACTGTTAGAAGGTGGAGCTGACGTTGACCATACTGACAACAATAACAGGACGGCATTGATTGTTGCTGCCTCTATGGGACATCCCACAATAGTGAGGACACTTCTATATTGGGGTGCTGCTGTGGACACAATTGATGGTGAAGGAAGGACAGTCTTATCAATAGCTGCATCACAAGGTAATTGTGACATTGTTAGCATGCTGCTAGAAAGGGGATTAGATGAAATGCACAAAGATAACCATGGTTGGACACCATTGCACATGTGTGCTTATGAGGGTCACCAAGATGTCTGCCTTGCTATTCTTGAGCAAGGGCCTCACGTCACTGTGGATATTGCTGATCGGGATGGCCGTACCCCCCTTATACTTGCTGCTCAAGAGGGGCATATGGAAGGTGTGAAGGTGTTACTCCTACATGGTGCCAATGTATGTCATATCTCTCATGATGGTCGGACAGCTCTTCGTGCTGCTGCATCAGAGGCGCACCAGGATCTTGTGCACTTATTCCTGGAGCATGGTGCAGAAATCAATTACAGAGATGCAGAAGGAAGATCAACCATGTACATGCTTGCCTTGGAGAATAAGCTCCCTATGGCTCAGTTCTTTCTGGCAAGTGGTGCTGACACAGAGCTTTGTGACACAGAAGGGAGAACTGCTCTACATGTAGCATCATGGCAGGGTCACTCTGACATGGTCTCTCTCATCCTCCAAAGTAATGCAAATCCAAATGCAGTTGATAAGGCACGAGTCTGTACTACAGTCAGCAGCCTGGCAAGGTCACGTCTCAGTGGCAAAGGTATTACTGGAAAGAGGAGCTGATATCAACCATACATGTAATCAAGGTGCCTCTGCACTTTGCATTGCTGCACAAGAGGGCCATGTTGATGTTGTCAAAGCCCTACTCCAGTATGGTGCTAATCCGAATCATGCTGATGAGCATGGACGTACTCAATGAAAGTTGCCTTGAAGGGTGGTCACGAGGAAGTGAGCAAGTTATTGGAGGATTATGGTGTTCAGAACCCTCTGTCACCTCCTTCAAGCAGAGCATCGTCGAAGAGAAGTGGCAGTTCCTTGTCATCAAGCAACAGTGACAATAAGCCATCAGTGTTAACTAATGGTGCCTTACTCCAAGGTAGTTCTCCTTCTAACTCGCCTGACTCCACTTATGACAAGAGAAAATCTTGCACTTCAAATCCTTCAACAAAGTCATCATCAAATCTTACAAACTCTACCAACAACTCATGCCTACATCTAAGTGCAATGAGAGAAAACAGATCAACAGCAACGTCTTTCACAGAGCAGCTACAACAACATATGGTATCACACAAGCGAACACCTTCTCCTCGTACTTGCTCTCCAGACCCTGCCCTGATGAGAAATGGCACACCAACAAAAATTACACCTACAAGCTCTTTTCAGACAATACCTGAAAACATTACTACAGCTCACAGTTCAGAGCAGCTGCAGGGAACTCCAAAGCATGGTAGTAGGAGGCATCCGTCTGGAGCATCCAGTGCCGCTTCCCGTAGAGCACAGTCTCCTGCTCATGCATCCTCTCGCTCATCATCTCCATCGATGCATCAACAGAGGGAACAGCTATCAGCAACCCCTAGTGAGGCATCTTCACAACCATCTCCAAGGCACTCTCCTAGACGCCAGAGCTCTTCAAGTGCTCCAAGCTCCCCAACAAATTCAGATGAGCGGAAGCCACCGCCAACTCCTCAGAGGGTTCGCAAATCTTCAAATCCCCTACCCAATGGATCTTCACAACACATCATGGTACATAACGTCAAGTCTGCTTCACCATCTCCAACGAGGCGTCCTGTACCTCGGACGAGCAGTCAGCAGAAGCCTCCGAAGATGGGAAATGGGCATTTTCAGAATCATCAAGATGTCCCATCTCCTTGGCATAAGCAGCAAAGCCACATGCACCTGATTCAACAGCACCAAGAATGTCAGCAATCTCTCTACAGGGCAAGCTCTCTAGGAAGCATCAATAGCCAGGAACTGAACACATCCTTCCAGAACCCTCCCAATGGTTCTCATCATTACCCCCCTCAGGATTACTCCCCACGCCTATCCCGTAAGCAGATGAATGACAGCAATAGTTCCTGCCATTACTGTGGACAAACCCAACCATCTCCTACACATGGTGCTAAGCACTCATTCCAGCAATCTGTGATCATGCAACAGAACGAAATGAAGATAACTTCATCCCATCATCGATCTAACTCTCAACCTGTGAATCTGACACCTGATCAAATGAAGGCCTTTGCTCGCAAGGCCTCGCTACCAAATTCCTTCAATCAGATCAACATCCAGCGCTTGATGGGTGCCCAAAACAACCGTGCTCCAGGATCTCCTGAACCACGTGCCAGACGCAGTGGCATCTGCACTAACCCTAAGTTTCAGAGGAAGGCGAATACTGGAGGAATAAGCACTAGTCAAGGAATGCTGAACCAGTCAGGGATTATTACAAATGGAAATGGATTATCAGCTCTGGAGATTAAGCAAGCAGCTAAGATTGGTTTTGAAGGGTCTTCCAGGAATGGGTACAAGAAGGAGACACCCCTATAATGGTGAGTCTAAACATCTTGTTCATGATTTTATGTGTTTGAATTTTTGTAGACTTGTATATCAATCAAACAGTCTACATGTATGTTGTGGAGAGAGTGTAAATGTCGCTGTCTGAAATACACACATTAGATTACCCCCCTCCCCAGACCAGCTCATGTTACTTGCAGTCATTAAAAGCTGTTTTTGCTCAGTACTTAGGATTGATTTTGTACAAGTAGACTAATATACATGACTTTTATTTAGTTCTTTTGTAGCTGGAAATAATGATTTAGGTATACACTGTAGGATAGACCTTAAAATACCTAATAAATAAAAGTGCATATAAGTTTATGTACGCCTACATCTGGTACATGTACATGTACGCTAGAGCTGACATTTTTTATTAAAAAATCAAAATCTCCCACAAGCTTTTCAAATGCACTTTGCAAATACACTAAAATTTGGAGTTATTCTAAAACCATACATGTTTATGAACTTCCTGAGCGCATAGGGACTTAAATGTATTTTTTGGATATGCGCTATATAAGAATGGTTTATTATTATTATATATTTTATTCTATTGGATTTCACCTCTATCACGATCAAGTCATATTCCTGGTCATATTTGACCTGAACAAGCGACAATCCCATGACCGTCTGCAATGTAGTAATAAGAACCTTGACTCTCTTGTAATCCCTCAAGAACGCCCTGTCTGCTGTTTGGGATCTGTTCCATCTTAAAAGGTCAAGTTATTGGTCATGTTATATGTCCTTACCACCTGTATGTCGCTGCTGTTGACCCAATAGGGTGTGGTATGCCCATCTGCCACAACCAATCAAACTCCTAATAGCCTGTTTACACCATAGGAAATTCATACGAAACTCGCTTAAAGAAATGTTGTATAAAGAATCATGGTATAGCGAAAGGAGCGTACAGAGACATGAAAACAACAGTGTATAAGATATGTTGTATAAAGAAACTGATTTTGACGAGGTCAGTTGACATGAGAGCCGCCCAGTTATACAATGTTGTACAAAACGATGTTGAGACCAGAGCGGGACCCTGATTCTTTATCAAGTTCTTGTCTAAAATGGTGCTTTAACAGGCGTTATGCTATATGACGTTTCGTTATACAACATTCAGACTAGGGATGACTTATTGTATAGCCTTACAAGACTCATATATGGCTATACAATGAATGCTAGCAGTCTGGACGCAGGGATACTCTCATCTACCTCCAGAACAGCCAATAAAACTTTGGTGCAGGAAACTGCTTGTTACATCAAATCACATGAAGTGATCATAGTACTCTCGGTCCTAAGCACTTATCCTGAGCTGGGTAAAAAATGGAAATCAAGAAAAGTAGAACTTAGAAGGAAACTGACAATTGTGTGATTTCCTGTCAGATGTGGAATTTTGATCTTGTTTGGTTTTGTTCCTCCTTCCAGTAGTAGAAAATCATTTTTCCCACGCTCCCCAAAGGAAAAAAAAGAAATGATGTCTTTGACTTGGGTGAGTTGACATGATGATTTACACAAAGCAATTGAAATGGTCCCTGGGTTTATTATGATGGAATCTACAAGGAGTCCAGTAGCCAGCGTAATGTTACAAATTTTAGTTGAATTCTATCAAGCAACTTATTGTCCTGGGAATAATGGTCCAGATGTGCCTGACTGATTCACTGACATTTGATCTAATCCCAATTCAAATCTGAAAACTCAATTGAACTCATTTGAAGATTATTCTATTGGATACGTTTGACAGAAGAAATTTCCAATCTGTTGTGCTTGTTGTAACTGAGATAGGTTTGCATTGTTTTGTTTAAATCTCATTCTGTGATGACTGCGTGTAATAGAATAGACTACCGGTAGTTATTTTGGGAGAGCCTTTTGTTAAAACTGTAAAATTAGTTTACATTATTTGGTAATTGAAACCTTATATCATGAGGGATTTTTAATAGAATAGACTGTAGTTATATTTAAGACTCTAGAAGAGCAGAAATGGGATGATCATGCCATCTCATACAATGTTAATAATAAATGATGTATATTTTGTAGGCCTTCATGTATACATATGTACGCTGTATGTACATACCGGTATCATTGTCTTTCTATCATCAGTTTTCTCTGTCTATTGGTCTGTTGGTCTCTCTCTCTCTCTTTCACCTTCTCTCTTTCCCCCGCTAGAACAGACACCCATGGTTGGAATGTAGGGCATGCCTTGTCTAGTCTGAAGTTTCACAGTTCCTCTCAACAAACCATCATAATTCACTCCCTCTCACGCTCCTGCCCTGCCCAGTGCCAACATTTCATTTCCATGCAACTTTACAATGTTTATCACGACCAGACTCTCTCCGACTCCATACTCCAATAGTAACAGCTTGTAAAGCTGCAACTCATTTCTAAATTCGAGTCGGGTCTAAAAAAATTAGGCTATGCATTTGTTTCTAGTTTCCACAATTTTGCAGTGATGACTGTAGTACAATATTGTATTTTTTTTGGTTAAAACTTAAAACTCATTTTTGTTATTATAATTAGCCTATATATATATATATATATATATGTAGCAGATCATCCCCAGTGTTATCAGTTAGTATAATCAGGATGAATGTTGGTTTTACTTAACAATTTTTTAGGCAAATCTTCTCTTTGGCAGTTGATGAAAATATTCTCTGCAAGTGATGTTACAATTATTTCTCTTGCACCCCACCAATACAATAGGGTAGGCCTACATCTTGTATTTAATGCTGTTGAATTATATTTATTAAAGAAAATGTTGAAACCAGTATCGGGAAGCTAAGTGATTTAGATTACTTGGCTCAGACATTCTAAATTAGTAATATTGGTTAACATTGAATATATATGCATTCTTCATGTGGTAAAATGTATTGGACTTCCGAGGTACTGTAGGCATATATTGCTGTTTGTTATTTCCCCATGCTCTTTTGAACAAAGACCATTAGTAATTCAGATATTTTGCTAAAATTTCCATGCTGCTATATGGTTTGAAGAACTACCAATAGATCACTTATATTTTCATTTCTGTGGATTTTGCCAAATTGAGAAAGTCTGGCAAGTTGCCTGTACACATGTACTTCATTTAACAATAAACAGTATCTGATTGCTTTGCCGTATTTTCCAATCCACCCAAATATACCACTGATTTGTCTTTTATATTTACCTTAGACCCCGTTCTCATTCACTTCGTTGGAGCGGTCTAACTAAGACCCGTTCCTCAGGAGCGGTTCTTAGGTGAGTGAAACGGTCAAAGTGGTCAGGAAGTGGACTTCTGGACCGCTCAGAAGACCACCTCGGGAGGTGGTCTTGAGAACGGGTCTTATTAAGAGCGGTTTGGAGCGCTCTAACGTGCGAGTGAGCAGGCGTACTTTGAACGGAAGTGGTCTAGTGACGTTGCGAAACATGTAGTATGGTACATACGCTTAGTATTCCGCGAAAAAATTTACCCGCTGACCTGAGCTGCCATAGCAACAAGACCACTTTGACTCGTGGAGCGGTTTGAGCCATAAAAAACTGCTCGGAGTGTGAACCCTCGCAAACCGTTCCTCAAGACCCGTTCCTCTGGAGCGGTCTAACTAAGACCACTTTCAAAGTGAGTGAGAACGGGGTCTTAGTTACTCTAATATTGTATATGTAGATTTAATAATAAACGAAGAAAGTCTTTGTGGGAAGATGTGCTCCAAAGTGGTCACTTTTTTTAGCCATGCCCAGGTCTCTGTTTTCATTGCAATTTTGATCCTCGAGCCCCCTACTGTGCATATGCCTAAATGAGAAAATTGATTGAAATTACCCCTCCCCACTCTCCCTCATTAGTGACCGTTAGTAATCATGGTCTAAAGGGGTATGGTAAGGGACAGCTTGCACAGAGGGGCGTGCTTCTGGTCATATAAGATTATAGATTGTAGGGGTAGGAAGCGTTCTAAGGTAAGATCATCGATGTAGCCAGGATTTCTTAATTTTGTAACATTACCAGCTGGCAAATATAAAATACATGTACGATGGGCTAGAATTCTGTGAGAAACGGGATGTTCTGAAATGGGATGGGGGTGGGGTAGGGTTAGGCTTGGAAAATAGCGCAAGAGAGCTTCAGGGAATTGCGATGGAATCTTATCGTATGAAATGATCAGTCAGAATACAACAAAACTTGCCCGTAAGATAATAATCACATTTCTTTTAAATTCTCAAAGGAACTAGTGAGCAAAAAAAAAATTATTTTAAAACTGGAGCTGAACTATCATCTCCTTTGAGGCAAGGCTAAATTTTAGTCACACTACATGTAGGCCTGTCTTCATCAGCTTGAGATTGCCAAATAACCCGCTTTTTAACTATCCCCATTGCAAATTATCCAGCTAATTTGCGTCTTCATCAGCCCGCAGTTGCAATTAGCGGGATATTTGGTCGAGATAGTCATCCCAAGATATCTTGGGCTAGTTTGCAAACTATCCCACTATTTGGCAAAATATCCCGCTAATTCAATTGTCCGGTGCATCTTCACCAGCCCGAAGACTCGCACTATGCGCGAACGCGTAGCAAAATATCTCGAGCTAATTTCTCAAGCTCAAGATTCATGAATCTCGAGCTGATGAAGACGCGATTTGTAACTTCGGGCTTATTTCCCAAATCAGAAATAGCGGGCTATTTGGCAATCTCGAGCTGATGAAGACACACCTACGGTCACAGAGGTTGTTCAGCATCTTGCATCAATTGGTCGATGTTTGTACAAGTAATGTGATGGGCCTTTGTGTACTTAAGCAGCAGACATATTGTAGAAATTGGGCCTTGCTCATTAATTCTTTCAATACATTGAATATTGCATTACATGACAGGAAAGCTAAATCTGGAGCTTCAGAGTTTGAAGTTATGGCAGGGTTATGAAGCGCATCCAGACCTTCTCCATGCACTTTCCCTGAGTTCATTCTTGTCTGAAATCTAAATCTAGTAATATCGTGATTGATTCACAAAAGCAGCAATCAAAGTAATCTAGTTATAAACATTGGAAGGTAGGTAGGAACAATTTCTTGATTATTTTCCTCTTTGTTCCTGCATTGACAAAATGCAATCTAAATCTTTTAAAAAGCACGAAGAGCATCAAATAATGATTTCTTTTGGTATCCTTTTCTATTTGCTAACTGCTCAAAGACATTAAGGAGAGCATTTGAAACATAATGTATCTCATTTCATTATTGCTTTTGTGGCTAGATTTTGATCAAAGTTATCTTTATGATAATTTGTATATGTCATTTCATTTTCTCTTCTTTTATGTCAGTTTGCTAGATGTAAAATCAAATCCTCTACAGTAAATTCAAGGCTGCTATTGCCTGTATATGGATACAATGGAGATTGTTAAATAAATATTATTATTGCAGCCTTTTTTGCAGGATGATTTTCAGTTTCTTTGGGTTATTATCTTTTCCAGTGTATGTACTATCCACCCATGATAAATCTAGACTAATAAATCCAACCGCACCTAGTATTCATGATTGGAATGAAATGAACTGAAGCAAACAGGGAACAAAAAGGTGTAATATCTTACATACATGTACATATTGTAGGTACATACATGTAGGTGAGAATAAGAACTGCCAATATTGTGAAGCTAATGAAGAGCTGTTATTGTAGAAAATGTGCTGTTGAGAGGTAATTAGGCCTTCATTATGCCGCCATCCAGACAAAGGAAATATTAATTGTCATCTTCCTCCGCTACCAGGGATCGTTATCAATCGATATCAGGCGTGATTTAATTAAATTCCATCCCCCATTATTTCTGCCAGGGAAACCGACACCTCTACCGTTGGTTGTCGTCGATGTTGTTTTCTACCACTGCTATGTGTACAGTGGGTGCTGGGAATGCTAATTACAAGTACAGTGTTAGTCTGGGTGTGGAGTTCTGTTGTACAAAGGCATTGACTCGATTCAACTTCAACGTGGTGGGCTATGCCTATAATTGGCCAACGGCTCTATTATTGGCCGACATGTATGCATACGCCTAGATCTCCTTGGTTCGGTCAAGTACAGTACCAGGGTAAAAGTGCCCATACGGTACTTGGTTTTTAACCTTGATCATGGATGCCTCCAGCTCCTTGATCTAGATAGCACTCCATTATGACCACCATACCTTGTGTTCATTGCTCATTTCAAACTTTGAACAAAAGATTTTGTCCCCATGAAGGATTACTGTATACATGTATGTGGTTGTTTTGAGGACTTTTTTTTCAGGGGCTATGGGCCCCTAAATCCCAAGTTCCAGGGACAAAACAAAAATACCACCCTAAAGAGCACTTCAATTTTGAACACTTTGGTTGCTGTGATATCTTTCTAAAGCAATTAACCAATATTACATACAAAATGCTGATCTTGTTGTGATCTGTCTGCCATGAGATGTCAGTGCCAGACCAATTTTGTAACACAAGACAAGACAAGGTCAGAGAAGGTTGTCTGAATGGATTCTAGAGACCCAATCTTGGCTGATAAATCCAGTGCTACTCAGGTTAATTCATGGATGGGAAGTACTGAGCATTTCTCTCCATATAGAGCTATAATTGGCTTACTAATCCCCTCTCTACAGTCTGCACCACAGCATGTTCAATTGATTCACTTCACTAAATTAGCAATATTCTAAAACTGTTCCATGCCTTCCTTTGTAAGCCTTTGGATAAATGATGCCCATGTTGACTGACCCATGATGAAGAAAGACCAGATTAATTGCTTGAGAAACTGGTATTCTTGTCCTGTTTGTGTTCAATCTTTTAATCTTAAAGGGATATATTAAAGCGTCAGGTGTACATTGACTTGTTAAGTTAGGAGCAGTGTGTAACAGTATGATGCTGTTGACTCATTCCCTTCAGTTACTTTGTAACAAAGGGCAGACATGCTCCAGAATCAGGTGAACTATGACAAGGAATTGCTTGCTGGAGGTTCTTGCTTTTATTATGTCCAACATCGACTCAGCTCTGATTAATTGGTTCTACAAAATACTATATATGCAGGTGACAATCAAATTTGAATGAATCAAAATGTTTGAAATTATTTTAATTTTTTTGAAATAATTGTTTACTTTTGCGAATCATATAACAAGAATAACTCCTTGGTTCAAATAGCCATTACATGAGATCACACTTGACTGTGGAGTGAAGTATTTTCCATTTTGCTTGCAAATACCTTGCTTTTACTATGCAGTTTACAATAGTTTATTGATTACAATGTACCTGTACATGTAAGTGATGATATGGTTGAATTCATCAAAGTTATCACACATTTTCCCTTAAATTTTAAAATGTACCTTGGTGTATCCAATACCAACACATACATGTAGAGATCTGAGTTCCATTACCTGATGTATTTACATCAGTGACAGTGGATGATGGCATCTATAGAGGCCCATCTCGGTGTAACATGTCTGCCGCGTTCAATTTGGGTGAAGTCTTTAGTTTCTGCTAGATGTTATTTGTTTATTCTTAAGTTAGGTGACTCTTCTGTTTGTGCACACCTTATCCTCTTCCTTGCCCCCTTCCTCACCCTTACCTGGGTGTGTTCACATGTACAGTATAGTAGGTTGGAAGACTGAAGGTCAAGGTTGTTTAACGCTACGAACCTCAAAATACAAGCATGTAAATTAAAAAACCTCCCAGGAACTTTCAACAAAATTTCTCAAAACAGGAGTTCTGTGAGAATTGTTTGGAACAAGATTAGAGAAATTTATGTGAATTCTAATCCTCCAATTGTAATTCACAACACGCCCCTACATGAAAGTGAACTGCTTGGATTCTTTCACAATGAAAGAAGTTTAATAAACATTTCATTTCTTTTTAGGCAAGGTTGTCCTTTTTATACATACATGTACCAACAAGTGAAAGTTTTCTTCAACTTTTACATATAACTTTAAATTTACAGAGATAAGCCTTCACCATGTGCAGCAAGATGACTGCCATGAAACTCTGTATGAAAAAATAATTAATTAAAGCTAAGAAGAAAGAGAAGAGGGAAGTTGCTTTCTCCCTTTATCTTATTTGTCTGTTTACCCCAAAGGGCTACATTTCTAATCCACAGAGTGTGCTGCCTCCTATCTCTCTACCGGTATCTCACATGGTATTGTTGAAGCTGTAAGAGAGACAAGATAGATCAATAAAGTGACAAAGAAAACCTCTGAAAGGCCCTCCCAGTTCTTTAGTGGCTTGAAAATGCAGAGGTGAAAAGTTTAGACCGTATGAAAACAAGGGAAAGTGAGAAGTTGTTGTCTGGTTTTCAGTATACTGGTATTGTGAAAAACAAGTACCCTGATACACTGTATTTACAGTGCCCCTTCATATGACACTAGTGCCTGAGACAATTGTGGGAATAGTCATACCTTGGAATCATACATTGAAAACTTATTTACCCCTCTGCAACCATGAAGATGAATTATGATATATGATAACACTCACAGTAACAGTATATGAAAGGCTCTGTGCAGCTGTTGAAGAACTTGGGCAGTTGAATAATTCACAAGGGTCAAATTCATCTCTCCTGGATGGCCAAAATTGACGAGGGGTTCAATAGAGGAATAAAGAAATAGATATGAATATAATATAGTTTTTGAAAATAGGGTGTTTCTCTTCTCCTCCTTTTCTTTTTGCAAAATCTTTCTCTTCTTTCTCCCAGCTCCTGATCCCCTTTTCATCTCCATGCTCTTTCTTCTGTCTCCCTCAGTACATAATAGTTCTTGTACATGTATCTCCCTTTCCATACTTTATGTTTTGAAAGGGAGAAGAAGGGGGGGGGGGAGTCCATACTGTAGGGGGCTTTCAATATTAATAATTAGAACAACATTGATATTTTTCTTTTTTCTTCTTGTCTTCCTGCTATTTGTAATTTAGAACCATCTAATCTTTTTCCCCTCACCCCCTCTCTCTTTCTATCTCCCCATTTCCCCCTACATGTATCTGTTTTGATCTCACCCTCTCTCTCTCCATCTTATTCTCCAGTTCTCTTTCTCCTTCTTCCAATTTATCTCTCCCTCTCAATATTATTCTCTTTTTAATGCAGGGAGCTCTATAATCAAAACATTCAGAGTTCATTCCTGAATCACTTCCTGAGCTGGATATTGGTCCAATTTTTCCATTTGAAACACATTTCTACAATTTTTCAAGTCGGGTTGAAGAGTTCAAAACTTGGAAATGTGCGAAAGGAATGTTTTAATGTGCCCATCCGGAGGGCAATATCATTCTGAAATCACTTCATTATACAGTGACTCATTCACATGATTTGGGGCTCATGAAAGATTAGGATGTACAAACTTGTGATGAACTATACTAATTCTGACAGTATTAATAATGAATGATTTTTAGTACCCTTATAAAAATTACTTCCTTTTGCAATCTTCCCATCATATGTCTCCCCTCTCTCATTATTTTTTTAATAGAGAGAGAGAGAATTAGAGAGCAAGAAAGGGGAAGCATGAGAGAGAGAGAGAGAGAGAGAGAGAGAGAGAGAGAGAGCGAGCTCAGAGAAAGAGAAAAAGAAAGCAGACAAGTATGCAAGGCCTATGTGATATATTGATATATTTATACATTTATATATTTTTAGATATAATTTGTAGGCTTCACTTCTACTACTAGGTTAGTAAACCCTGTACATCTATTTGTGATAATTGCAAATGGTAAATGCATCTTGATAGAATGATAGATGGATGATAATTAGAGTCCATTAAGGATGATAGTAATGAGCCCGGTAATTGATTTCTGGAGGAAAGGGGGATAGAAAGTGTATAGTAATTGCTAATCAGTATACAGACCAATGACTAGTACGAGTAGCAATATGCAACATAAAGGCCTACAGTTATCCATATATATATGCTCGTGATATCTGGACATTAGAAATTCACATGGGCCATAAAGCACCAATAATGTAAACTTGTTTGTGTGTGCGATATGAATTAAGGAATGAGTGTAGGGTTAGAATATTGGTTTTATCACCACATCTCTCTACATGTACAGGTGTATGTCACTCTCTCCTTCTTTTCTTTCTCTTTTCAACTTACCTTCTGCAAAGAATTTATCCTTTTCTGCCATCTAATGATTTGGCTGCGATGCACAATCTGCATAATTTGCTTTCAT
Organism: Mesocentrotus franciscanus; assembly: GCA_037976565.1. NCBI lineage: Eukaryota > Metazoa > Echinodermata > Echinoidea > Camarodonta > Strongylocentrotidae > Mesocentrotus > Mesocentrotus franciscanus. The sequence goes on along the minus strand of CP137680.1, from coordinate 29,449,402 downwards.
CGTATTATCATCCATAGTAATTTCTCATTATATAGATTGTAGAGATGTAATTGCAGACTGTCAGATGGACAGGAGTTAGTTAATTGGATGGGGGACTGAGGGGAAAGGCCTCATCGCTTAGAGGCATGGGTGGAATGTGCAATGGCATCTCAAATATCGTACTGCAGGGATCATGCCTCCAGTTTACGTCATGGTAATTTTTTCCTTGGTACTGTAAAACTGTTAGTATTTTACACACACTGGCAATTTTGCTTCTTCTTTTATCTGCATGTAATTCATGTTTGATTAATACTAATAGATGTTAATTGTGTTGAACTTACTGCTGATATATTTGCCGTTTTGCTGTATCCTTTCAGTACTTTTTAGCATCAGCAATTCGGCATCTTTATTCCTTCTAGAGGTCTCATTTGGGTCACTTTCTTGTTTGAATGTGTAAACTACACTTTCCTCCACCCCTCCGACTATTATTAATTGATATGGGCCTACTATGTCCTGTGTTTTCCTGTGTTTTCCTGTGTTTTGTCACTGGCATATAGGGTAAAATAATCATTCTCTTACTTGAACCATTAATCTAGTTAATTACACTGGACAGATTACCCTCAATTCTTCTAAATTACAGCCTAACCCCCTTATCCATTTAAAGAATTGGGCACCCTTCCAATCTGAATGGTCTTTATAATCAGACAGTCGTCCCATATCCTCTTCCTGATTTCAGCTGGTGGTTTAAATACTTAAAGAGCAGGTTGGTTTCTTGGAAGATTAAAAATAATTTGGGAGATTTGTTATTCTTTTTTATGATAGTGTGGAAGAGTATCATAGAAAAAATGTCTCCTGAAAAGGCTGGCTCTTAAAGCCCTCATATTCGAAATATGACAAACTACAGTTAAAGGTTGCATATGGACCACAACTTAATTTCATGCCACATGTTTGTGTAGTCCCATGTACACATTTCCATGCACAGTGCATATGAATTTTAGCAAGACTGGACCAATATCTTATAACTTTAACGATTCCCCAATGTCAATGTATATACCAAGGTCCCAATACCAACTCTTGTGCTACAGGTACATGATCAACCTTTCCAATCACTTTTACTCAGGTTTTTTCACATTGCAATTGCATGACCAGGGTCGTGTTTATCGACCAAATTTTTGCCTAGAATCAGCGTTTTCAAACGTCTTTCAGGCAAATTTTTAAGGCGATAAACGCAAAGCCCTATTTCAAACGTCTTTAGATATGGGCATATTGTAACGCCGAAAAAGGTGCGTTTTGAATGTGACATACAGCCAGAATCACGTTTATGAGACACGATAAACGCAAAGCTGTTTTGAACCCCACATACAAATCGGACCTTCCCATATAGCTCTATGGACCTTCCCAGGCTAATCCGCTTCCAGGGTCAAACGGCGCAAAGCAGCTGCGCAGAGACAAGGCCTTTATTTTGAATCGTGAAGAGATGATAAACGCGACATCCCGAGAATCACGTTCGTATAGTGGGGTTCGATAGTGGGGTTCGATAGTGGGGTTCGATATGTACATATCTGATGGCAAGACCCGATAAACGCACCCCAGAACTCAACTTGAGCCAAGATCGTACCTCCAGTACACAAACCATATATTACCCACTTCACTTACAAGTGTTTTGGCTTTCCTCCGATCCACGCCTTCTCATCAATATGCACCTATTTCGGGCAGCGTGCCTTTGTACCCACATATCATATCACCATGGAAACAGTGGTAATTAGGTAGTTTATTGCTGGATGGAGATACTCTGTTTTTCACACTTGTTCTAGAGAGTTTGTTGACGTTTGTTGGTTGTATTTATTCTGCTGCAGAATTTCCCTTAGAATAATTCAGTGTGTTAAATGTTAACTCCCATAATTTTACAGGGAGTTAACACCCTTTTGGCTGTAGTCTAAACAGATGAATTATGAATGACTCCTTCTGTAAACATCTTTCTTCAGAGGGTAAACCTAACATTTTGTTGAAGTATGCCTTCATCTTTATTGAACAAGAGTACATGTACATGTAGGCTTGCTTACTAGTGTGTGTTATTCTATGCATACATTCAAAATCATGTTAGGAAAGGAAATTTGTTATGTAGGTACTCGTGTAATTTTGTTTCATTTTGTTTCAAATTGAAATGAATGTTTGTCACACATCTAAGGGTGCGTTCAATCGACACCTTTTCACCCTAGAATCATGGTTTTCAAAGACGTTTGGTTTAAAACACGGTTGCGTTCAAGCGATTTTTCATTGGTCGTAAAAATAAACGTGTTTAAAAACACAAACATGAAACGCTGAAAAAGATGCGTTTTGTATCATGATTCTGCAGAATCACGGTCGCTAAAATTCGCTTGAACGAACGGAGATCTCAATCGTGATTCTATGACGTCATTATCTATTATACTGTATATATTATCGCTACCTATTTCTATTCTTCCTGGGTGGGCTTGAAATGAGCAAGAATCATCGTTGATATGGAAAATCGCTTGAACGATCTCCCGCAGTAACCGTGTTTTGTATCGGCGCTTTGAATTGTAATTCATGTTTGTGATTCTAGCTTCGAAAAATCGCTTGAATGCACCCTAACAGTATTTGGTCTTCAATTTTGAGTGCAATCCTTGATGACATGATTGAAGCATTGATGATTACGGTGAGACAGAAAAATGCTGATGAAATCAGATTGTGCTTTCTCACAAGAAAAGAAACCATCGTTGCTACCAATCAATAAGGACACTTTGTCAAGTGATAGAGTTGTCTTGTAATATCCTGCACATGCCAGTATCTATGCTGTTCTTGCTGAGTAGGCTCCTTAGCCTTCCACCTGTTCAGAGTTCAATGACGAGAGGTCGACAACTCCGATGATTAACTTCTGACCGGCATGAATTGTCTGTTTATATTCGGGTGTTACACACTGATTCTGTTTGCTTAATAATCTGATAATCCTCTGTGAAATGTAACCACACCACACCCCGGTCTCATAAGTAGGGAGTCCTTCTTTTTATTTACTGGTACTTGGAAATGGACACATCTGAACACTTGGCTTGCTGTGTTCTTTTCAAAAGCAGATCTTGTTAAAAATGTAGTCAAAATGTTTCAAACAGATGCAGAAGTTTTGGTACATCCAGGTTGATTTTGTTACTGGCTATAAAGTTATAGGCTAAACTACTCCGTAAATCACAATTCAACAATGTACATGTAGGCCTAGGTTTTAAATAGGAGATTATTGTTTTTCTAATGATTCTTATTGGTAAATGTATTTTGGTTTTAAGTATCATTGATACTCAATCTGGGTGTTATGAAATGTGGTGTTAAATTTCGAAAAATTGAGAGGCCGAGTTAGGATGGGTAAAAATAGATTGAGAACAGAGGATCTTGAATTGTGATTTACATCACTCTTTTCTTTTCTTCTTCAATTTTTCAGTTAACATGTCCTGTACATGTTGAAGATGGTATGAAACCATTCCATGATCTCTATTTAGCCTTCAGGAGGCATACTTCATTTAAAAACTGTTTTATGGGCAAAATTATCTCCCAAAGTAAATCTTTTGTGAGCTCTGACACCATATTGGCCTTCAATATACATGTGTAGGTGTACTCGAGGCAGTGTAAATGATAGGAACTCCTTGATAACAACAAAAGTACCGGTACTGTATGTACATGTAGTCTCACATCCAATACAACTGAATATAATATCTGTGCCAGGCTGTGATCATTAAATCATGTTTAGAAATTGCATATTTGTTTGCATTAAATATATTACAAGTTTTATACAATCAGAAGAAAAAGAAATGCGCATCCCGGTTGTTTGGATACATGTAACTATGCTCTGTTTGTGTTGAAAAAAAATAAAAATGTGTCAATGAATTTGAATTGAATGTATTACGGTGCATTCATTAAAAAATTCAAATTTTAGCTGGAGATCAGGCTACATAGATCAAGGAGTCATGCTTAGATTAATTGCTGGCTATCAGTGTGCATGAGATATCTAAAGTCAATAAATCAGAGGGTTTAGATTGACCTGATACAGTGATTAATTGGGGTCAAAGGTCAACCAATAGTCTGTACTGTGGAGATTACTTGTATTCCACTTGTCTGGATGGAATTATCTTGCTAATTCCTTGATAATGTGAATTACACTATCAACATACAATCATTCTCATTAGACCTGTCTGCATCAGACCGGACTTGCAAAATAACCCGCTATTGCTATTTTCAGACTCTGGATATTTTCCTGAAGCTCGAAATTGCGTCTTCACAGATACGCTCATCACAAATTAGCTCAGACGGGCGCAAATTAGAAATAGCGGGCTATTTTGAAAACGAGACCAAGATTTCTCGGGATATTTTCTCGACCAAAAAGCCTGCTAATTGCAACTGCAGGCTGATGAAGCGCAAATTAGCTGGCAAATTTGAGATCGGGCTAGCTAAAATAGCGGGTTATTTTGCAACTTTGGTCTGGCCTAATGAGACAAGTTTCACTATGAATGGAATGAATGAATGATTTTATGGTCAAGTCCAAGCTATTTTGTACCATATCGTGATACCAACCACAAGCACATATAGTTTAGTATAATATGATGATATGATAGTTTACAACCCCTGTCAGCACTCAAAGCTTGGATCAGACCAAAATATCAGGTTATGTTCATAATACTACATGTATAATACTAGATAACATACCTACTTGTATGATACCATGAACCAAATACATGTACATGTACCTTGTGTTTGCCCATATTTTAGTTGATTTAAACTAAAAGATGTACCGGTAGTCTTTAATTGAAATTTTTGAGTCGTGTGGGAATGACAATCAGTTTATAAGCCACTAGACCATATGTCGGACTGTATGTGGATACAAAAAATATCCCACACATTTAAACTCATTATAAAATCTAAGAATATGTGACCTTACATTGTTTGTGGTCAACTCTCAGCTGTATAAACCATGTGGTCAGGTATTTGGTTATAGTAGTCGTGATGAAGTCTCTGTCAGTTTGATCTTCTTTCACTTTCTCTCTCCAAAATATTCTTGACTATTTTCAAAGTTTTTTTCTTCAAATTTTGATTTGATTTCTTTTCTTCCTATATCTCCCCCATACAGCCTGTATCTCCTTTTCTTTCACCATTCTGCTCTGAATCTTCCAGTTGGTAGATTCAGTACTGGGTAGTATTATGATAATAAGGATAATAATAATTGATTCTTATTAAGCGCTTTTAATAAGCGCTTTTAACCGGTGTGTTGGCTCAGTCAGTAGAGCGTCCGCCTCACAACCGGGAGGTCGTGGGTTCGAACCCCGGCCGCGTCATACCAAAAGACGTTAAAAGATGGGAATCGCTGCTACCTTGTTTGGCGTTCAACAATAAGGGGATAGAGCAATGTCGATCTGGCGCTGCTCAGTGGCTGCCGGGCTCACGATCAATTGGGCACAAAGAATTTCCATTTTCGGTTTATTAAAATTTGGAGTGGACTATAAAAGATTATTATTATTATTATTATTATTATTATTATTATTATTATTTACAAAATACTGATCAGAGCGCTGATACAACAGAAACCATTTGTTATTTAGCAATTTCTTCTAGATGTTCAAGATGGCTGAATACTTATCGGTCTTTTTCTTCTAGAGATGATTTTCTAAAAGATAGCAGTGAACATGGCTTAGCTGCTCTACTCTCACCTGCCGATCTGATTCCCAGGTGGATTCTTCCAAATTGAATTGGGTCTGTTCATTTCATGCATCACATGTGATCTGAGAATCGCGCATCTATGGTATAGATCAATAGACAAAACCATGATGAAATCGGTTCTCCCAACGCACTTGGCATGGATTGGCTCGCCTTGGTTATCATAATATGGTTTCCACCCTATTTGGCTTGTGCCTTTTTCATTGTTTGATGTAAGTGACATGATGTAGAAGAAATGACATCATTAGTGCATGCCATTGTGGGATCAGAAAAAAAGCTAATGTTATTACCTTAATTTGAGTAAGGGTCTTTTGTTTAATGAGATAGATTCAAAATAACTATAGCAAAGAATAATATTGCATTTTTCTCAAGATTTTAGGAATGTGTGATTTAATAATTTTTTTCAGAATAATTTAACTACTCATATGAAATTGGAATTTAAAAAAAAAAATCAAAATTTCCAGATTGTGTTTCAAATGACTGTGAAGGTAGAGGTGTTGTGGTCTAGTGGATAAATCGCCAGATCACATGTCCTTTGGCAAGACGTTAATCTACATTTGCCACTCTCCACCCAGGTGTAAATGGGTACCTGATATGCTTGAGCGCTAGTTACTTTGGCAGCTCGGCTATAACCAGAGTAATATGTGTACAGCGCCATGAGCGTCAGAGCCTAGCGGATACCAGCGCTATATAAAATATCCTTATTATTATTATTATTATTAATGACAGATTACAAGTAGTGAAAATGTGACATGAAATATTCTCAAATTCCTCAAAATTATTATGAATGGTTTGAAATGATAGTCAGTTAAGATAAGGAGGTAAGGAGATAAGGGCAAAAGAGGAGATGAAGTATAGTTTGTACTGAGTAGAATAAAATGTAAAATTAAAAGTAAAATGAATGTTTGAGGGGTACATGTATATCTGAAATCTGAATGCATGAACTATTAGTAGAATGTAACAAATTCCTCCTACCCGGTATTGTCTTTCTCAAAATAGGGATACCTGATCACAATAGACCTTTAGAATATTTATTTATTTGAACTCAATAGAATGAAGCAGTCATTTAACCATTGATGACGCCAAGCTACATTTGCTGCCAATTCTCATATCAAATTGAATTGTGTCCATGATACATTCTGGGTGATCCCTCATTGAATCAAGTTATTACTCATAAATCCTGCCAACCTGCATGAAAACAAAAGAAATTTGAAACCATTGTGTTTTATAGGCTTTTACCATAATGTGTGTGTGTGTGTGTGTGTGTGTGTGTGAGTAGGGAAGCAAGGGGAAGGGAGGGAGGGAAAGGGGGATTTGAGATAACAGGGCATCATTTCATGAAACCGTCATAAGTTCACCGACATCCTATTGAAATGCATGTTAATTGCAATACACACGTTTCACTGGGATGTCGGTGAACTTTTACTTATAACGGTTTCGTGAGATGCTACCCAGGAGGACAAGGATTAGAAGAGACTTTACGGCCACACTGAATTTGATTTTTTAATGATAGTGAACTCATCGTAAATTGTACATGATATTTTTTTGGACAAAATTTCTGATGAATTTTAGGGAAGCCCTCAAAATAGAATTTGAATCTCTCAGTGGCAAAAACTCAAGTTTGATTTATCTTTGAATGGGGAGGGGACAGCCCCTCCCCCTAATACATGTATACTGTTATAATGCCTCTGTATTTTGTTAGATTTTTATTTCTTTATCTTTTTTCTTTATAATTGACTGCTGTTGATGAATATTTGAATCATCCCAGTGTTATACTCAACTGCCTGTATCAATTGTTATACATGTACATGTAGGTAGGCATGGTATGATGACAAGTTATAATGTACAATGGACAATCATATTGATTATCATGAATTCGTCAACCAATTACGTTAATGACATTTGTTTGAGAGCATTTCCTTCTTGCCCTGGTTGTGAATAGGCAATGTAATTATTCATACATTTGTATGTCAACACAACTGGGAAGAATTCCCACAACCACATTTCCCTCCTTACCAGAACTCAACATTAGGTGTAGAGCTTTGAAATTGACATTGCCCAATGTTTAACTTGTAGAGAACAAAGCTTTTGATGGAATTCATGAATTTGCAAGGTTATTTGCAATTCTTAACATTCTGCCTGTCTGCCCACCTTCCGCAGGCAAGCATGATTGATTCATAATGCCACAAAAATGTAGAATCATTTGATTCAGGTCTCATCACAGCATGCATGCTTGCTTTGCTAATCATGTCCGACATTGTATTCTGTTCGCTATAAAGATTCAAGAATGATATAAAGCAGGAAATTAAGCTCAATATGTGGTATTTGTTCGTCTAAAACTTTACAAAGTGAGCAACCTTCAATTTCTTATTTGTCTTTCTCTGTCTACTGTGTGAACCTATTTGGCTTTTTCTTGTATCTTCTTGTCTTTTCAAATATTTTCCGTTTCTTATTTCTTGTGAATTCTCCCACCACAGAATTCCTTCATGATTCTCTGTAGAATAGCTTGTCCTTGTAAGGTTGAATGATTAAAATGCAATTTGTTACTATTGTTCATCCATTCACTGTTATCTTGAGAATGGAATAAATATTGAACACTTGATATATTTTTACTTTACAAATGTCTGACTTAAAACACATTTAGTCTGAAAATATAAATAGTTTGAAAAGGTGGATTCTTAGACCATGTTTATATTGATACAATATAGGAAAAGGGAGGGGCATCATTTTATAGGTCATAATGGGCAATTAACCTTGCAATTATGAAATTGACATATAATACTGAGATCATGACATTCTTCAATGACTTCACCTATTAATGTCATGTGGAAATCATATTCCATTCATAGGGTTTCATATTACTCACGTTATATGACCTCCACAATCCACATACCCATTCCAAAACAATTAAAAAAAAAAAATTCCTAGAAATTTCTTTATGTATCCATCAACCACAAACGGGTGTGATAATGTGCACATCTGATTACAAATGTCGCAAGCAATTACCTAAGATTGGTGATAAAATGAACCTAGCAGGCTAATCTTGGCAGTGAGCCATTAATAATTGGTTTGGATTGTCATATGGTGTCCTGGACTAATCCGTCTTTAATTGGAATATCCAGGAAGGCCTTTTGATTTGGGATGCTCCCCAAGTTTAGTTCTATTTATATCAAGTTTGATGATGATAGTCAACAGTAAGTCATGCTTCTGACTGTCAAGATGCTACCTTGTAGTTAAACTCTTTTCAATTTGTTTTACCTTCCTGTCCATTTCTTGTCTTAAATTCATGGAAAACCTCTTGACATTCTCATAATTGTTATTGTTTCCCTATTTTACTTGCCAAATATGCCTCAGTAGAAGTTGACAAAAGTGCATCTGTGTCATTTTAACAAATGTTTATGAGAAGTATAGATTTATTGGCATAAAGCTATAGTTTTTGTTTTTGTAAATTACTTGTAGATTTTCTATTTATGATCAATATGATGCTAAAATAAATCCCCTGACCTTGGAGATATATTTGATTTAGATATTAAAATTTGGTCTTTAGTTAAGTGTAAATGTGTACTTTTTCCCCTAATGTTTTTTATTTTTATTTATTTGATTTTTTTATCTTTATGGGTTTACAGTTTAATACATGCATTTATTGAAAAGAGTGATTTGTTTCTTCATAAATTACCTTTTCAAATGAATCTTCAAGCTTGTGGGCTTTAGTGCAGATCACTGATGCTGAAATATAGTAGTTTCAAACAAGTGTAATGAGATTCGGTAAATTACTTCTCTTCGTCATCAAATGAGAGTGCACCAGGAGGCCCCAAATTATCCCTCCCTGCTTCTGATCTATGAGAAAGCTTGAAGAAAAACCCAAGAGAGATAGGGAACTCGTAAGAAGTGTAATGACATTAAGGCTTGGGCTGTAATCGCCCTTCTCTACTCCCAAACCCACATCAATTCACACGCATTAAGTATGCAGCCGAATGAATCATCCCTCGTCGAACCCAAACCAAGCTAGCCAGGCGGAAACAATGCGGCTTCAAATCCAAATATTGGGTCCACATACTAGAATGGGTACACAGAATTTTGTCGACTCATGAAAAATGATTTAATAGATAACATGGCTGTATGTAAAGGGATTGCATTGTTGTAAACAATGTTTTTTTTTTAAACTTAGCAGACAATAAAATTGTAAACATCAGCAATGTGATTAAGAAATTTTATAAAAGAAGAGTGTTTAGAGTCTTGATGCAAATATTATTTGGCTTAAAAAAATACCCCTCTTTGAGAGTGATTTATTTTTGTAGAATTAAAAAAACCCAAAACATAATGATCACAGCTCTTATAATAATCCCAGACAAGGATGAAACAGTTTAGTTTTAGATTCTATTTGCAGTGAATTCTCACATTCCAATGTATAATAAACCTATGAAAAATGAAAATCATATTACAACATTGCAGGGTTACCGGATACACATGTAGGCCCCATTTACTCTCCATGGAGATAAGGGAATTGGAAGTTATTCCTTGTCCTACAAGTATAATAGTGCAAGGTTGTTAACAAATGTTCTTATGAGCACAAATATTTGCCAATAATATCCAAGAGTGCCGAGATTGTTCAATATTAGTCTAAACCAGATTTCATTGCGATTGTATTAATTTGATAAAAAAACGAAAAAGGAACTGGCCTTTCGGATTCCTCAGTCAGCACAAGATTTTCAGTAATGAATGGAAATAATATTTTCCTTGCATCAAATTTACCCAAATATTCCACCCAAAGATGGAGAAAAAGACAAATATTCAACCTCAAACTGGTTCCCCTGAAGACCGCCTAGGAGCCTCAATTTGATTAGACCAAGTAGCCAAGAGGGAGGACGTAAAGTCAACAAAGAGAAAGAGAGCGTAGTAATCCAGAGAGGGAGAGAGAGAGAGAGAGAAAGAGAGAGAGAGAGAGAGAGAGAGAGAGAGAGAGAGAGAGAGAGAGAGAGAGAGAGAGAGAGAGAGAGAGAGAGAAAGAGAGAGAGAGAAAGAGAGAGGGAGAGAGAGAGAGCAAAACAAAAAAAAAACAGAAAAAAAAGGAGTGAGTTTATTTTGCACGCCTTAATCATCACCTGGATTCGGTGAAAGAAATTATGAAATTTGAATTTTGGGGTCAGGTAAACGCTATTCATGCATTTGTTTGGTCAGTACACACCATACCTCAGGGATTCAACCAGATGGGCCGTCATGTAGATTGAATACACTGACCGAGATACATCATACCGTAGATGACCTACTTACAAAGCCAGAAGTATGGTATTGATTGAAGATGAGTTTCCAATCTCTTGAAAATGTACCTATGCATCAAAAAGTACTTTTTAAGTGCTACATGTACAATTTGAGCCCTATTTTAGGTTGTAGCTTTGAAATATGAATATATATGGTTGAAAATAAAGCAATGACTAATTGACTATCATCTTGGAGGAAAAGAAACCTGCATTTTTGAAACCTCTATGTATACTGTATGTGTAGTTTGTTAGTGCATCGACAGTGGACATGTACGGTACAACAGTAATTAGGCCATACCAATTACTTACAATGTGTATAAAAAAGTCCAAGCCTTTTCGTTTTTCATTCTTTTTCAACACCCTCAAAATCTCAAGTTCCCAGACAGCAAGAAAATGCATTTTTAAAAGTTTATAGTCATTTTTGTTGATTTGCTGAGCATATACCTACAACGTAGGCCTGTATTATTTTTCTGCTCTCAATTCAAATCAGAGCACACAACATGTACAGATATATATTGTGCTTTATTATGATCATTTGACGTAAGTGTCTTGGCTCCAGAATCCAATATAATTTGAAGTGACTTTGCCAAAATCCCTAAATCCAATCACTTGATTGGATTCTTGCAAGTTTTTTTTTATGTACCTGCCGCTGTGTTCGGGACGTTGTAGTAGTCATGTTCATGCCTGTATTAAGACCTGCGTGCTTTGTGTATGATTATAATTACATCAAGTTGAACGTGGGGATTAAAACGTAATAGATATTGTAGACATTTAAGGGGAGGAAAAGTGCACTCGCACCTGGGAAATCTAATGAGATGTATGACAATATAAATCTGTACAGCCATTCTCTCTCTGTTTATTAATTCCTCTCATTTTCCATGTTCATTTGTACGCATGTTGGTTCACACAGCATCATGGCAGCAGTGCTCGATCCCTGCCCATGCAAGGGCTATTGTGTGTTGCCAACTTGGTTTGTCGTTGTTGCGTACGCTAGTCATGCCTCGTGGACTCATTGAATTCTACACTATACAGTCTTCTAAATACTGTCTTGTCGAGATGGGGAGAATCATATTTGCACTCCACTCTGCTTGATTTGAATGTGGCTCTGCCCGGAGGGTTTCCTCCTCCTGATGGGATGGAGGAGGATGATGGTGGTAGGGATGGTGATGAGAAGAGAAGAATAGAGCTTGGATGATAGTGGCGGAGGACAGGAAGATGGGGCAGCTAGAAGAGAGAGGTATAAGAGGGATGGTGGTGATGACAAGAAAAGAAGAGAGCATGAATGATAATGGTGGTAAAACTAGAAAGGAAAATGGCATGGCTAGAGGTGGGATGTAGAAGAGGGATGGTGATGAGGTGAAAAGAAGAGAGCTTGGATGATAATGGTGGTAGAACTAGAAAGGAAGATAGAATGGCTAGAGGTGGGATATACAAGAGGGATGGTGGTGATGAGAAGAAAAGAAGAGAGCTTGGATGATAATGGTGGTAGAACTAGAAAGGAAAATGGAATGACTAGAGGTGGGATGTAAAAGAGGGATGGTGGTAATACAGAGAAAAGAAGAGAGCTTGGATGATGGCGGTAGAAGAGACAGAGAGGAGGGATGGTAGTGCATGGTGGTAAGGAGAAAAGAAGAGAGTATGGATGTTGATGGTCATGGTAGAAGGGAAAGAGAGGAGGGATGATTGTGATGAGAAAAGGAGAGGACATATATGATGGATCGATGATGATGGTTGAATATGATGAAATCATACGGATGGCATGACAGTGTCGAATGGAAACAAGCAGGGCTGCCTCATCCGAACTACAAAGAATGGTGAAGGCGATATTGATCAAATCTTCAAAAAATGATTTGTTGATGTACAAATTGAAGTGCCCATCCTCTGGCTGCGTAAATATAAATACACCAAGAACAGGGAAATTCTTGAGAAGAGGAGTGTGTATTAAAGATTGCTGAATATTGTGCTCTACTGTGCTTGCCCTGTTCAGTTGGTTTATCTTTGCACCAAGTTTATCCATAATGCATGAATCTATAATTGGTGGCCAGAGATACATTTGAGAACAGTAGGGGATTCTCGAATGGAGCATTGATGCTTAATAAACGCTGCACTCTGTACGCCTCAACATGCCCTTCCACCCTCATCTCATATACACCACACTTCCTGCATGAACCCTTTTACACTGTGTGCAGTCCAAACCTACTTGTATGTAGCTCGGCTAGAAAGAGAAATATGAAAAGGCTTCATTCGAGGGTAAAAATAACCGAACCTTTCAAGGCCCTCGCCATCTCGAGGCGGCGAGCAATTAAAAGTCGGTGCTCGTGCGTTTGGAATTCCAATATGAGATGCGATGGGGGTGCGCGACATATCTTCTGAGTAGCATGCTGATAGGGAGGAGATAAACATGAACATGCGAAGGACGTACATGGACCTAGATTTTAGTATGAATAGTGAGATGGAGGGATATTTTATGGGGGAGAATGAGACTGACTCAGAAGGGAGAATTGATTGGTTTTTTATGAAGATGGGGATAATATTGGGGCAGTTTGGCGCATCTCTAAATTGGAATGAGATGCCCCATTTATTAGCTTGATGCATACTGCATACTCTGCAAGTCTGCAATATGTTTCTTTGAACTATTATCGTTTGTTTGAACCAGACATAGTTTTCTTGTTGTGAATTCTGTCATGTAAATGAAAATGCATATTGATTAATATGATACAGTGATGAGAGAAACTGGATGTTAAGCTTTATACATAATGACTTTTATCTCCTTTAGAAGCTCCAGTTCCTGATAATAATGTAATATTTCGCACATATTAATTCATCCCAGTGGATTCTCAAGGTGCATACAAAGTTCTAGTATGATATTACCCTCTTTTGTGTAGTCCTTGGAATTGTGGTATTTTCATTTTTACCTGACATAAAATCACTCAATAAATAGGATGGTTACAAAGGCATTTCGTGTACATTTATTATAATATGAGATAACGTATTAGAGGCTTCTATCTTGTTACACATCATGCTGATTGCATAACCTACAATGTAGTTGTTCAAGTTTTCAGTCCCTATGGCTAACAAGAAGCATGTACATGTATTTATTTTCTTAATTCTTGAATTCTAAAATGATTTAATGCAGTAAAGTCTTATAATGACTGAACTGTAAGTTAGCAAGAAAAAGACAAATGATCTTGTATTTGTACTTGTGTCGGCATTAAGTGTGGCAGAGGAATATAAATACAGAAAATAAGAGAAAGGGATGAGAGAGTCTAGAATATGACCTTTCAAATATGTTAGTCTTACTTCAACCCTGTAGGGAATTCTTTTGACATTGTCTTGTGTCATTCAAATGATCATATCTTGTCACGTCCGTCACTATGGCAACAAAGGAAGAGACAGAATTTTTACCATCCTTTGTGTTGGCTAGAAATCTAGACTTTTAGAAAGAAAAAAAATACATCTGTGAATAGATTGAAATGATGTATAAATAGAAAGCAATGTCTGGAACCCACACATACACGTGGATTGGGGATGCTCATTACTGCCATCTGTGTGTATGTGTATATTTGGAGACGGGTGACAGGCGGTGATGATGTTTGCATATGTCAGCCTTTCTAGATTCAGTCAGTCAGGCAGGCACCCTCACCAGTACCTCGTGGTGCAGACACACACTGTATGATCATCACAGGTCCCTGTAACCATGCTGGGCTATTATAATGAGTTAAATGACATTCCTAATAACCTGGGGGGTGTTTCACAAAGACTGAGATCGACTTTAAGTTGGACTTAAGTATAGCAGGCCGTTCATGCCATCGTTTGCTCTCATCATTTACTGGTATTGGTCTCTCAAGGGACGTACAAATCATGGTAAAAAAAATCTAGAAAACTTACATTTTTTGATAATTCATTATTGAAGGAAAAAATATTATCTAAAGATCATAACGGTGAGAGCAAACAATGGCACGAAGGGCCTGTTATACTTAAGTCCAACTTAAAGTCGATCTTAGTCTTTGTGAAACACCCCCCAGGAGATCACTCCATGACGTAGACACCAAACCGTAATATCATCTTGCTTTCACATAAAATGGAATAACATCGGTGTATCTGTCTTTGGAAATTAAATTCACATACTGTTGTGGTGAATCAATTTGTAGGATGTTCAATTTTGATATTATAACTGATACTAAATGATCCATTCTAGCTTAATTTACTCATCACAATGCCATCAAAGTTCTGAGCAGTAACGAAAGAAGACCAAATGGTTTGTTCAGTTGTGAAAAGCATAAATAGCGGAAGAGGTAATCTCTGTAAATCAAACAGATGGAAAACCACAAATCATTCACAGGTTTAAAAACCCCCTCAAACTATTTTTTTACACTCAAATTGCTGATCTCAACCCATCAAAGCAAAACTCTGAAGAGTCTTCTATTTACTAAGGTTGCCTGCCGGAAGGCCTTTCTCTCACCGACAAAAGCGCAAAGATTCCAGGCTAATTTTTTCATCCCAAACTTCAAAGAATATGGTCCAAAGTAGATACCCCTCCCTTATTGCCTGACTGTACAATCATACATAAGGGCCGAGAGCTAAAAATTGTAGACCAAAGATGAAAAATCCATACAAGAACATAACCTTTCACAAAGCTTAAAGGGCTATCATATTTGTTTGTGTTGAGCCATAACAGAGAGAAAAATACTTGGGCCTAAGCCTAAGGCACTAAACCTGCCAGGTTCATAACTACCGGTAGTATTTCGGGGCTAATATTCCTATTATGGAGTTCTTTTGTACCCCTCCATTGCCCTGTAGGGTTAATTGATCTTGTGGTTTGACCCTCCTCCATTGTTCAAGTTTCACACTCTCATGGCCAGAATAACCTGCAATTTTATATGTATTTCTGTGTTGTTGCAGCCAAATAGTGCTACATCACAAATGGGGTTAAGTAATATTTCCATAGTGAGACTAGATATTGGTAGGAGTTAATGACTGGTATCAAAATAAAATCATTATATTTATCAGCTTCTTTTAAGCCAGACTTTGGTTTTCGTGTGGAGTGATCTACATGTAATGCATATCAAATTATCAATCCATCAACAGAAATGTTTTGGCTGCCCCTCTTCTTCATGTTAACAAAAATACTTATGGCACTTTTCAGAGCTGTGGGGATAATTGGCACCCTCTGTGTTTTTGTCTTCGATGGTGACTCTGTGAGTTGTGCTGTCTGCAAAGAATGACAAACCATTGTTCATTTGACTGAAATTATTATTACTAAAAGGATTTAAAGAAATAAACGGACATTGTACATAACCACGTGAGCAAGCAGTAGACACTTAGCGCATTGTTGCCTGTAAATATGGATATTGTGAAATCTTTGCCTAAGATTTATTGCTTGGTCCATGATTTCAAAATGTATCTGTCATCTATGGTCAGTTGGTTACCTTCATCTTAACAGCATTCACTTTTAGCTTTTACCATTGCACAAATCAGTATCTCTTGCATCGGAACGTATCATCTGCTCAGACCTAAAGAGCATTAACTCATATCGTTAAACACAGGGTTAATGCCCTTCTGACTATGAACAGCTGATGGTAATAATCACTAGGATGTGCAGCTATGATGGATGTTGATTCTAATCAAACCATGTGCTTCCCTTTTGAAGGGCAAGTCATAACTCTTCTTGATGATCAGCATTTCTACAGCGTCTGTCTAGTAGAGGAAGACCATGCAGGGTTAGTGGGTCTCTTTAAAGAGTTGAACTCTCATGCCCCAATAAAGGGAACGAACCTCAATGACCTGTAACCCCATGCTATGGGTCACATGCACAGTCATCGGACTTCATCGGATATCACAGAGAATAAAGCTTTGCTCCCATGAATTCCCCTTGAAACTTTTTAGGGAAGCAAATCAAGTAATTAATGTTCAGGTTGGATGAAATACAGGTTTTGTTAGAAGAATTTCTTTTTCGGTCACTTTCTGTCACTTTCTGTCACTTTACTTTGTGCTTTTTATAATCTTATATGAACTCTCATCTCTGTATTTACATACATACACATGTACCTGTTTTTGACGAAGAGTTACCTGTGAATGATTCCATATTTCATGATGTAGGGCCTACATTTGAGACTATAATTATGCTTATTAAACAAGTTTCTAATAAAATGTGTTGTGAACTTGTGATTACTGATTAGACAGTCTTTATTAATTCTTCCTTTCTTTTATTTTCATTCTGTTTTTGCTGTACAGGAGAACTGTCTGCGTTCCTGAACCAGAATACCATCATTCCAACCCTACCAGTATCCTTAGTCCCTGGAACTCTGAGTGACGTAGGCTTCTCCTCCAGATGGATGTCCATGGTGCCGTTCCTGAGGCCGCCCGCCCGGTGCTGACGAAGAGGAGGATGATGATGATGATGATGAGTTTAACACACAACCTGTCAAATTACCCGCATCAGGTTTCCGCTCACAGCTGTTCATCCGCACTGCCTCCATGGTCCGCTTCATGCGTGCTTTCGCGCACTATCGAGTAGAAAACCCGACAAGAAAAGGGATGCGCACCACACAGAATCAACAAGCCACGCCTATGGGAACTCTTTGCCAGGGTGGGGCTACGGCAGGTGCCTGCATGCCAGAAGACAGATGTCAGCAGCTATAAGTGTCTCAACCTCTGCAGCAGAGTGCTATTCCAAGCATCTGATCTGATCGACTCTGCTTAGAGAATCACTTTTTATAAGTGGTGGTTTGTTAATCCAATATCCCTCAAAACCCTGTTCAGAACAGGGCCGGAAATGGTTTCAGTAGTAATTCATGTACGCCCAACATTTAATACCCCAATTTGGTTTCGTTCACATGAAGTATGTATTGCCTTAGCTGGATGATATGTTTTAGATCCCTCTCTGAAATAGTAAATGTGATTGTTGTATAATTTAGATTATCTAAGTTTATTATACCTGTTATGTTATGTGTGAGGTTTGGCTGCAATAGATGTATGATACAAATATGTACTATAGAAGAGACGATAATGAAAAATGTCCTCTTTGCTAAGGTTTTTAATAGTCATGATATAAAAGTAAAGCTGGATTTATGTGTTGCATTGTTCAATTGTCGGGGATTATCTGCTTTTCAATGCTGAAGCAATATGAAAAATAATCGTTGCTGCTTACATTAACAACCAAAATCATCTTGGAAAGATTTTGAGATATTTCATTTATTTGTCATTCAGCTTTTAGGAATAATATTATTTGATTAATTGATCTATAGTCTAGTGCTACAATGGGTATGTATGAGATTTACCCAAAAGATCAATTATTATGTTAAATATAACATGCAACATGATCCCAAGTTTATAATATATCACCTTAGGATAAATTCAACACCCTATTGTATTGCCTTGCCTTCAGGAATCATGTTCAGAATCTTCAGATTATGTAATATTTTATGGTTACAATCCTGTCTTTCTGTTAACTCGGCGTCTTACTGCCCTGCTGGCTTGCTATCTGTCTTTCTGTACCCCCTCTCTCTTTCTCCCTTCTCTCTCTCTCTCTCTCTCTCCCTCTCTTTCCTTCTCTCTCTCTCTCACTCTCTCTCCTTCTCTTTCTCTCCTCTCTTCCCTTCTCTCTCTCTTCCCTTCTCTCTCTCTCTCTCTCCCTTCTCTCTCACTCTCTCCTTCTCTTTCTCTCCTCTCTCTCTTCCTCTCTCTCTCTCTCTCTCTCTCCCTCTCTCTCTCTCTCTCTCTCTCCCTCTCTCTCTCTCTCTCTCTCTCTCTCTACCACTCTCAACATGGAATGCTCTCACCCATTCTGCATGTCCCTGTCCATGCATTTTACTTTCAATCAGTATCCTACTCTGTTTTGGGTTGAAAAAACATCTTCAACCTCGCATCCTGGTATCATATCCATATTTCACCAGACCTGCCCCAAGGCCAAGCTGTGTTGTGGTCAGAAGTTTCAAACAATAGATTTGACCCATGAATTCAATAAAAAAAGTATTCCACCCTGACCTGGCAGTTATAACCAATCGTAGAGGTCAATCAGTGGGTCAAGAATAGTTCTCAAGTAAAAATTAGTGAACTACTTCCGCGAGATGATGAAATCTTGAAATCCAGATTCAGTTGATATGCCTATATTGATGTACATGATGCAATATGCCTGAACGATTGGCTATTCGGGGGTTTGAATATATCTATCCCCACATTCCTGAAAATCAGCTATTTTAATCACTTGTTCCTGATGACTGACAGCCTGTAGCTAGGTATGAAATTTCTTGCATCAGTGGTTTTTACCACTAATAAACGGCCAGCAACAAACAGCAGGATGTATAGACAAGACCGAGATGTACCAATGTATGGGTGCGTTCAATCGACACTTTTTCACCCTAGAATCACGGTTTTCAAAGACGTTTAGTTTAAAACACGGTTGCGTTCAAGCGATTTTTCGTTGGTCGTAAAAATAAACATGTTTAAAAACACAAACATGAAACGCTGAAAAAGATGATGGAAAATCGCTTGAACGATCTCCCGCAGTAACCGTGTTTTGTATCGGCGTTTTGAATTGTGATTCATGTTTGTGATTCTAGCTTCGAAAAATCGCTTGAACGCACCCTATGATGGTATTCTTTGTTTCCACAAATTCTATGCATGTAGAGGGCCTTGGTTGTTGTAAACTAGTTACCTGGTACCATCAAGGAGATCAAGTTTATTTTTCAAATTTGGGCAAGTGCACTGTGCAGGATATTTTGTCTCACAGATAACCTTTTCTCCCTTGGTTATTGGTTACATTAAAGAACATAGTTGATATCAAAGGATTCATTTTTACCGTATCAAATTCATATGTTCACTAGAGTATGGTGTTGTGGATGTGCCGAAATAATAAATAAGTGAAAATCTTCATGGTTGAGTTCTACATGTATTCCCTTAATACACTTAAAACCACATGGGATGTAAAATGAAGGAATATTATTTCGGACTGGCCCAGTTATGAATCATTGAAATACGGTGCAGTGAATAAATGGAGAAATGAAACACTTTCTCAAATAATTGAAAGAATAGTCTACGTTCTTTCCTGTGTTGGCACAGAGGATATGATATTTGTTTGTCTGTGAAACGGGTTTAGTGTGAAACCTGCCACAAAATAGGGAAAGCGGGTCAGTTCTTTTAGTGGGGTAAGTAAGGCATTGCTGTTTTGACAAGTGTCTAGAATATGACTTTTCAATCATCTCATTGTGCAGTCTGTGCATGTGTTTCTCTTGTGATAAAGCAAAACAGGTGTTATTTTTTTTCTTTCTGTGGAAGAAACGTGATGAATCTCCTCTCCTATCAGGAAGATGTGACAAATGGAGTGCCCGTCCTTTGAAGCCTTCCGTTGCACCGCGCGTCTTTTTTCCCCCTACCGTAATCCCCTTAATCCCCAACTCAATGGTACAGTGCAGTGGTAGCACTGAAGTCCTCCTTTCCACCCACAGCCCAGCCCAGCGAGCACGGCGGCTTATGTGTCGCCGCCCGTACTGGAGTGAAAAGTGGTGATGAATTGACAACTTCTAACCCTCATTCAACAAATGCGCAAATATATAACACAATTTCATTTAGGTACTTTGGGAGATAAACCTTTGGACTACCTTCCTAGCTATGTACAATTTGCGGAAATTTGCGGAAAATGTCAATAATTAGCTGAGAAAATCATGATGATGAGAAACTTCCATTCACTCCAACTCACGATTTCCTTGGTCGATTTCGCTGGTTCGAACGGCTATGTCTTCAGTACAGTTTTCCGAGCACAGCAAAAGCATTTGATAACCAATAGAAGGTTGCATTGTGCCATATGTTGTGGATTCTGTATTTTATATGTTATAGCTATATACATCTTCACTGAGTATGACGTCATTTTCGCGGTGCAACGCATGGCTTCTAAGCCTTTTTTTTTACGACCGAGTGTTTACAGAACTTAGGGAAGCAGAAGGCGTTGCGTAACATTTCATTGCCAGAGGGGATCTGTGGTCTGATAAGGGCAGCTGTTGATGGATTTGATGGCTGGAGAGGGTTACATTTCTTGTTGTTAAGCCAAGTTAATCCTGAATATCTGTCCCTCGAGAAAATCTTTCGAGACGGGCACTCCATTTGTTCTCATCTTCCTGCTCCTATAAAGAGTTTACCATGCTGCTATATGTAGTAGTTCTTATGATCAATTGACTACATTATATTAATTTGATATTATACATCCACTCATGATCCACTCGATAATGTATATCTATTACAGGGTGATTAAAAATAGATTGCCCTTTAGCCCCCTCCATGGGGCTCCAGTACACAGACATGCAAGCAAGCTAAGCATAACAGTATTCATTTATTTATTACTTCTCATTCGGGCCAGTGAAATAGATGTTTAGGAGGAAATATTTTTGATAGCTGCATTTATTTTTTGCTGCTACTTCGCATTTGTCTTCTTGGTCTGCCCATTTACAACATTCAAGTCTGATGTTATATGAACTGGTTGTATTCACTATATCAGAGTGAATTAGTGATGTTAGTTATTCATACCTGCTACGCGTTTTCAGTCTTATTATGATCAATGGCATTTGCTAGAGCTTATTTGGTTGAGTGTTTACTTGTAGTACAGGGTGGTCCAAAACTCTGGGGACAGCAATTGTGAAAACCGCCAACAAACATGTTGAGGTACAGAATTTAGGACATACCTGACTTTTTATGCTATCAAGTTCCTTTGAATCCAAGGCAATACTCATCATCATGCTGCTTTGCTCTGTAGATAATAACGATGACACTCTCCTTTAATGAGCAGATGAGGGAGTGAGGAAGACGTTGTTCTCAAGGCCGATGCCTGCCTCAGCTCAAGCAGCTCTCTATCTACCATGACTAACAGGATACATGTCACTTATTGTTAGGCTTTGACAACATCACACCTTCTGTCGCCAAATTTTAATAGCTGTGTCTCTCTCCTTCCATCTTGCCGCTGTCTATCGAATAAACAAGATGGTATGATATACGAACGAATGCCACATGAATATCTTGTGTCAAAGGCTTCTGACTGATGGATGTGGGAAATATAATTCTGCCTGCAAGAATGTTTGCATGTCAATGTAATAATTGGAATAGTCCTTTGTATAAATTTCTTTTATTTCGAATGGGATGTCATTATTTCACAAGTGAACTCTTGAATAAATTTCAGAGCATTTTGAGTATCAACATCAAGATAGGTCATCAAGTTATTCTAAAATGCGTTTTTGTTTGTTTAGCCAAGCATTTGTGGAATAACGAAGGTTAAAAATGTGATGTCACTCTTATCCTCATATTGTCTTTTGAGGGCTAAAAGGGCATAGAATTTGTGTTAAAGTATAATGAGTTAATTACGTCCTTCTGTCTGTATATTTCATGCTATACTGGTGCATGATGGACATTGGGATATGTCAAATGCTTTATCCAGCCTGTTATAAACCTGAAAATCTTTAATTTTCCAATTTAAATGGAACAGTCTCGAAATGGGTTTAGCATGCTAAGCGCTGCATCTGATCATGAAATACGAAACATATGGTGTATTAACATAGCAATGTTCACCCAGAGAGTTATAAATGTAGATGTAGCGAATGCTTGGATCACAAACACCCAGCTTATGGGCATGGAAGCCCTTCACATGTGTACATAATACTTATGCGTCACTTAGGAAGTATATATGTATGTATGTATACATTTTGACATAGAGCACATATTTGTGGATATTATTAAGGTTAGGTATATGCATATCACTACTATTTTCCATGCAAAAAATTATTTCAGAAAAGAGCTGATAAAATATATCTATTTTCAATACGTAGGTACAGTGAAGTGTTATGCTTAAAGCTTATTGTCTTAAATGTAACAAAAATGTACTGAATGTTGCCAGAAAAAGTAGTTATATTCATGTGAAAAAAGATTCATTCAAAAGTATTTTCCTTATTATAGTTTTTGCTGCAAAGGTCACTTTTGCGCTGCTGCAGGCATGTAGTATTCATCAATTTCTGTTAGACACTATTCCTAAATTTCCACAGGAAAAGATACCATATACATTAGTATGTAATTAGAAATGTCAGTTACATGGATGGTAGTGTTAAATAGTCGGTATATCATTAGGAGTATCCCTACTATGAGTATTAAATGCCTAAAAGGGCAGCAATGAAACCCTATTTATTTGCAAGTTTTCAGGTTGTTTAGCCAGTTGAAATATTGCCTTTTCCCCATTCTTGTTAACAGAACCTTCTATGTACGTGCAATTAGTCTTTCATTAAGGACAAGTGTGTATTCACTTAATGAAAGATCGTCCTATCTTGGCCAGATGTAAAATGAGTATAGGTATTTATTTGTATAAGGATATTGTTTCTATTCATTGTACACGTTTTAAGTGCAGATTGATGCTGCAATGGGTGTTTTCCTGTTGACCAGTTTAAAATGATAATATGCCAATCTATGATGTATTCATCATGAATGTTTTATCATCCATAGACTTAGGTATGAAGCTAAGTTTTGGTTTCATTATATACAAAAAGACATTCAATATCTTTTTATATTCCTATTCACATTTGTAAGTCTTCTTTACATAATTGTATTTTGGTATTAATTGTGTGCAGTTTTCCAAAGTTAAGATGGCCCCTTGTTTATACACCTTAAGGAAGGATTTAATGACTTTCAAACAGGGAAACATTTGCTTCATCCTTTGACGTTAAGTGATATTATACACCATTTTGTAATGTTTTGTATGGTACTTTTCTTTTGTAATGATAACTATGTTTTTATCTGTTTTAAGAAAGTTGACAATCATAACAGCTGCCATTTACCAAGAGTATAATACCTGTATAGGCTCAGTCAGATTGTGTTAGGTAGATCTCTTGAAGATGAACTCTAAAGATGAAACTTGTAAAGACTTAGAAGATTAGAGATGAGATACTTCAAAAGTAAAAGAGGATAGATATTGTATAATAAGGTTATAAAGATAAAGTTTTATTGTATCTATACAAATCACTTGTGTACAAACTTCTTTTCTTGTTATGTGTCAGTAAAGATCTCTCAGAGTATTGAGAGATTGGTTATGATTTATTTGTCATGTGTGATAAATATATCTTCAAAAATGTGGAAAGTTATGATTATCATGGTTCTCTTTTGTTCATCATTGTTATGTGTGTTACTTGAATGGTTGGTGTGATATAGTCATGGTGATTGCTGACTCTGTCTGCTTGGAACCACAGGGTATTGTTACATCGGTCACACTAACGAGACCGACACCAGACCGACGGCAGACCGAACAAAAAATTTACATTATACTAAATAGCCAAGAATGAGTTGGTTCGGAGTCCATCTGGATTCGGTTTGGTGGTGTGGCTATGTACAAGTATAGGAGGTGATAAATGCATTGAAGGGATAAGTCAGTGTTGGTCTTTGGAATCACAGTGACTGCTCTTCTTAAAAATGGACTAACTTAAAGAGAAGGCTGAGTTCTGGGAAGAGGTGAAAAATAATTTGTGAGCGTTAGTGTGGAAGAACATCAGATAAAAAATGTTCCCTGGAAAGCATTGCTCTTCAAATGCCTTAATATTCTAAATATGGCATGTAAGAGCATAAAAATCGGGACGGATTTTTATGCCACATGTTTGTGTAGTCCCATATACATCGTTCTGTGTACAGTGCTTGTAACTTTACCAAGACTGGGCCAAATTTCTTATCATTTTGATGATTCCAGAACCTTTCAGTACACACCAATACTTATATGCTAGATGATCAACCTTTTCTGATTGATTCCACACTGTTTCTTTCACAATGCAATCGCATGACCAGAACTCAACTTTATCTTTAAGTTATAGGCAAGATTCTAATCCCTGAATAGTTCATAAGTCAGTCTACTCATATATGCCTATGGAGGAGGTATCTTGGTATCTTGGTTCATTCACTTGACTCTCAATCCAAGGGTTGATGGTTTGAATCCCAGCCCAGCACTAATATCATTTGGCAAGACATTAATCCACATTTGCCACTCGCCACCCAGGTGTATATGGGTACATGGCGATTCCTGGGGTAATTACAATTGCAGGGCCCGTAACAAGAGCAGTTTTGATACTGATGTGGCTACCCTTGGCAAATAAAAACCCACTTATTGTTATTTATTTATCATTATTGTGATGGAGTACCAAGTGTTCACCTCCCTATTCTATAGTGAAAAAAAATTAATCAGATTTACTTCCCTCCTTCATATCAGGCAACATGAATCTTGGATACTTCATTAGTTGTAAACTAAGGCAATATTTCACATCAATGGAGTGGTTGTCACTTGCGCCCGTGAAAGAATGGGGAAAGCCTGGTTTAGTTTATTTTGCTTTGAGAATATCAACCATTAGGACGTCACAATGTGCAATCATTTGTATTGTGACGTACTAGATACATTAATTAATTTTTTTTTAGTGTGGGACAGATGTTAACAAAGGAGAAATGGATGGAGGTCTTACCGAGAAGTAAATATGATGTCTTTAGAAGGTGATGGTTATCATAATTTTACCAGTTTTTTTTTAATCAAAACTATATTTTAACTGATACTGACATATTAACATAAAAATTGTCATTATATTTGAAGAGAGAAAGAGTGGGAAAGAGGGAGAGAGAGAGGGGGAGGGGGCGGAGAGAGAGAGAGAGATTTTTCAGAATTAGAAGAGGCTGACAAATAATCCTTAAATGCGATCTTATGATCTTGAAAGCATATGATCGTGCGATGTTTGATGAATGTAAAAACAGATTGGTGAATGATGCAAAATAGAAACCTGTGCAGTCGATGTGAAGAAGACACGTTTCTGAATTTAGTAGCACACGAGATGGCGCTCTTCAGTAACAGTGAACGGTATGCTTAGACCGCAATAACAGTGAATATGTCGTCATACCTATTCTGTGATGTAAAGCGTGGTTTTCCTCTGTTATGTATTATGATAACCAATGCAAAATGAATGACAGAGCGAATCACTAAAATAGACTTTAAGTTTTTAATACTAGAAAACATTGGGCAAAATGAATCTCGAAGATAAATGCTTTTGATTCGTTGAAAAATATTTGTCATAATATGAAACAACGATAACTACATGTACTTGTAAAACATGGAATCTAGCATCCCAAAAATGTACCCTCTTTCGTAAAGCTATGCATTCACATCTTTGCAAAGTTTTTTCCTCCTTTTTTCCACTAAATTATAACCGCAAAACATGTGAAAACTTTTTTTATTTGCTTATAATAATAATAATATATTCATTTGTAAAGCGCAATAACTATGTGGAAATATTCTACTGCGCTGCAAGAGCTCGTAAATGCTGTCCTATACCATGGAGCTAGTGTTCTAGCTCCATGGCTATACATTCTACATGAACAAGTGAGTTTCAGTCTTAATTTAAAGTTTTCTAGTGATGGGGCTTTCCCATGTACACATAATTTACACATAAAAACAAAATCGCCATACTGCTTTATAAAGGAGGGTGCAACTTGTAAAGCTCCATCATCAGTAACTAAATACGACAGGATTTACCTTTTGAATGAACTAGTAGGCTGTAGATGACGTTTTTGAACTCTTAGATATAGTCTGCCGAGACCCAGAAGGGCGTTCAACACTCTTACCCACCACTGAAATAATGCTGTCTAGGTTTTCAGCTGGTATCTCTTGTCTTCTTTTTAAATTTATAAGATACAGTTATGAACACAAAAACCAAATAGCTTAGAGGATATTTATATATATTCTGTATTATGCAGAAACACATGCAGAAAAAAGGAATATGGGCAGCCCTTTTTTTATTACGCAATAATTATGTTGCGTAATGTATTGTTTTATCATTACTTTACTGAATCGTACACATTATGAAAGAAAGGAAAGGCATCAATATATGTATGCTAGGTGCAGAACTAGAATAAATATACCCTCCATTGTATACGCTTGCAACTTAAGCTTAGTTCAATTTCCTTTTTAGTGAATTATTAGGAGGTTGTTTTAACTATTTTGTGTGGTAAATATCCTGAAAATCCTGAAAGTCGACACGCACGATATACAACTGAGCAAACGGGTGGCATACTAAAGATTTTTAACAAGAATTCATCACTCATCATATCATGTCTGGATGATTAAACTATAGATTATTTTAAGGTGTAACGTTAAATCTAGATCTAAATTCACTCGATGATTGGTGAATTAGATTCATGATGACGACCAAATTTGGAATTTAACCTGATTAGAAAGTTGGATCTTGATGTAGATGAGCACCGAAATTTCCAGGGGTGGCCCTGCCAGAACACCGTGACCCTAACGGGAGTACCAGGGTGACAAGACGGCAAACCGCAGTCAAACTACTTCATGACGATGAAAATCGAAGTGTAATTTCAAGAGAAATACGTTCCTAGCCTTTCCCCAAATCTGTTGAGAACTCTCTCAAAATGTGATGAAATTGGCGCTAGTGTACTTTCGTATCCATTTTTTTAGCAATTTCGTATCCGCCCTTTCGTATCCAGAGTGCACTTTCGCACATGATTATTTATGGTTAGGATTAGGATTAGGATTATGGTGAGGGTTTTTCTTCTTCTGATTAAGTCTGCCTCCTTCAATTGACTGATGATTCTTGCAAGCTATATGCGTATGTGTGTGTTAACCGCAATTTACGTCCATTCGAAGGCTATTTACATTTATAATACAGTTTATTTACAAATATTTACAAGCTCAAGTATACTATGGAGGAAAACTAGCCACTGTCATCAACCGTCTGCAGTCGATTACGGAAGGCTCCAACAGATGGCGCTGCAACAATTTCCGAGGGCAGCGAATTCCAATTCCTTACTGTTCTCGGAAAGAATGAATGCCGATGCGATTCGGTTCCCGAGTATGGCATCTGATAGGAATGTGGTTGGGTGGCTCTCGTCGACTGGGTGACTTGTGTGATGTAGTCCTGTGTCGGAAGATGAGCGAGATTGTTGTGTATTGTATACATCATGGTTAGTCTGTCATTTTTTCTGCGCTGTTGTAGAGTGGTCCAATCAAGTTCTTTCAGCATATTGTTGACACTTGAGGTATTATGGTAACGATTCAGAGTGAATCTCGCAGCTCTTCTCTGCACCATTTCAACTTTGAATGAGCCTCCTTCAATGAGGTTCTTGGAAGCTGGGTCCCAAACAGAGGAAGCATACTCTACGATCGGTCGAACCAAAGAGATATCTCTTTGGTCGAACCAACGTTTTGTAGGCAGTGGCTTTGAGGTCAAAATATTTTATGCGTAGATTGCGTCTTAGAAAGGCAAGGACGTTATTGGCTTTGTTGACAGTATTATTGACATGTTGGGTCCACTTGAGATCAGACGTAATGGTTACATTCAAGTACTTCGCAGTGTCAACGGTTTCAAGGGGGTGTTGTTCAGCTTGATGATACACATGTTGAACATTGCTTATTTTCCTGGAGATCGTGAGCACCTTGCATTTGTCTGTGTTCAAGACCATCATCCATTTTTCAGCCCAGTCTCCAATCCTGTTGAGGTCTTGTTGAAGATTTTGTGCATGATGTTGGTTGTCGATGGTCATGGGTTAGGGTTATTTAGGGTTATGATAAGGATTAGGGTTAGGATTAGAATTAGGGTTAGGGTTAGGGTTAGGGTAAACAGCAGTGGCGGATCCAGGGGCGGGGCCCGGGCCCTCCCTAGAAAAAAAACAGTTAAAAACACCCTTTTTGAAAAAGAAGTTGGGCCCTCCCTAGCGCCCAAGGGGGTGGTGGAAAAAAATAACCCTTCCTGTAGGGAAAATTTTTCGGGTGCCAAAAAAAAAAATTGTGCTCACTACCCCTGGCGCCTAAGGGGGGAGGTGGTGGTGGAAAAAAATTACCCTACCAAATTTTTTTTTTTGCTCACTTCCCCACTGAGCGAAAAATCAACCGGCACGATTTTCAAATTTTCGCACGAAATGGGCCCCTTTTTAGGCCCCCTCCCTTGCCGCCGGCTGGATCCGCCCCTGGTAAACAGTTCGTTTGCTAAAAATGGATACGAAAGTACACTAGCGCCAAGAAATTACCGTAGATCACGAAGACTATTACAACTTTTTCAAAATAAATGACTAAATTTACTTAATGTACTCATATTCCAATCATACTCACCCACTCTCCGTGAACTATCAATCTTCTCACTTTGTGCGAGTAGCGTCGTGCATAAATCTGCATAATACAGTGAAGCAATGAGGTAAAATAAGTTACCACATTTCTTGAACGATACTATCGATAAAATACATATTCATGACGCTATCACATCCAATCAGAATAGGGTGCTTATTTCGTCTTCAAATAATCCAAAAGAGGCGGAGCCTAATCCCATTCGCGTAATGGTTTCCGCGCGTGCAGCTTTCCGTCTAGTTATCGTCTTTGGTTTAATCATTACTTTACCAAATCGTACACATTATGGGTAGCTCTAGTACGTGGTGAATTTTGCGCATAACGTATTGTTACGTCATTACGCCAACGATTCGAGAAGATGATCTGATTGGTTGAAAGTTCTGCGCATAAATATATTAACATGAATATTCATAAGAATCACCCTTTCGCAGTGCGTAATTGGTCCAAAGTCTTTGTCATGGTGACAGCGCATGCGTTTAGTGTATTTAGCAACCTGTGTAAAACAAACACTCATTCTTGTTCAATCTCTTCAATTGGTAACACACTGAATGCAATTTTGGAGATTTTACTTGGAGATCTACACAGTCTGCGTCTGCAACAGAATGAGAAAGTGATTCCGACAGCAATATATACCTCTCTGATTATTAGCAACAGTTTATTCAGGTAATTAGGAGGTAGTTCTGTTCTTATTTCGTCTGTAACTATGATCGACACTCTTTCATCATTTGGTGCTTTAGTTTGATTTTTCTTTGAAGTCATAGCTATTTTAAATTTCTGGTAGATATACTGGAAATGTTGTGACTATGTTGCTAGCACGATATCATTATGTCTGTCTCAATATATTTAAAAGTAGAGATTGATGACGTTGTGATGTAAGGCTGCTCACTAAAGGCGTATAGCGGGGTGGGGTTGCATTCCCATCTTTTGAAGTGAGATGATGAGGTATAAACATAGCCCCATATTGTCATCTAACTAAAGCGAGTTCATGCTGATGCTATAGTTACCCGCTCTTCTGGTTTAGCGTAACTCCCTAGAATGAGGAATGAAAATTTATCGATTTTTCCTCAATATTTCATTTGAGTTACGATACCCTACAATAATATTGTCTAATAAATTGTTGGATGTTTAACAGTCTCTTGACCACGATTTTCTCTCCCTTTGATTTCAGGAAATTGCTACGTGTAGTTTGTATAACTCAGTCCTCGAGACGTAGACTGCTGAGAATCGTTCTCAAATAGGAGGCTCGAATTTAGGATCATACAGTAAACATAAAGACTCACATTCTAGAGCTTATGATTGTACACGAAAGATCAACTATTGATCCATTATTTAATCTTACTCAGAAGATCGAGGCTGAGCCTCCTACTCAAGGCGGAGACTCTCACTCATGAGCCTGTGGATGAACACACTCAGTCTGATATGGATACAGCGGTGACTCGCACCAACGATCTCAAGGCTGCATGAGACCGCTGCTCAAGCTACTCAAGTTGGAGATTGGCATACTCAGATTGAGGAACAGTCTGAACTCAACAAAGAGACTCTCATTCATGAAACTGTGGAAGTACAGACTCAGTCTGATATGGATTCTACAGAGGCTCAGACTCAGAAGATCGAGGCTAAGCTCCTGACTCCACTTTAACTCAGACTCAGGAGAAAGCAGCTATGGCTCTCCTCGATGTGGCGGTTGACGCATCAAAGGTTGAAACACCAACCTAGTCCGGAGATGCAGAGTTTCAGACTCAAAGGGATTTGCAGAAGGTAAATTGTTTGATTTGTTTCTTTTCCGATGTAAAAGGACAGACATTATATAGAGATAGATATATAGATAGATAGACAGGCAGAGGATGGAATGATTATAAGATAAGTGGGTATGGTGGGGCGGCTCATTGTCTCCGGTCTTTTGTAAATGATTATTGGGTCTTTATGATGAAGAAAGAACTTTTCAAGTCTCATTTGTGGCCATACTTGGTCTTCCATAAAAATATGCTTCTGTATTTTTTTAATTGTTATGTTACATTACCGAGTGACTTTTCCATGATGTATCGCTATCCTAGCATTTCAACACTCTTCTGCATGTAGTCAGCACAATCAGCGGATTTTCGGCCGACAGCCCCCTGAAGTCCTGGCTAAGATTCTTAAGGAACGCTGGCAGGAGAAAGAGACAGAGACCAAGCGTCTGAGAGGAGAACTCGGACGGACGGCTGAGGACAAGACTACAACCCAAGCCCACGTCAAGGTATACTTTAATTACAATATTAATTTAATTGCATTTTTTCCACATTGACCCTGTCATTGAGAAAAATATACATAAGGGTCTTAATTGTGCACCTTTATCGTAAGGAAACTACATGTATATATTTAAAGATAGAATGTGCAAAATGAAGTAAGGTGTTATGATATTACTATGTTTTGACCACGTCCCAAAAGAGCGTTAAGCCAGTTATTCTCTCTCAGTAAAAATATTTCATTCATGTTTCAATTGTTAAACACGTGAAAGATTCTGATTTGAAAAAAATACCAATTTACCAAGTCAAACTGCAGTCAAACTGCAGAGGCTGATTTCACCGGCTTGTCCCATCTCCGAGGCAACGGAACACTCTACGCCTGAAGATGCGGCTGAGAAGCTCCTGGAGGCCCGTCAGGCCCTTGATGACTGGCGCTCTGAGAGCAGGGCGACTTAGAAAAAAGATATATACGACCATGAAGAACAAAATGGCCGGCCAGATCAAGGTAGTGATCTAAATTATTCGACGAATAAGTTTCAGGAATATAGTGTAGAATTGCTTAGGCTCATGTTTCTTGTTCAACCTCAAAACTATTTTGATGATCATGATCTGAAGGTGAGATTTCCAACATTGATATAAAACCTCCCCCACCCTTTCACTAAAATAATAATGTTTAGATGTAACAAATTTTGAAAGATTTCATTAATTTTTTAAAAATAAAGATTACCTTGATTTTTAGATTTTGCTATAGTGTCAATACCAGACATACTTAGCAGTTTCATATTTTTGTCTTCATTCTCTATCAGCTCCTTCCTTCACCCCTACCCACTTTAACCTTCACCCTCATTTCTATATCTTCTCGTCGGTTTTCTTTTTTCCTTCTCTCTTCTCATCCGTCCCATTATCATCCTCCCTTTTTCTATCTCTTTCCTCCTCTACCTCTTTGTCCTCTTTCTCCTCGTCTCCCTTCTCCCCTCCTCATCACCCTCTCATCTCCTCTCCTCTCCTCTCCTCCTCTTTCTCCTCCTCTTTCTCCCCCCTCTTCCTCCTCCTCCCCCTCATAGTCGATCCGATCAGGTTGATCACAAGCGGTAAGTCTAAGACCACTCAGGTCCTGGCCGACAACCTGGGACAATCTTTCAACATAAAAAATAAGTTTAAGGCTTGTCGAAGCTCACGAAAATATCTAAAAGCTTGAAGAACATAAGTTTTCATAAAACTATCATTTACCAGCCCGTTGGTTAATAGTTATGATGAAACAATGCATCCAGTACGCTTTTAAACAGTCTAATTGGCTATTTGAGATGTCGTACACTCTTTATTGTTATCATTATTCTCTCTCAATTTGTTGGCAGCTTTTACGCTGTTGAGCCCCTTCCCCCCAAACCTAACCAAAAACCTCTCATCAAAGACTCATATAGTGTCGTTTGAGAGTTTGCGAGTTTTAAGGGGGGTAATTACTGAAAATTGTCAATCTGAAATCTATGAGAGTTAATGAGTTTCTAATAATATTTGTAACACATACGCTCGCTTTCATATTTAAAAAAAAATAATCTAGACGGCCAATGATCAAGTTAAACAACTGGAGGTGGATTTGGAATCCCAAGCACAAAATATCAAGGTATACCTTTCTTTCCTTCTTTTCTTTTAAATAAAGACATTATTGACAGAACCTTTGACTATATAACATATAAAATGATTTTTAAAATTGTAATAATTCATATTTGTATTGAATAGATTCACTTCCAAATGACGTCATACATGCATTTTACGTCTTCCTCAGTGCTTTGCTGATGATGTCGGCTTCCACCTCATTATCGATAGAACTTTTTGATCATACAACAGTGATAAATAGAATTGTAATAATTAATATTTTCATTGAATAGATTCATTTAAATATGACATCATTCATACTTTACGTCTTCCTCAGTGCCTTGCTACTGATGTCGGCGTCTACTTCAAACCCGAGATCGCCCACACCGATGTCATCGCCGAGCTCAAACGGTCACTCAAAGATCTCCAGAGGGAACTTCAAGACCGTGAGCAACATCAGCTTGCTGCTCGAGATTCGATCATGGCGAAGAACCAAGAGATCAAGGTAAAGTCAACCATAAGAAGAGATTTATGTAGCGTGAAGTAAAGAGTTTACCCAATTCAAATAATTTCATACAATTGTTTTTTGTAAATCGCAAGCTCCAATAATATTGCTCAATGCGCTATATACAAGAAAGAGGTGTGGCTGTCTTCCAAATATCATCTTTGCAGTTCCCAAACCAAATGAATAGTTTACAATTCATGATTGCAAATACATGTTGATTCATCATTCAATTTTATGATTAATGCATAATTAAAAAACAAAAAGGAGAAGGAGGAGAAAAGAGTAAAATATGAGAAAGAAGGCGGCAAGATGTAGGTGTTCGTATCGGACACCTACCCCTGGACATCCACCCCCGGATAACCACCCCTAGGATAACCACCCTCTAGGACAACTATCCCCTGGACCACTACACCCTAGGGCAACAACCCTCTAGGACGATTACCCCCTATGACAACTACCCCCGGACAACTACCCCAGACAACTACCCCTAGGACAACTACCCCCTAGGACAACTACCCCCGAACAACTACCCCCAGACAACTTCCCCTAGGACAACTACCCCCGGACAAGTACCCCCCAGACAACAACCCCCTAGGATAGTTGTCCGGGGGATAGTTGTCCTAGAGGATGGTTGTCGTAGGGGGAAGTTGTCTGGGAGGTAGTTGTCTGGGGGTTAGTTGTCCGGGGGTAGTTGTCCTAGGGGGTAGTTGTCTGGGGGTAGTTGTCCGGGGTCGTTGTCTAGGGGATGGTTGTCGTAGGGGGTAGTTGTCCAGGGGTAGTTGTCTTGGGGTAGTTGTCCGGGGTAGTTGTCCTAGGGGTAGTTGTCCTAGAGGGTGGTTATCCTAGGGGTGGTTATCCGGGGGGGGGGTGGTTGTCCAGGGGGTAGGTGTCCTAGAACCGTAGGTGTTAATTCAAATTGAATATAGAGCAATACAGAGCAACACAAACAAGAGAACAAGGACACGACCTAAGACATTAATAACTACTTTCATGACTGTCATAAAGAAGCCTAATTTAGTGATAAATAAGTAAATAAGTAAATACTACGGATCTTAATTCTTATCTGATCCTGTTGACTTTTAGGATCTGAAGACCAAGATGGAGTGTCTGACGGCATCCCTGGAAGATCTCCATCTCCTTGCTGCCGAGTCGAAGAAGGGGAAGAAGTTGAGCAAGAAACTTCATCCGTGATGGTGGAAGAGGGATCCAGATCAACAGGTACGAATCAAAGAAGTCCCCGTACCCCTCGATATTTGTGTGATTGTAATCGGGTTTTACTAACCTCTAACAATCAGATATGATAATGCCTGGGTACCGATCTTTCACGTCACCGGTTTTGAATAGAGTTCGTAATGTATTGAAATGAATTGATATTTTGTCATCTATTGACAGGCGTCCAAGAATAATCTTGAGCAGATGCAGAAAGATCTTATTAAGAAGAGCGCCACCATCGGGTGAGTTTAAAACAAAGACAGACGATAGAAATTCATTGGCCTTTTTTAATGTCATTTTTGTAATGCATACTTAACCTGAAAATGTTGATTTTGAGTTTATAATAATTATACAAATCTTTTACTGCATTAAATTTATCATCTCCATGTCTACCATCTTCCATTAATACTTTTTGTATTCGTACTTCCGGATTATATCCCATTTTCATCTTTTTTTCCTATCTAAATAGCTTTCATTTCCTTCTCCAAATTTCATCAGTTCCTTACTTTCGTGCATTATCTCTCTCTCTCTCTCATTATTTATCTCTCACTCGTCTCTCACTTCCTCTTTCTCTAATGTCACCATTTTCTGCTGCTTTCGTTAAATTTATTCTTGCACACTGGTTTTATCCAAAAGTCTTATCCCACCCCCACACAGTCTGCCTTTCCTTTCTTTGATCCTGTAACGTATAAACCCATCTTCTTTACCCTGACCTTCTTACATCCTCCTCATACCCTCTTCTTCCACAGTCTTCTCGAAGCCAAACTAACCATCATGGCAGACCATGTGAAGAAACTCCAGGAGACAGAGAAGAGGGAGAATTATTTTGGAACTTAATTATGAAACATATTATCATGCTTTAGAATTGTGCAATTTATCAACATTGGAAGAACGTAGGAATAAACTTTGTTTTGATTTCGCCATTAACTTAGAAAAGCATGAATTTTGTTCTTTATGGCTACCAAGTCAAAGAATTGATGATATCCTACCCTTCCATGGATACTAGCAACCAGAAGATCTTGGCAACATGCGTATCCTCGGGAAAGGTACCTACTGAATGGTGTACCTTGGTCGCCATGCTGAGGGTGGACAACCCATTGCCATCAAGCAACCTCTGTTGCATTCAGGCTACTGTCAGGACTTGGTCAAGGAAGAGAAGCTCCCGATGAAGGGAAGAGCCATGAAGGAATCAATGATGCAGCAATTGCTGTCAGGGTCACCATACTTCCCCACGATACTTGGGATGGTCACCGTTGATAAAGACCTCTGCATGGTGATGGATTTCATAGGAATAGCAAGACTGGAAAGACCTACCCTCTCTACCAAGCCCTTAAATGATTGATGCCTAACCCACGGCTTGACCTGATCAACATGCCCCAGGTCTGTCAGGATATCATCAAAGGCATCGTGGAGCTCCATCAGAAAGGATACCTTGATAACGACTGAAAATCAAACAATGTCTTGCTGGAGAAACGAAGCCAGCGCTGGCACGCCGCCATCATCGACCTGGGATTGGTCAGCACCATCGCTTACGCCAATCAGAAGCGATTTTCTGATGAGAAAAGGGCCGAGTTCAGAGCTGGTAGAGGCTGTTACTTCTTTGCTCCTGAGGTTGTCCTGTACGGCAAACGCTCCAAGCAAGATCCATTCAAGAGACCACACAGCATGGAGGAAATCCTACACAAGATGGAAGCCATCAGTGCTTTCTTCTGAAGAGGCAATGGGTCGGGAATTGGAGTAGGAGGAATGGCCTCCTACTCGGAACACACGTAGAGCTTGTTCACGAGGACGCAAGTAAGAGGCTATATGGTTCTGGATGAACGCTGAATGGAGGAAACGGCAAAGCAGCAAAGACTAGAGATTTCCTCCATCCATCATCAATAACAGATGGCATTCATATTCTTAACGTCTACCATGGTGGTCCGTGAGATGTGCTTCCACCCCGAAGGCCCTACATCATCGGCCAAACATTGGCCACACCCTGAGACGTCAGAAAACCTCCTTCATCCAAAGTCTCTCAGTAACGATGGTAACAAAGCATCAAGAAGCTCCCTCCGAAGCCTTGAAATAAAAAAACTTTAATAAAAGAAGAAAGCTGCAAAGAACACAATCATCAGGAAGTAGTACTAGAAAGTTAAAATTTCACTCGACTGAGATCGTAACCTGTAAAAGACTGGTTGGCCAGCAATAAGGCAGGGTGTCAAGATGACTGGACTTTCTTCAAATTTTCTCGGTTACAAAAATCGATCAGTCTGATCTGATGACGGTGAATATGGTGAAACTTGAAGAATAGCAACAAATGGAGACATACTAAAGCTTTCCGCTCAACAGAGCACATAGTAAGAATGAACAGAAAACCGAAATCGGACAATATAAACCGGAATCAACCTCAAGTAACGTGAAAGCAATCAAACAGAATAGTAGTGTCGTCAACCAATGTGACCAAGAATAAGGAAACTAAGCACAAAGTTAAGCTGGCAGGTCAGGGATTCAAAACCTCAATAGATATGGACCAACTTAAACGAGCCCATCATACAGTGATTCAGAACTGACCAGAGAATTTGGGATAAGGATGCCGAACGAACTTACCTTCAGGTGTTACAAAATAATAGAGCAATCTAAGATCAAAATCCTATCAACCATCGTTCTCCGAGTGTCAACAACTGAAGTATTGAAATACGGACCCGTGTGTTTTTCACCAAATACATGATACATATGCCTAGATATACTTTGTCTGGTTCTGATATTCTTTTACTGATGCAGAACGCTGACAAATAAAAATAGTTTCTGTAAAATTCAGGTTTTCTCAATCTATTCAACATCAGCTTAACGGTTAAAAGCCCTCTTAGGTTCAAGTATAGCATACCTTAGCTTAATGCATGAATGAAGCTCGGTATTTATGTTTTCGGGTTTTCACTTATTTCCTAAATTACAATATGATACATATAAATATATCTGATATCTTGTTAAGGATGGTGAAACTGAATATCAGGTCAAGTGTTATAAACATAAGCAAAAATATTGTTTCCATTTTTCACTTCAGTTATATGTCTGTCTGAGTTTTCTCGTATATTAGTGTAGCGAGGAATGTTTGTATCAAAGCGGAACGAAGTAATACCCAAATTTGGACATGCATACACTTCAAAAAGTTTCCACTCGTATTTTAACTCTAAAGAATCTATTCAACAAACATGATTTTGAGCTTCAAAGCGGAACGAAGTAATACCCAAATTTGGGCATGCATACACTTCGAAAAGTTTCCACTCGTATTTTACAAAGGATTTCAATCGAGGTAGTTTCCCTTCAGAATTCCCCTTTCAAATGTGTTTTCTTTCTTCTTTAACCCTCGGTACAAGCCCAGCCGTATGAAATATCTTTTTCACCTACGATACTGTCACATGATATAAAGAGTGTGCCAGTGTGTATATCATGGTATGACGAATAGATTTGTGTGGTTTCCAGGCAAATTCACTCTTTTCTCTATCTCTCTCTTGTGGTAAAAAAATCAAGGGTCCATGAGTAAACCCATATCGTTTACATAATATTAACTAAGAAGAAAATAAAATACAAACACAATGTTTTTAATTTAAAGAAAACAAATCATTAGGCTGCGACCGAGGTTACTTGTAGAATCGTCAAATGTCTGGTGATGATTTTGTCTTCAACTCAACATTTAGAGCCTCCTACCTTCATGAAGTAATAATGACAACACTTATTTCATGGCTATAGTAATTTTAAAGAATATTAAAATAATCCCTTTTGCACGTCAACATAGTCAATCAGACCATGTCATTCATACCAATGATCTACTTAAAGCACGATCTTAAGTTGATTCACCCTACTGTTCCAAGTCAAGAAAGTAATTGCCCACAATGTCATTGGCAGACTAAAAGATGATAATGAGTCTTGCAGGAACTTCCATCTTGAAAAGAATATCAAAAGGATTTGCTGATTGTTTGGTTTGTGTGTTTGGAACAGCAAACAACAATTTTCCGTATAAGCAAAACACGCACCAATCCACACGTTCTACTTTTCGCTTCGCCATGATAATTTTTTTAAAGATTCAATACATGTATTAGACCAATTCAAAAAATTCTTCAAAATATAATTCTTTTTCATCCTAATAACGTAATTCGATTAAATTAAGACATGTACAATTTACAAAATACGATTGATTTTGTTGAGTGAAATCAGTTATAATATGCAAGAAATTATAACCCCGTCCCTTACTACCCAACCCCAAATAAAACACCACCCCACGCATGTAAAAGAACACACACACACACACATAAACACACACACACACTAACCCCACAGCAATGCGTTCCCCTTTACGCACACTCACAACTACCATGGCTGGGGACAAAAATGACAAAGAAGAGACAAAGTAAGGCTATAGGCCTACATTACGCTTCGATATTTTTTCTGCTTTATTCGAATTTCATGAATGTTTTCTCAAACATTGTGGGGCAATTATCGTTGAATCTAAACTCCTGATTTTAGTATAAATTTCCTTAGATTTAGATAATAATAACTAAACACAAGTATAACAATTATAATTAAACGAAACTCGAATAGTGACTGGGAAACCAGAGCCTGGCATACCCTGAACGCTCCCCAAAGCATGTTTATATTTGCATCAGAAGATTTCGAATTGTCTAGATTTGCTAAAGTAATAGATTTAAATGATTGAATTATGGGAAAAGTGCTCAGATGCAATGGCAGTTGACATATATTGAAGTCCTCTCGGGCGCGGCCTCCCCATCGTCATTTAAAGTAGTTTTTGTCTCGCCTGCGTAGCAAAAAGCGAGACATAGGCGCCACTTTTCCGGTGGCGGCGACGGCGGCGGCGGCGGCGTCAACATCAAAACTTAACCTAAGGTTAAGTTTTTGAATTGTTAATATAATTTTGAAAGTATAAGGTCCTATTAAATGAAACTTGGACTAAAGGGTTATCAAGTATCCCCAATCATGTGAGGAGATGTTCAGGTCACTAAGTCAAGGTCAAAGGTCATTTCAGGTCAACAAACTTAGACTATGTTGTGGCATCATCATCAAAAACTTAACCTGAGGTTAAGTTTTTGAATTTGTAATATAATTTTGAAAGTATAAGTTCTTATTCAATGAAACTTAGACTAAAGGGTTATCAAGCATCCCCAATCATGTGAGTAGAATTTCAGCCCACTAGGTCAAGGTCAAAGGTCATTTCAGGTCAACAAACTTAACTATGTTGTGGCATCAGGCTAAGATTTTTTAATTGTTATCATAATTTTGAAAGTATACATTCCTATTCCATGAAACTTGAACATAAGGGTTATCAAGTATCACCAATCATGTTATTAGTCTTTTAGGTGACAAAGTAAAGGTCAAATGTCATTTCAGGTCTGGAAACTTAGACTTTGTTGTGGCATCAACATCAAGATTTTGAAATTTTAGCATAATTTCAAAAGTGTTTGTTCAAATTCCATGAAACTTGTACCCAAGGGCTATCAAGTATCACAAATCATGTGACACAAATTCCAGGTCACAAAGTCAAGGTCAAAGGTCATTTTAGGTCAGTAGACTTGGATTATGTTCTCAAAATTTAATATGAGAATTAATAAATAAATTGTTGTTATTTGTTCATATTTCATGAAAGTAAATATTTGAATCATTCGAGTTCTTTCCCATGAATATTCTAATAGTAATTTTAGTATTCGATCCCAGGCCTAGTATGTACATGATCAGTTACAGCTAGGTGACAATATTGATGTTTCGATAATATATATTGGAGTATATCTCATAATAATGTTCTCATTATGCTAATGAGACGTGATGTGATGTAGATGGGCTTTACCTTCCAATTGTTTTTACACAAAATGCTGAAAAATCCTCTTTTCTTAAAAAGTTTATTAGATAACTTTATTTGTAAATTACTGACAAGCATTGAAACATTTATAGTCTTACCCATACACTAAATCTCATTATATTGTATTCTTATGATACAGTAAATAATTATTTTGATGATTCATAATCAATATTCACTTCAAAATGCTTATTATATTCAGAGGATTTCATTTTCGGGGGTCTGCAAATGGGCCACCCTGCCTATAAAAATAATGTCCCAACCTCAATTTTTCATCATATCGAATTGCGTAATGCTGAATTGCGTAATGCAGGCGAGACCGCCGAGAGCGTTTCACTTGTTTTCTGTCTACTTGTTGAGCGCAATGCCAAGGCAGCTTGATCACATGATAGAATTTTTACCACAATGTCCATCAGGACCGGTTCACTGAGTAAGAGATATGTTTTCTTTTGTTTGGTTAGTTAGCTCTAGTTATATGTTTTGGACCACATGATCCAACTGACTTGCATCAGGTTCCTGCTCAATGTCACGTCACCAGACTGTGAAATACAGACTCACGCAGCCCATGTCTTTCATTTCATACGGGTTATCCGTCAGTTCTACATGAAAATCTGATGGAGCGGAGCACATTTGTGGGAAAGGGAATCTGCACTAGATTGATTTCTAGATCATTTTTTAAAACGCTTTTCTCCCCCTTTCCGATCTTTTTTTGGGTTGAAATCTGGCAAGCATATTCAGGGTGGCAAAACTTAGGGTATCTTGAAGCCGGATTTTGGAAATCTGTCAACGGGGCCATTTTAGACGCAATTTAATACCCTGCTTGATTATGTTAGTATGGAAAGCCGTTTGTGCCACATTATGAGTCATGACTTGCTCTTCATTCACCCAAATCTCATTCGTTTTGCACGTAGTGCTCGTAAACCCTTTCTCAACCTATTTTTGTTTCTGTTATCTGTTGAAATCATAATATTTATAATCATAGTTAAGCATTGTCGGGTACCCACTTAAAACACCTGGGGCGAGACGGACAATGTGGGCAAACACCTTGTCTAATGATGTAAGCATCGAGCAAGGCTTAGCGAACCCAGGACATTTCGTATGAGAGTCAAGAGCTTTAACCATATACATAAAGTGCTCCCTGAGTTGTATGAGTCCCTGAGTCATATGAAAATTGTGTAATATTAAAATTTGTTGTTGTTTCTCCATGGATCGACTACAAATGCCAGATAATTTTTGTTTTTGTGCAATGGGTGCGACTACGAAGAGAGAAGGTATGGAATAAACCAATGTGTTTTGTTGTTGTTGTTTTGTTTCATAAATAAGATAACAAGCATTGGATTCATTAATCAATCATAAGAAAAGCCGTTGATAATATAATTGCAACTGAACGAAGGCAGATGTATACCAACGCGGCATCTCATTAAAACAAAACTCAGCACAGAATATCTTTAAAAAACAATATCTGTTTATAGAGAGTCATTAATTGCAGCTGGTTAAAAATACTTCAAAATTCAAATAAAAACGTGTATATGCAACATATTGTGTTAACACAGACTACTCTGTGTTTAAGAAAAAAAAAACCTTCTTTAATTTTAGTGATAGATAGTGATACGTGATTGTTTCAGAACTGTTAATTTGACATGCAAGACGTGACCTGAAGTAACCTATTTATTCTATGAAGAAATTCTCCATTGTGGTGCCGTGGTTGGCCGATTATTCAAAGGCTTTAATGGAGCGTTGAACCATCATTGTTCGCTTCCTGTCCATAGAACATAAACAAGGTTTTTCTTTTATATTTCGTTCCTTCAAATAAATGCAGTAAAGGAACAGTTTTCCTACATCCATATTCACAGACGAACATTCACGTATCAACAAAATATCAATTTTGCTTGCCCCAAACCCTGAAACAACTTTTGTTAAGACATGCCTTCCAACCCCTTCATTTACTCCTGCTTAAAAAAAGAAGTAAATATTTACACGATATGATTCGTAGCACAAATTATGAAAGACACTTTCTTACGTTTTGAGCATCGTTTGTAAGACCTTTGTTTCTGATTTTGTCTCCTCTATCTCTTTCTCATTTTTTAATTATTTTTTTATATAGGCCTATATTTAAAGATAAAGGCCAGTTCTGGTCATGCGATTGCATTGTGAAAGAAACGTTGTGAAATCGATCAGAAAAGGTTGATCATCTAGCATATAAGTATTGGTGTGTACTGCAAGGTTCTGGAATCATCAAAATGATAAGAAATTTGGCCCAGTCTTGGTAAAGTTACAAGCACTGTACACAGAAAGATGTATATGGGACTACACGACCACGTGCGCGATATCTATTTGGTCCCAATAGATATAATAATTTACCAAATATATATCAATTATTAAGCGGTTTCCCAGCAAAATTTTTATCATCACGTATTAGTACAAACATATTCTTTCACATGATTGGTAATAACAGCTTCCATTTCAATTTTTTTTGTTGTTCCCAATACTGGTCTTTCCCTTTATTAAGGTGTAGTATAATTATCAATGACATATGTAGGTACGTGTGTAATGTTATGGCATCGCATCACACATCTCACTTCTCACTCGTCCATTGCACCATTTCGCATGCTTAAGATATTTAAGGTGCATACGGTTTTTGTCTCGAACAGCACGTGAAAATTTAAAAGTTTTAAGAAGAGCTTCTGGCCAGCATTAATTGCTTCAGCCCAAAGTTGGTACGACAGGATTTTGACAACACTCTTTTTAAAAGGCTGCTCCTCAGTCATCCGTGGCAGCAGAGAGAAACAGATTATTAGAAGTAAAGCAAAGTTAATAGAGGTATACTTTGAGGAAAAAGTGAGAATTTTAGATGAGTGTAATGAAGAGGATAATAACATTCAGCTGAAATCAGTCTTTTATTAATACAAAAAAAAACAGGATTGCGTACTGGATAAAAATATCAACCAATCAGCATCCAGCAACTGAAAACGTATGATAAGTATGAGCATATGAGAGATATTACCTCGGACGAGTAATCACCACATAACCGTCAATAGTCCGCTACCAATTTTTGGAAGACTACGCTCAACTGTTTATCATCTTTTGTCAAAACCATCTTATAATAGGTGTATATCATTTTAAGTGAAGAAAGTGGCGAGACAAGAAATAAATCACCATGGCGATTATGCAAAGATGTTGTTGCTTCTCTAACGTCAGGAGTGGATCCATGGCCTGTGGTGTCTACTCATTAGTAAGTGAATCTTCTCCCTCTAAATTATGATCCGATAAGAGTCAGTTTGTATGCTAACACGTAACATGGAAATGACCGCTAGACCAACTAGCATTTCCCTAAAGAGTGGTAGGTTCGTATTGCCTTGGTTTGTCTATCAAGGGAAGGCTCATTTTCCCTATCTCATTGAAATGTGTTCAAATCCAAATATGAAAAGGTAATTGCTTTTCAGATCAAGTCGCGGTGTACTTTGTTGAGAAAAGGATTCTGTTGTCATTCGAAAAAAAGGAAACCTGTGGAATAAACAGTATGATAACATGTTTTGTCAGAATTTAGAAGAAAAGTTATGAGATCCATTTATATTCAATATTCCCGATGTTGTGTATTTCACATCATGTATACTGTAGCGTAATAATCGTATTAATTTATGACAAAAACAGGCCTGCGCAGTAACAACACGGAGCGGAGTTCAATTTCCACGAAGAAAACCGGGAAAAAGACCCTTAAACGCATCATACAGTCAATCTTGTAAGTGGAGCCGATGTATATTAGCCTAGACCTAATTTTCAAAAATAAATGCATCGGATATGTCGTAAAAGTTACATTTTAGTCCAAAAGTTTGGCCGGAATTTGGTGTTAAGATCCCAACACCAGTTTGCAATGCAGTCCCTATAGTCGGCTTCTGTCTCTAAAGAGAGGAGCCGACCCTACCCAAATCAGAGGCTAACG
This sequence comes from Mesocentrotus franciscanus, assembly GCA_037976565.1. Classification (NCBI taxonomy): domain Eukaryota; kingdom Metazoa; phylum Echinodermata; class Echinoidea; order Camarodonta; family Strongylocentrotidae; genus Mesocentrotus; species Mesocentrotus franciscanus. Next base: position 29,405,009 of record CP137680.1, on the reverse strand, counting down.
AACGGAAGAGACAGAAATTTTCGGTCTAGGCCTAATTATGATTGAAAGAGATTTTTAAAGATCAAATAGACCTTGCGATATTCGCCGACAGGCGTTATTTGCATTAATAACTTAAACGCATAGATTATGAACAAAAAGACAACCTGATAGAGTAGTAGAGTATAGAGGAGCATCATAACATCTGTAGTGACCACGATTTTTAACTTTTGCATGTATAATACCGTTTTATGCATTGATTTGTAGTTTTGTACAATTTTAATATGTATAGCTTGCCTATTTTCAAAATGGCGGCTAGGGAGAATTTTGGGGTTTTTCCACTCCGCTGTCTGGCTTTCCAGACATGTCCAAACCGGCTCTGTCTGGTTCGCTAATATATTCTATTGTTATGTAGATTCGTCATTGCTACGTACAGCGCGTATTAATTTTGTGCGCATGTTTCAACCAATCACGCTGCAGTTGTGATTGGGTTTTTTTCTTCTGATTTTTCATGTGGAAATGGAGAGGGATTATTTTTATCGGTACGAACGTAAGTACACAGGTCGTTATACTAGGGACTTTTAGATTTTACACGACGAGAACGTGGACTGCCACGGTGACATCCTTTTAAGGTAATGTGACGTCCTTTTAAGGCACTGCCGGGCACGGGCCAGTGCCTTGAAAGAATGGCAAACGTGGCAGTCCACGTTCTCGTCGTGTAAATCTAAAAGTCCCTATTGTGTTTTTGTTTAGGCGGCGCGGCCTTTCGCTCGGTTGTGTGAGCGATATAAGGTGTTGAAAGGAAGTACTTGAGAGTTGACACAAGGCGGTGGATTGAAAAAAGAAAGAAGTTGGTGAATGTAATCCTAAACAGAATTATAACACGTGTGCGCATAATACATGTACAATAATAAATGTGTAAGAGTTTGATGTTATAAGGTGTTATTTAAAGAGGTTAATTGTCATAGCTAAATCCATTCTTATTTGTAGGTGATTTGATGCCGTCTAGGCTTATATAGGCTAACAGTAGCGCATTTACCCCCCCCCCCAAACAAAAAGGAGTAAAATAGTGAAAATCTATTAGGTATTGTCAAACAAGCATTAATAAGTCCGAGCACACTTTGGTATAAAGTTCAACATCAACGTAATGGTTTTATTAGGTGAATAACACCGGCAACACAACTGGCTGGGCCGGGACCGCCATGATAAAATATGAGCGGGATAAGTTGTACGCGTATACATTATGACGTCAGCTACGTCACTGCGTATATAGTAGCTCATGCATATGAGACATATTACTACATCCCCCCTTTCATACAAAAAGAAAACAATGTATCCGGAGTGTTTCCTGAATAAACATCATGCATCACTGAAATCACTTTGGCTATTCATATCTTAGGTTTTGATGAATCACAGTTTTTTAGCATTCTGAACATGTGTAAACATAAGAAAATCCCTGATTTCGGTTCCTTTGAATTATTCAAGTATCCTTACAAACAGATCCAATATTTATCAGTCCTACCAGTGCACATCTAAATTCTATGAACAATAACAAACATAATCTTGTAACTGTATAGCTTTTATACATTCAATTGTTTCAACACCATTAAATCCAACTTGGTATAATAAACACATATCATGTTTAAGCCCAACATATCAAGATAAGTATTATACTTCATGTTTACTTCATATGTTAACCAAATTCTGCATGTACAACTCCGTGAAAATAAGAATGTTATACATTTCAACTTTTATTTTAAAACTGTATGACTATACATGAACAGTTAATCTCATGAACTCAGAATAACAATGTTATCATTTGCAGGTGAATGTACTATATTATCATGCAAGTACTGTACATGTACATGTACTGTATCTAGAAGCTTATCATAGGTACATATATATAGTGATCAGTTTTAATTTACAAACTGCAAGAAGTAAATCTCTGATTACTTCTCAATTAGTCGATCAGGCGTTTTACCAATCGTCCTGATCTAGTGTGATACCCATTAACTCCTGGTTGATTTTGGGGGTTAGTTTGGTCATTTGTCTTTGGAAGTGAGGGCGTTCTATCTTCAGGGTCCTTTGGTATGTCGAACCGGACATGCTTCTGCGGTTGTCCAAGACTACGCAGGTCTCTTCTATTTCGGCGTAGAACACTTCCTTGGGGTTTCTGTATCACGTATGATCTGGGTTCCTGGCACTTTTCGATAACAGTTGCTGGTTTCCACGTTCCAGATCCATGATCTAGCACTGTCACTTTCTGACCCAAGGTCAGTGGGGGTAGATCTCTAACTCCTCTTGCATCAAATACTTCCTTCTGCCTCTCTTGGCGTTGTTGGAGTTTCTCATAGACTTCATCACGGTGTGGTGATTGATTCACCTTCATGGGTAGGTTACTCCTGAACTTTCTCCCCTGTAGTAGTTCAGCTGGTGATGGTTAACTACTGTCAATTGGTGTTGTTCTCAAACACAGTAAGGCAAGCTGTGGATCGCCTCCAGTCATCTTCACTTTCTTCAGAGTTGCTTTGACTGTCTGGATTGCCCTCTCTACAAGTCCATTGCTCAGTGGATAATGATGACTTGATTTCACATGTTGAATATTCCACTGCTCTGTGAAACTCTTGTATTCTCGACTGGAGAACTGTGGTCCATTATCGATAACAATCTTCAAGGGTATGCCTTGCTCACTGAATATGTTCTTTGTGATTCGAACAATAGTCGAGCTGGTGCAACCACCTCTGATCTTCCTCACGACAGGAAACTTAGACCAGGGGGGCGTTTCATGAAACAATTAGTCGGTGGTTTTCACCGACTAATATCATTTTCACCGACAATTTTATTGTCACCGACTATTTCCAGGCCTCTGATTGGTCAAATTTAGTCGGCGCCGACAGTTGTCGGTGGACAAATGTTGATGAAATGCCCCCCCAGGGCCCGTATTCAATAAACTTCTTAACCATGAAATCTAAGTACCTTTTCTTAAATTTTGGCTAAGAAAACAGTCTTAGCAAAAATGCGTATTCTATAAAAGCATTGGGGGCTAAGAATTTTGCCTTAAGAGTAAGAAGAATTCTTAGATTTTATCTAAGAAAAAGGGCTTAAATAGCATGTCGTATTCTATACAATCGAGATATCTCAGATAAGTAAGAAATCTACCGTATATTTAAGCATAGGCCGAGGATGCTTAAATAGGGCTTCAACACCGGCAGCTCAGTGCTGCTGCACGCAATGTCACTTCGGGTTTCGATCAAATGGAATTAAAAAACATATAGCCTACAAATGCGATGCATGCAACGCCAGCGCAGCGCAGGTTATCAGTTGACCTATATCAACGTAAGCTTGGCGTATACAGCGTCGACGGCGCAGCGCGCAGAATTAAGCGCCATTGTTTATGTTTGTATAATACTACTATACTTATAGCAAACGATCCAGCGTAGCATATGCCGCCTTCATAACACTACTTTTAGATTATGACATGGCTGTCGTAAAGAAATCGTTTCTTAGTCATTGGCATTAAAATATGGAAACAGGGATTAATGTGTCATCGGCATAATGCTAGGTGAGACAAAATTTGTTTTATTATGAGTCTGATAAAGGTTAAAATGAACTATTTTATTAAGTTTAGGCTAGGCTAGCTATAGATCTAGATCTACTACCTATATCTATAGCAGTAGACGATTTAAGGGTAGCTCCAAATCCAATGCTAGCGCTGGTCGGCTGGCTAAGCGACGGCGCTAACTTCATAGACCGTCCTGCGGCCGCGGCATAAGAACGCCCGGTTTTGGCTCTTCGAAGATGTTTGACAGATAAGTATAAAAAGCCTACGGTGGATGTTAGATCTAGCCTCAGGGGGTCTCGACTAGACTGCCCTACTAATGTTTAGTGTCAGTTGGTCAAGCCTAAAACAATTCTGTGAGCACGTACCTCACTTACACTCTATCTCCCATACGTTTTGTGTATAATTTCGTGCGGTGCGATTTTTATTTTAACACGCAAATTGCATTGGCAAATTGAGCTGCAATTAAGTCGCTCGAGTCGACCAATTTGACTTTCCAAAATGACGTCATCGGGTTTAAGAATTTGTCTTAACTTTCGTCTTAGCTAAGACAAACTGCTTTACGTGTTTAGAATACGGCTAAGGTAACTTTCTTAACCTAGACAAATTCTTAGACATTTTCTTAGACTTAAGAAAAATGTCTTAGAAGTTTATTGAATACAGGCCCAGTAGTCTATGACGATGAGATACTCGTCACCTTCAAAGTGGAACAAGTCCGTTCTAACTGTTTCCCATGGATGATGGGGTACTTCATGCTGAAGCAGTGGCTCCTTCTGCTGAGCGTTCTGTAACTCATTGCATGCTTGGCAAGAGCTCACCATCTGATCGATTGCTTTTGATAATCCATCCCAGTAGACACATCTTCTTGCCTTGAGTTGTGTCTTAATTGGTCGTTCCTTGATGACCTGCATGAAGACTCTGTAGCACTTCCTGCTGCATAGGCTTGGGTATGAAGATTCTTTCCCCCTTCATGAGACCATCTTCTACTGTCAGAGAATCTCTGCACGACCAGTAGTGACGCACTTCTTTGGGAGTTTCCTTTACATCTTCAGGCCAGCCAGTTAGGATTACTTCCTTAAGCACTCTTAAGCTTCTGCTAGCTTCCGTCTCTTCTTGTAACTATCTTAGCTTACTGGGAGACATGTAGATGGCATGAATGGTTTTGTCGAATTCCATGGTCGGTTGCTTCTCTGGGTTGATCCTTGACAAACAATCTGCTAGGGCCACTTCTCTTCCTGGCTTGTATACGAGCTCAAAGTCGTATAGTTGCAAATGGAGAAGCATCCGTTGCGGTCTGGGTGGAGTGTTGGCTAGGTTCTTCCTATGGATGCTTGCCAGCGGCTTATGGTCCGATTCCACTGTGAATTTTGCTCCATACACGTACGTGTGAAACCTTGTACAGCCAAACTCCACCGCTAACATTTCTCGTTCAATGTTTGCATATCGACTTTCTGTCTCTGTCAATGCCTTGCTCGCGAATGCGACTGGTTTCCCCTCCTGGAGTAGTGCTGCTCCTAGTCCTCTTCGCATCAACTTGGATTGTTGTGTGCTTTGAGGGGTCAAAGTATGTCAGAGTGCACATGGACGACACCACTGATATCAAATGTTCAAATGCCTTCTGGTGTGATGGAGTCCACTGCCACTCACTATCCTTCCTAGTCAATGCACGTAGGGTCTCTGCATTGTTAGCCAGATTTGGGATGAAGGAAGACATGTATTGTACCATCCCTAGAAACTGTTGCAACTCTCTTAAGCAGCCTGGCGTTGGAAGACTGGTAATATCTACAATCTTTGCAGGATCTGGATGCACACCTTCTTTGTCGTAGAGACAGCCAAAGAACTTCACATGTGGGGTCTTCACGTCACATTTGTCTGCATTGAAGACAAGTCCATACTCTCATCCCACAGCCATGAGGTTATGTAGAGCTTTGTCATGCTCTGCTTCAGTCTTTCCATAGACAACTATATCATCTGCGATGCCAACCATGCCTGGGCATTGCTCAAGGATCTGATCCATCTTCTCCTGGAATATGTCTTGAGCCACTCTAATCCTAAATGGCAAACGCTTGAATCGGTACCTTCCAAAGGGCGAGTTGAAGGTTGTTAGGTAGCTAGATCCATCGTCGAGGGCGACGCTCCAATAGCCATGTCTGGCATCTAGCTTTGAGAACACTTCAGCACCATGTAGCTTTTGGGTGATCTCCTCAAGTGTTGGGACCTTGTGATATGTCCGCTTACATGCCTTATTGAGGTCCTTTGGGTCTAGGCACACTCGTAGCTTTCCGTTGCTTTTCCTGCTGAAAGCAAGCGAGGAAACCCAATCAGTAGTCTTGGTAACCTTCTCTATGACATCAATCGATTCCATCCTGTCAAGCTCTTCCTTCAATTCTTCTCGGTGATGGATGGGGAACTTCCTTGGAGGATGGACAACAGGTTCTGCATTCTCTTCAAGAGTGATGTGGTATTCGCCTGGGAACTTCCCAATACCTTGGAACCGATCTGGGTACTTATCTACCAGATCCTGTGTACTCTTGATCATGTTTAGTCTGGTTCTCTGATGCAACTCACAGTTCACAAGAACTAGACGCATCCTGACTGAACTCTGCAATCCGAGGATGGCAGGTCCTCGTGTATCTACAATGAAGAAGCTGTTGCGGAACCACTTCCCATCTTTGTACTGGCAGGGAATATCAAAACAACCATATTGTTGTATTGCTGTCTCATTGTAAGCAAACAATCTGACATGTCGCAGTCTTACAGCCGACTTGAGAGGATATCCCTGGTCATCTAGGAGCTCTGGAAAAGCTTTCCTGAAGCACCGAAGAGGCAACACATTCCCCTGCGCTCCTGTGTCCACCTTTACTTTCAAAGTGTGGTTACCCAGCTTGTTCCGCATGCTAAACTTCAAAGTTGCGTAAAGCTCATCGCTGTCATCGATCGGAATACCATCAATATGGACATGTCCAACATAGATTGACTCTATAGAGATATCATCAAACTCCTCTGTAGATCACCATCATCCTCTGAACTGGCAATAGGATGCAAATTCTTTGCTGAAGTAGGGGTTCGACTTTTACTTCGGTTCCTCCAATTTCCTTTGTCTCCATTGGTCTGTCTGAAGTTAGACCGAGATCTCTGTTTACTGTCACCTGATGATCTGCACTGTTTCTTCCAGTGACCTTTCATGCCACATTTGTGACACTGTGACTTGAATGCAGGACACTTCTTTGGTGGATGTCTTAATCCACAATTTTTGCAGGTACTTCTTGCTTCTTGCTGGTGTACATAATGTACCGAGGCTCTATCCAGACTGTTCAACTGACTCATATGCGAGTCACTAGCCTCGTGTGTCCTGGCTAATGACGCAGCTTCATCTAACTTGAGATGCACATCTTTGCTAAGTAGGATCTTTTATACCTCTGGGTGCCTGATCCCAGCAATCAAAACTTCGATGATCCTCTCCTCAACAGACTCTTCAGTTTTGAAGTTGCACTTTGCTGCTTTTGTGCGGCATCTTAGAACAAAATCGTCAATAGTCACTGATGCCCCCTGTCTATACCTCTGGAACTCCAATCTATGGATCCGAAAATTCTCATGGGGCTCTAGCTGGGTGGAGAATGCTTCCCAAACGTTCTTGGGGTCGCTCAGATCTTCTTCTGTCATCTTCCAGGTATTGAACATCCTAAGTCCTTCGACTCCTGACCATAATATCACGTAGGTATGCTGTTCCTCTTTAGGAGTCTTTTTTTTAAATTTTGAACCACAAGTTGGCAACTTGTTTAAACTCTCGCAATGCTTCCGAACGGTCCGGGTTGGACCAGTCCATCCTGGGACTTGGAATAGCTCCACTAGCCATGGCAATACCTGTTATTGAAACCTTAGTAAGAGAACATTAGCAGTGCAAAATTGCTTAATACAGGTTCAAATACAATTTTTTTACAAGTTAAAAACATTTGCCATATGTGAACAAAACTTTTGTAATTCAGCATACTAGTAGGGCCTACACTTTCACATAGCAAAGACATCCATATGTGAACAGACCTTTTAAACATTACGACTCAATAATGACATTTATCTCAAGTCATGCAACAAAAATACTCTAAGTTACAACAGTAGAACCACATTGATACACATACCAATATTCGACAGGATCTAGATCCTAATCTACATGACATGAAATGAATTCACACACTGTTGTAAGTGCTAGTCTTACTCTAGTCTTAGTCTTACTCTTAGTCTTAGCCTAGGCTTAGGACGCTACAGACTATACACATGCATGAATACATTCAAATGAGTCAACTCGAGTCCATGGTCCATACTTAATCCGTGCAGCAGTTCTGTTACTACTCTGCAACAATCCTGACTCGTTATATGGTCTAGGCCTAGCTTTAGTTTAGTCATTTAGATTTCATATTTAGCGTTCATGTTCAATAATACAACTCTCTGAGTCCCAACTGTAACTTGTCCAGTCCTGAATCTCGACTGCTCGACACACACACATCTGGTCAGATCCGCTGTTCAGCATAGCGTTCAAATCTTGGTCCAGGTCAGATCTGAATCCTGCTCACCAGCATTAGCCTCTAGGCTAGGGTCTAGCGTTCCTGGTCCAGGTCGGGACTTCCAACTATATAGCCACCATGCTCACTCGATCGAGACAACAGCATCATCAAAACGTACACAGTCTAGTACGTCCAAGTACTCACAGTTAGTTCTCGGCAGTCCGATTGCTCAAAATTGGATCATACGCAAAACGAATAGGCTGAGCCTTATAACCGGCAGACGACAAGTCACTGTCTATACTCATTGCGCTGCAGCCCGAACGAAGCAAACTCGTTCCACATCTGTCCAAGATATCTTGATCCATTAATTGTCAAAAACCATCACAGCACAGGTCCGCATCTGGCTACCACAATGTCAAACAAGCATTAATAAGTCCGAGCACACTTTGGTATAAAGTTCAACATCAACGTTATGGTTTTATTAGGTGAATAACACCGGCAACACAACTGGCTGGGCCGGGACCGCCATGATCAAATATGAGCGGGATAAGTTCTCGCATATACATTATGACGTCAGCTACGTCACTGCGTATATAGTAGCTCATGCATATACGTGCCTTCACGGTTGTTTCAACGTAAAGCATGCCGGGACAGATTTTAAGTACGGCAGTAGATTTCACCTTCGCCGCGATCAGCTGTTCCATTGCCAACAACGGGAATGTTATCCTGTCGAATCAACATGACATCATAATCTTGTACAGGATCCGTTATTCTGCAGTGATTTTCTTTCATTCCAGTATCATTTGTACGGTAATAAACCAAAGTCTGTGATTATGTATTTTTATGACGATCCTTCAACCTAAAACACGAATGTTTAGCAGCTTAAAAAGGCAAACCACCGACCCAAACTTCACACACACACATTTGAACATTATGGGACTACATATTCATACCAAGGAACCCACTCTCATTAGCCCACTTTACTTCGTATTATCAGCTTTATTTTTTGAAGGATCGTCATAATAATACACAATCACAAACTTTGGTTTCTTACTGTACAAATGATACTGGAATGAAAGAAAATCACTGCAGAATAACGCATCCTGTACAAGATTATGATGTTGATTCGACGGGATAAAAATCCCGTTGTTGGCAATGGAAAAGCTGATCGCGGCGAAGGTGAAAATCTACTGCCGTACTTAAAATCTGTCCCGGCATGCTTTGCGTTGAAACAACCGTGAAGGCACGTATTAGACATATTACTACAGGTATTCGTTTTGCATTTTCGTGTTTTTAAAATCGAAATTTGCCTAAAAGAAAAATGATTTAAATGAGCCAATCTGTTTGAAGGTGGTAACACTACTTTTACACATGCATACAAGTAAACAGAACACAATAAGTAACTATACCCCCTAATAACTGCTCATAATTTCATAACCCTTCAAAACATTGAAGCCTTCAATGTATCACGATTTCATCTTACCACAATATTATTAGTACAGTTATGTACTTTTTGTGTGAAAATCAGAGATATTCATCACTGTATGGCTGAATGAGCACAGATTAAAGACGAAATGGCCCAACTATATTCAAAAGTCACAAGACAATTAATCGTGCCTGTACATTGATGTGTTTTACGTCCAGCACATGACTGAATGCATTGATTATGATTTATGAAACAAAGTGTTTGATATTCCATCCATTTTTATTTTCAATTTTGGCAGGTGGGGGTGGAGGGGGAAGTTGCATACATACATGTGATTGCTGTGCTTTTACTCACAATATTAAATTTCCATAAACAAAGCATGAATATATTATGGCCTCCTGCATTCACCAGATGAATTTCTGTTTTGAAGTCATAACCAATTTAGACTCAGTAACAATATTTTCTGTTTTTCATAGACTAACTTAGTAACTTAGCCTACCTTAGCCTCTAGAGCATATCATTTCCACTTCCAGACCTGTACAACAAAATTGTATGTGCAGCAGAGGTCTGCAGTGTACTGTAGTCAAGATTAAGGTCAAATGTCAATTAACGTGACTGTCTACATTATTATTTATAAACTATTTATACCACACAATTTTTTTCCAAATCACCACTTTGGACACTGACCACTGTTAGGGCCTACTGTTAGCAGAATGGTAATGCCTAATATAGGCCTAGGGTCTAATTATAATGGTAATGGTGCTCGGATGGGTGAGGCTAGCCTATAATTAAATTTTTCCAAGTCTAATTAATACCACATCAAAGTTTAGTGTAGACTAGACTTCCATTTATAAATTAGGATAATAAATTAATAGGAATTTACGTGTTTTTACTATAAATAGTCTTACTCATAGTCATATGCTTCACTTGTTCTGTCTCATGTCTGTAGTTTACTCGTGGCGTGACCCTAGCCTAGATCTAGACTAGATCGCCAAATCTAGCTCTTTCATGGCCTCTTTGACATTAGACAGAAATAACGGTTAACCGTCTGGTATGGGTCATTCTTTAATGAAACTGACATTTGTCAACATAGAGGCGGTCAGCTAGAGGAGCCAGATGTAATCTCAGCGGAACAACCGTCGATATCAGAGACTGAAGCTTTCGGTCTGCTTTGACATTATTACAGACGTAGAGCCTAGGCCTGAAAGAGCTAGATTTGTCGATCTAGGCCTATATGCCTATAGCCTATACTACTAGTATAGGCCCTCGGGCCTCTCCCCGTCCTGTTCCTTAGCTACCACTGTCATAATTCTATTGTAAATTTGACAATTGTACAATTATATTAAGTAGACTAAAGATGCAGAATGATAGCTTGAATCCTCCTCTGCAAATAATAAACAAATTGGACATGACTTCAAAACAGAATTTATCTGGTGAATACAAGAGGCCATACCGCTTGTACTGTATACTAATAGTAGGCCTACTGTACTGCTGTGACGTCGCGCGCTAGCTAGCGATCGGCAGCGCAAATCATATAGGACTAGTACGGGAGCCAGGGGGGGTCAACCTAGCTGGAAGGGAAACCAATTTTCATATGCACAGATGTAAAGATCGCATAGCTCCATATAACAAATCGACCGTCTGGCATGTTCTAAGTGGTGGGTGTGGCCAGGGGGAGCCCCCTCCCCAAAAAGCGGCCCTTTGACGACAAATTAGTATTTTGTAAATAATATTGTAAGGAAACCTTGAACCACCATGAGTTTGGTGTCATATGAAAGAAAATTAAATTATCTACATTTTGATACCTATTTCAACGAAATTAAGATTAATTTACATAGCAAATTTAAGTTAAAAACATGATTTTTGGTGATTTTTTCGAAATATTGAATTTTATCAAAAAGATTATTTTCCATATATCAAAATTGGAGAGGTGCATTTTTCATAACTTTCCAGGAATTTGCTTATGTACAATGACAATATCCTGTGCGAGGGAGAGGCTTATATATCTTTTCAATAAAAAGTTATAGCAATCCAAAGTCATTGATTTGATTTCCACAAAAACAACATTTTTGCCCACATGTGTATTAACTGTATGCATATACGTGCATTAGTGTATTAAGGACCCATTTGGTGTGTTTACATCGAGTTTTAAAGATAACTTATAACTAAAACCTCTTATCACCATGTATTTGGTGTCAAAAGATGGATAATTAAAATACCTTCATCCTGATATCAATTTCAATGAGTGATGTAGTGTTTGAAATATAAATTTTGAGCCAAAAGGTGCTTTATTGTAGATATTCCTCTGATTTTGGCCAGTATCTCGGTATATTAACTGGACAAAAGTGATTAGACATTTAGTAGTGCAGAAAATTCAAAGGATTTGGAGCGCTGAGTGCAATTGATAAGTTCTTCTGTACTCTGGGCTGTTTCAGGAAATGTGGACATTGGCAGTTGCCTCCCCCATGCGTGGATCCAGGGGGCCAGGGGGCCTTTCCCCTCCCCCCTCCCCCGCCAAAAGAGAGAGAGAGAGAGAGAAGGAAAAGAAGGGAAATGAAAAAGAAGAGAGAAAGGGAAAGAAAGAAGAGGAAGTGGGAAAGAAAAGGGGGAAATAGGAGATCGGGGGCGAAATGGCCTTGCCTCCCAGGTTGTTGCCTTCCCCCAAGCAACAACAAAAAGAGAGAAGGAAGGAAAGGGAAAGAAAAAAGAAAAAAGGAGATAAAGGGAATGAAATAAAGAGGACGAAGAAAAGAAGGGGTATCAGTTGCGATTCTCCCGCCAACAAGTTGTGGATCGGGGATGGGAACCTAAAGGCCCTTGCCTTGCCTCCCCTGCCAAAAAGAAGGGGTGAAGGGAAAGGCAAAGAGGAGAGCTAAAAGGGAACAAAAACGAGGAAGAAGAAAAGAAAAGGATGAAAACAATTTTAATACCTACCCTGAGCTTACGGGGCTCTGCCCTGAATCCACCTAGGGCCCTAAGGCAGGCCCTTGGATGCTAATCTGATCGTAACCAAATGCCTAAAACCCTGAGCTTCCGGGGGCTCTGCACCCTGGACACCACCTAGGGCCCTAAGGCGGGTCTCTGGATGCTATATCTGATCGTAATCAAATGCCTGAAACCACTGAGCTTCCGGGGGCTCTGCACCCTGGACCCCACCTAGGGCCCTAAGGCGGGTCTCTGGATGCTCATCTGACCGCAATTTAATGCTTAAATCCCCTGAGCTTCCGGGGGCTCCGCCCTGGACCCCACGCCTATTAGTGACCTGCTAGAGTCAAAAATAATAATACGCTTAATACGCTTGAAATGATCAGTTGTAGCACATTTACTAGCTTGAACTTGCAAAGTATTACATGCAGATTTCCATTTCTTCTTTTCTTTTTGCCCACATCCCAATTAAAATTCAATAAATAGAAGTAATCAAAGATTGTCTATGACAGTGTCCCTGGTGGAACTGTAACTCGAACGCTGTTTCAAAGGAAACAATCTACGACAAGTTTGCATTTTATTTTATTCTAATTTTAAAAATGTTATTCTATGTTCAAAAGACCATATGGTTTATGCAACGGGCATGATAGAACTCTAATGTAGACGGTGATGTGTTACCAAAATTATAAGCTGGTACCTAATGACATTTTCCAATCATCAAATCGTGAGATCCTTAGAAGTTCAAGGAGTTAGTAACGATTTAAAGTTATTCATGGCTAAGCAGAAAAGATTTCAAATTGATCTCAATTGTAGTTGTGGAACTTCCTATTTGAAACACACAAAGACTAAAACTTAGATTCAATCGAAACAAGTAGTTTCATAATGTTCCTTCGATTTTTGTACCGAATTACTTGTAATCGAGAGAAAAAATAACTTTGCATACCTAGCCGAAACTATTTTATGAGAAAAGTTTATGTCATTTTAATCTAATCACAAAAGGAATCATGCGGAGTATTGGTTGCTCACAAGCATACACATATTTTCTTAGTAGTCAGGCAAAATGAACCATTAAACCAAACATGGCGATATTATATTATATTCATGTTGCATCGATGCACTAACTTGTCTTGGTCATGAACAAGATTATGACAAGCGGCTGGAAGGGGTGGGGTGGGGTGGGGAGGGGGGCAGGAGGCGCGGATCCAAGATTTCTTAGGGAGGGCCCAAATTTGAAATTGTGCGAGCCAAATATTGGTACGTAATGGTGACCACTAAAGCAGTGGCGTAATGAGCAAAATCGTTTGGGTGGGGCAGAAGAAAAAAATCCGCATCACCACCACTCTTACATGCAGGCCCCCCGCTGAACGTTTCTCAAAGTGGGTGGGGGAGGCTAAAGTATTTACAATCATGAAGAGCGTAGCGTAAATGGGCGTTGGGTCTAGGGGCAAAGCACCGGCGGGGTCAAGGGCGGAGCCCCAGGAAGCTCCGGGCGTATGGGCATTTAATTACGGTCAGATGGCATTTTTATACTTTATTTGTGACACTGGCAGGACAATAATTGGCGTTTGGTCCAGGGCGGAGCCCCGGAAGTTTAGGGTTTGGGGCATTAAATTACCGTCAGGTGAGCATCCAGGGGCCGCCTTAGGGCCCTAGGTTGGGTCCAGGGCAGAGCCCCGTAAGCTCAGGGTTTTAGGCATTTACGGTCAGATGAGCATATTTTGATACCTTATTTGTGACTCTGGCAGGTCACTAATTGGCGTGGGGTCCAGTGGGCGGAGCCCCGGAAACTCAGGGTTTTATACATTACGATCAGATTAGCATCAAAGGGCCTGCCTTAGGGCCCTAGGTGGATTCCAGGGCAGAGCCCCGTAAGCTCAGGGTAGGTATTAAATCACGGTCATATCAGGGGAGGCAAGGACCTTTCGCCCCCGATCCACACCTTGTTGGCGGGAAAATCACTCATGATCTCCCTACCTTTCTTCTTCCTCTTTTTTTTCCTTTCCTTCTTTCTCTTTTAAGTTTGCAGGGGAGGGCAAGGGCCTTTCGGTCCCCGATCCATACATTGTTGGCCGAATTAATCGCAACTGATCTCCCTTGTTTTCATCCTTTTCTTTTCTTCTTCCTCTTTTTGTTCCCTTTTAGCTCTCCTCTTTCCTTTCCTTTTCCCTTTTATTTTTGGCGGGGAGAGGCAAGGGCCTTTAGGTCCCATCCCAGATCCACAACTTGTTGGCGGGAGAATCGCAACTGATACCCCTTCTTTTCTTCGTCCTCTTTATTTCATTCCCTTTATCTCCCTTTTTCTTTTTTCTTTCCATTTCCTTCCTTCTCTCTCTTTTTTTTGCTGGGGGGGGAGGCAACAACCTGGGAGACAAGGTCCTTTCGCCCCCGATCTCCTGTTTTCCCTTTTCTCTTTCTGCTTCCTCTTCTTTCTTTCCCTTTCTCTCCTCTTTCCCTTTCCCTTCTTTTCCTTCTCTCTCTCTCTTTTATTCTTTTTGGGGGCCTAGGCCCCTGCCCCTGGATCTGCGCCTGGGGAGGCAACTGCCAATGTCCACATTTCCTGAAACATCCCAGAGTACAGAAGAAGAACTTATCAATTGCACTCAGCGCTCCAAATCCTTTGAACTTTCTGCACTACTAAATGTCTAATCACTTTTGTCCAGTTAATATACCGAGATACTGGCCAAAATCAGAGGAATATCTACAATAAAGCACCTTTTGGCTCAAAATTTATATTTCACACACTACATCACTCATTGAAATTGATATCAGGATGAAGGTATTTTAATTATCCATCTTTTGACACCAAATACATGGTGATTAGAGGTTTTAGTTAAAAGTTATCTTTAAAACTCGATGTAAACACGCCAAACAGGTCCTTAATACACTAATGCACGTATATGCATACAGTTAATACACATGTGGGCAAAAATGTTGTTTTTGTGGAAATCAAATCAATGACTTTGGATTGCTATAACTTTTATTGAAAAGATATATAAGCCTCTCCTCGCACAGGATATTGTCATTGTACATAAGCAAATTCCTGGAAAGTTATGAAAAATGCACCTCTCCAATTTTGATATATGGAAAATAATCTTTTTGATAAAATTCAATATTTCGAAAAAATCACCAAAAATCATGTTTTTAACTTAAATTTGCTATGTAAATTAATCTTAATTTCGTTGAAATAGGTATCAAAATGTAGATAATTTAATTTTCTTTCATATGACACCAAACTCATGGTGGTTCGAGGTTTCCTTACAATATTATTTACAAAATACTAATTTGTCGTCAAAGGGCCGCTTTTGGGGAGGGGCCCCTGGCCACACCCACCACTTAGAACATGCCAGACGGTCGATTTGTTATATGGAGCTATGCGATCTTTACATCTGTGGACATGAAAATTAGTTTCCCTTCCAGCTAGGTTGACCCCCCCTGGCTCCCGGACTATAGGGTCTCTTCTTCTCTTCTTCTGATTAAGTCTGCCTCCTTCAATTGATTGAAGATTCTTGCAAACTATGTGTGTGAACCGCAATTTGCGTCCATTCGAGTGCTTTTTACATTATAATACAGTTTATTTACAAAATATTTACAAGCTCATGTATAGGATGGAGGAGACTAGCCACTGTCACCAACCGTCTGCAGTCGACCACGGAAGGCTCCAACAGATGGCGCTGCAACGATTTCTGAGGGCAGGGAATTCCAACTCCTTACTGTTCTCGGAAAGAATGAATGCCGATGCGATTCAGTTCTTGAGTATGGCATCTGATATGAATGTGGTTGGGTGGCTCTCGTCGACTGGATGACTTGTGTGATATAGTCCTGAGCCGGAAGATGAGCGAGTTTGTTGTGTATATTATACATCATAGTTAATCTGTCATTTTCTCTGCGCTCTTGTAGAGTGGTCCAATCTAGTTCTTTCAGCATACTGCTGACACTTGATGTATTGTAACGATTCAGAGTGAATCTCGCAGCTCTTCTTTGCACCATTTCAACTTTGTGAATGAGGTTCTTGGTAGCTGGGTCTCAGACAGAGGAAGCATACTCTACGATCGGTCGAACCAACGTTTTGTATGCAGTGGCTTTGAGGTCAGAAGATTTAATGCGTAGATTGCGTCTTAGAAAGGCAAGGACGTTATTGGCTTTGTTGACAGTATTATTGATATGTTGGGTCCACTTGAGATCGGAAGTGATCGTAAACGTGACTCAAGTACTTCGCAGAGTCAACGGTTTCATGCAAGGGGTGTTGTTCAAATGATACACATGTTGTACCTTGCTTCTTTTCCTGGAGACCGTGAGTACCTTGCATTTGTCCGTGTTCAAAACCATCCGGCCTGAAAGAGCTGGATTTGTTAAATGAATAGGAATTAGTACGTGTTTATAGATAGTCTTACTCATAGTCTTATGCTTGTACCGTCTCATGTCTGTAGTATAGTTGTGGCGTACCCCTAGCCTAGATCTAGGTTAGATCGACAAATCTATAGCTCTTTAATTCATGGCATAGCTAGGGCCTAGGCCTGAAAGAGCTAGATTCGTCGATCTAGGACTAGGCCCTCGATCTGGCCTCTCCCCGTCCTGTTCCTGAGCTACCACTGTCATAATTCTATTGTAAATTTGACAATTGTACAATTATATTAAGTAGACTAAAGATGCAGAATGATAGCTTGAATCCCCCTCTGCAAATAATAAACAAATTGGACATGACTTCAAAACAGAATTTATCTGGTGAATACAAGAGGCCAGGGGCGGATCCAGCCGGCGGCAAGGGAGGCCCGAAAAGGGGCCCACTTCGTGCGAAAATTTGAAAACCGTGCCGGCCGATTTTCCGCTCAGTGAGGGGGGGGGGTAGTGTGAGCAAATTTTTCTTTGCCTTCAAAATTGAAAGAAAATTTTCACCACCAACCCCTTGAGCGCCAGGAGGGGGTCCAACTTTTTCCAAAAAAGGGTGTTTTTATATGTTTTTTTCTAGGGAGGGCCCGGCCCCGGGCCCCCTCCCTGGATCCGCCACTGCAAGAGGCCATACCGCTTGTAATGAATACTAATAGTAGATCTACTGTAGGCCTACTACTGCTGTACGTCGTATTTAAAAACTGTGCGCGCGAACGTCGCTAGCTAGCGATCGGCAGCGGATAGACTATGTCGATCTATAGGCCTAGGCCCTCTTCCCGTCCGGTTCTTGAGCTACCACTGTCATAATTCTATTGACAATAAATTGTACAATTATATTTAGTAGACTAAGGATGCAGAAAGATAGCTTGAATCTCCCTCTGCAAAGAATCAACAAATTGGACATGAAGAATTTATCTGGTGAATGCAAGAGACCATACGATATAGATCTAGGTCTATAGTATACCGCTTGTAATGTTTACCTACTGTATGTGTCGTACTAATAGTCCGGGAGCCAGGGGGTCAACCTAGCTGGAAAGGAAACCAATTTTCATGTGCACAGATGTAAAGATCGCATAGCTCCATATAGCAAATTGACCGTCTGGCATGTTCTAAGTGGTGGGTGTGGCCAGGGGGCGGCCCCCTCCCCTAAAAGCGGCCCTTTTGACGACAAAATAGTATTTTGTAAATAATATTTTAAGGAAACCTTGAACCACCATGAGTTTGGTGTCATATGAAAGAAAATTAAATTATCTTCATTTTGATATCTATTTCAATAGGATCCTATTAGGATTAATTAACATCGCAAATTTAAGTAAAAAACATGATTTTTGGTGATTTTTTTTCTCGAAATATTGAATTTCATCAAAAAAGATTATTTTCCATATATCAAAATCGGAGAAGTGCATTTTTTCATAACTTTCCAGGAATTTGCATATGTACAAAGACAATATCTTGTGCGAGGGAGAGGTTTATATATCTTTTCAATAAAAAGTTATAGCAATCCAAATTTATTGATTTGATTTCCACAAAAACAACATTTTTGCCCACATGTGTATTAACTGTATGCACATACGTGCATTAGTGTATTAAGGACCTGTTTGGTGTGTTTACATCGAGTTTTAAAGATAACTTTTAACTAAAACCTCTAATCACCATGTATTTGGTGTCAAAAGATGGATAATTAAAATACCTTCATCCTGATATCAATTTCAATGAGTGTGTGAAATATAAATTTTGAGCCAAAAAGGTGCTTTATTGTTGATATTCCTCTGATTTTGGCCAGTATCTCGATATATTAACTGGAGAAAAGTGATTAGACATTTAGTAATGCAGAAAGTTCAGAGGATTTGGAGCGCTGAGTGCAATTGATAATTTCTTCTTCTGTACTCTGGGATGTTTCAGGAAATGTGGACATTGGCAGTTGCGTCCCCCCCCACCACCACCCCGCCCCCTTCCAGCCGCTTGTCATAATCTTGCCCATGACCAAGACAAGTTAGTGCATCGATCAACATGAATATAATATAATATCGCCATGTTTGGTTTAATGGTTTATTTTGCCTGACTACTAAGCAAACATGTGTATGCTTGTAGGCAACCAATACTCCGCATAATTCCTATTGTGATTAGATTAGAATGACATAAACCTTTCTCATAAAATAGTTTCGGCTAGGTATGCAAAGTTTTTTTCTCGATTACAAGTAATTCGGTACAAAAATCGAAGGAACATTAAGAAACTTCTTGATTCGATTGAATCTCAGTTTTAGTCTTTGTGTGTTTCAAATAGGAAGTTTCACAACAATAATTGAGATCAATTTGAAATCTTTTCTGCTTAGCCATGAATAACTTAAAATCGTTACTAACTCCTTGAACTTCTAAGGATATCACGATTTGATGATTGGAAAATGTCATTAGGTACCAGCTTATAGTTTTGATAACACATCACCGTCTACATTAGAGTTCTATCATGCCCGTTGCATAAATCATATTGTCTCATTTGTTTTTGTAAATTGTACTTTTGTATGCGTTTGTTGGAAAATAACGAATTCCCAAATTTACAGTTAGGCAAAAATATGCTTATTTAGAAGCCTTCATGTCAGGACCTGCAGAACGGTGGGGCTCGAGCCCCTCACTTTTGAAAAGTATGTTAAAGAGAAAAAGAAAGAAAGAGAGAAAGAAAGAATGAGTGACCTGCCAGTGTCACAAATGAGGTATCAAAATATGCTCATCTGACCGTAATCAAATGCCTAAAACCCCTGAGCTTACGGGGCCCACCCCCTGGACCCCACTAAGGGCCCTAAGGTGTGCCCTGGATGCTTTTCTGACCGTAACTAAATACCTAAAACCCCTGAGCTTCCGGGGGTTCTGCCGCCTAAACCCCTAAGGCGGGGTCCTGGATGCTCTCATCTGACCGTAATTAAATGCCTAAAACCCCTGAGTTTCATGGGGCTCAGCCCAACTTGACCCCCCGCCAATTAGTGACCTGCCAGTGTCACAAATGAGGTATCAAAATATGCTCATCTGACCGTAATTAAATGTCCAAAACCCCTTGGCTTATGGGGGCTCCGCCCCCTGGACCCAACCGAGGGCCCTAAGACGGGCCCCTGAATGCTCATCTGACCATAATTAAATGCCTTAAATCCTGAGCTTCATGGGACACAGCCCCCTGGACCCCACTTCAATTAGTGACCTGCCTGTGTCACAAATAAGGTATCGAAATATGCTTATCTGACCGTAATTTAATGCCTAAAACCCTGCAGCTTCCGGGGGCTTCGCCCCTTGACCCCGCCGGGGCAAAGACCCTGGACCCCACGCCAATTTACGCTCAACCTGATTGTTAATACTCCACTTTAAAAAAAAGTTCCGCCGGGCCTGCATGTAACATGTAAGAGTGGTGGTGATGCAGATTTTTCTTCTGCCCCCCAAAAACGTTTTTGCTCATTACACCACTGCCCCTGAAAGGTGAGCACCCTGGAATGTTTGCCCCCTCCCCCAATCCCAAACTGCTTCCGGCGCGCCTGGTGGGGGGTGTCTGTCAGACGTCTCTAAAATACCCCAACCCCAATAATTAGCTACATCAGCTGGAAAGGAAACCCAAATGGAACCTATATGAAAATAATCGGCACAGTCCTCGGTGGGGTCCAGGGGGCGGAGCCCCCATAAGCCAAGGGGTTTTAAACATCTTATTACGGTCAGATGAGCATATTTTGATACCTCATTTGTGACACTGGCAGGTCACTAATTGGCGGGGGGTCAAGTTGGGCTGAGCCCCATGAAACTCGAGCCCCACCGTTCTGCAGGTCCTGACATGAAGGCTTCTAAATAAGCATATTTTTTTGCCTAACTGTAAATTTGGGAATTTGTTATTTTCAAACGAACGCATACAAAAGTATAATTTACAAAAACAAATGAGACAATATGATTTATGCAACGGGCATGATAGAACTCTAATGTAGACGGTGTTGTGTTATCAGAACTATAAGCTGGTACCTAATGACATTTTCCAACATCAATTCGTGATATCCTTAGAAGTTCAAGGAGTTAGTAACGATTTTAAGTTATTCATGGCTAAGCAGAAAAGATTTCAAATTGATCTCAATTGTTGTTGTGAAACTTCCTATGTGAAACACACAAAGACTAAAACTGAGATTCAATCGAATCAAGAATTATTTTAATGTTCCTTCGATTTTTGTACCGAATTAATTGTAATCGAGAGAAAAAATAACTTTGCATACCTAGCCGAAACTATTTTATGAGAAAAGTTTATGTCATTCTAATCTAATCACAATAAGAATTATGCGGAGTATTGGATGCTTAGAAGCATGTACATGTTTGCTTAGTAGTCAGGCAAAATAAACCATTAAACCAAACATGGCGATAATATATTATATTCATGATGATCGATGCACTAATTTGTCTTGGTCATGGGCAAGATTATGACAAGCGGCTGGAAGGGGGGGGGGGGGTGGGGTGGGGGGTTGGGGAGGCAACTGCCAATGTCCACATTTCCTGAAACATCCCAGAGTACAGAAGAAGAAATTATCAATTGCACTCAGCGCTCCAAATCCTCTGAACTTTCTGCACTACTAAATGTCTAATTACTTTTGTCCAGTTAATATACCGGGATACTGGCCAAAATCAGAGGAATATCTAAAATAAAGCACCTTTTTGGCTCAAAATTTATATTTCACACACTACATGACTCATTGAAATTGATATCAGGATGAAGATATTTGAATTATCCATCTTTTGACTCCAAATACATGGTGATTAGAGGTTTTAGTTAAAAGTTATCTTTAAAACTCGATGTAAACACACTAAACAGGTCCTTAATACACTAATGCACGTATATGCATACAGTTAATACACATGTGGGCAAAAATGCTGTTTTTGTGGAAATCAAATCAATAACTTTGGATTGCTATAACTTTTTATTGAAAAAATATATAAACCTCTCCCTTGCGCAGGATATTGTCTTTGTACATAAGCAAATTCCTGGAAAGTTATAAAAAAATGCACTTCTCCGATTTTGATATACGAAAAAAATCACCCAAAATCATGTTTTTTACTTAAATTTGCGATGTTAATTAATCCTAATTTCGTTGAAATAGGTATCAAAATGTAGATAATTTAATTTTCTTTCATATGACACCAAACTCATGGTGGTTCAAGGTTTCCTTAAAATATTATTTACAAAATACTATTTTGTCGTCAAAAGGGCCACTTTTTTGGGAGGGGGCCCCCCCTGGCCACACCCACCACTTAGAACATGCCAGACGGTCAATTTGCTATATGGAGCTATGCGATCTTTACATCTGTGCACATGAAAATTGGTTACCTTTCCAGCTAGGTTGACCCCCCTGGCTCCCGTACTATAATACTGTGCCATCCTCTTTCAGGAACTATTTTGAGTGTTTATATTTCATTTCGAGATTTCTAACAACTTATTAAAAAAATCCAAACTTTACAATGTCTTATGATCTTTCTTTTCATATATCTATTAAATGTAGCTCTTCCGTTGGTGCTTGTGAATGTGCGTGTGTGTGTGTGTGTGTGTATGTGCGTGCGTGTGAGGGTGTGTGTGTGTGAAGGTGTGTGTTGATGTTTGGATCGCCCCGCTCCTTGGTTCAGCTTGTTCCAGTCTCCCCGTTGGTGGTCGGGTGTTCTCGGTGGTTGTCCAAATAGGGTAGATGAGACTTAACTTATGGTCGCTCGTCTGTATGGGTACGGTTGGGGTCGGAGGGGGTCCTCTGTTTCACCTTTTTTGTCTCGGGGGCTTCGTTCTTGAACAATATTTATTTTCTAACGTTTTCCATTTTGCCTTTTTGGGGGTTTTATATTGTTCCATTTACTTTATTTTATTGTTAATGTTTTATTCTGTTTTGTGAACAAATTATTTGTAAATGTTGTGATTTCTTTTGATTTTCCAATAAAAACACAAATAAAAAAATTAAAGAAGTAACTGAAATGATCTATTGAGTATTATGTACATAAGCTCTTATGAACACAGGGCAATAAATCCGTTAATTTGCTCCGTTTGAACTATCTATTTAAAAACACTACGGGGTCTGTGTAATATAGGCCTCTATTTTGTGTTGACCATTTTATTGCTATATCCACTTCCTCATGGGTTGTTTTACTCGGGAATTAAGTAGATCTGATTTTCGAACTTTACATTCTTCATGTTTCTATTTATTCAATCACAGATAACCAGCTGCATCTATTTAGCGGTAGCGTCCTGGAACTTGGCTAAGTATGTCAACGCCTTCACCCGTGGCATTATATCTGCTCCAGGTAATACTCGCAGTTCACTGTCTCAACTCTTATCAATACGAAGGGGGAACGGAGCATTTATTACGAAGGAAAAGGGGCACTTATAAGAAGTGAAAAGGGGCTGTTGAGGAAGGAGAAGGGGCACTTATCTGATTGGAATAAACGTTTGCACTTTTAGGGTACTTGAAACAGTGTGTTAGGCATTGTGCGATAGAGGGAGAGAATCTGTCTTGATTGGGCATATCACCCAGCAAAATGATTATAAACTGTAGTTTTTAGTAATTTCAGAATTCAGTAATTTAGTTGGTTTAAATTGTTCACACGACGTAGGGTAGGTTGACCATCATAGTAGTCTTTATACAAAAGTGGTCACGAAACCGACTGCCTACGAGATTGATATTTTGGTCGCGTGGACCTTTTGACAACTCTTCTAAGGGTCTCCGTCGATATCGGTCTCGTGAGCTGTCAGTCTCCAGGGATGTCGGTTTACAGGGATGTCCCCTGTAATAGATACTTAATGCAATAGATACATCTTATTCACTTTTCTTCAAATTTACCCCTTTCGAGACAAGCATTCCATCTTCACGGTTTCATAGTAAGTTTTGATTAAGAGTCCTATAAAATACACAAGGTGCATGAAAAGAAAGGACATTTTTGGCACACATTGTGCTTTTTTGTTGCATGACCACTTTGTGTTTTACGCCAGGAATTTAAAAGAAGGAAAAATAAGTCATACAAATCCTCAAATTGGCAAACACATTGAAAGATTCAAAATCGCAGTACACATTTTTTGTTTGGACATAGCTCATATACATACATATTGTTTTCAGGGATAATAATGACATTTATTAGAACAGTGTAGCAAAACAAGAAATATTTTTTTTTGCCAATTAGAAGAAGAAAAAATGATCAGTTTAGCCCTTAAATAATTGCTGTCTCGAAAGGGTTAAAGATGGACCTTCCTCATCCTAATGATTTTCGTATTTCTTCTTACTTATTTTCTTTTGTTATAATTCTTTAAAGAACCGACTCGTGATGGGATCTATGCAGCATACGGTATTGATATTATCGTCGCCGCTTTTCTTCTCATCGCATCCATTGTTCTCTTAGTGGGCGTGCCCCTGGTAGGTCCGAGAGACGAGTTACATTGACAATGAGAGAGCTAGAGAGAGAGAGATAGAGAGAAAGAAAGAGAGATAGAGAGAAAATGGGGAAGGATGGGAGGGAGAGTGTTAGAACATGAATATTACATCCATGGTTATAGTGACGGACACTGGAGGAGAGAGAGAGAGAGAAAGATAAATTATTGGTGAATAAGTAAGAAGGAACTTTCGTGACACTAGTGTCCTTTGGCAAGCACCAATCTACATTTGGCACTCTACACCCAGGTGAAGGTAATCGGCTAAAACTGGGGTTGCTGCTAACAGGGCCTTCGGGATTAACAGTACTATTACTGGATAAATACGACCATGAAATATAATGCGGCCATTAAAACAAGATTATCAATAATATGATAACAGATACACGAAAATGACACCAATCTAAAGATTATTATATTACTTCGGTGAAGAGAGTGTTTGTAATTAGATATTCAATTTTTAATTCACTGTCCCAATTGGGAACTCAAGTCAAATATGGGATCGAAATGACAATGCGTATTTCGTCAAAATCTATAGCATAATAATACAACGCTTTTTAACCGGGTTGCCGTGGCACCCTGGGGTGCTGCAAGACATCTCTAGGTATGCCGCGAGAGAAATTTAGTTATATCAAAGAATTATTTTGGAATAAAGTTGATTTCGTGAAAAACGAATTTCAAATACTGCTGGATTAACGAGATGCCCGAATATCTTCATATTCGCGTATCGAGGTCATAATCGAACACATGTATATCATTTTTTTCAAATTCATGTACATTAGGCATCGAGGTACCTGCATACAGTACTTTATATCTTTTCTAGTGTGTTGATTACCAAATATTATTTTTTACCATGTTAAAATGGTAAAACTCTTTTTTCTCGCTCGCTACGCACCACAGTGGGCCAGAGAGGAGCCAAAGTGCGCCAAAACTCTTTTTTGGTGATTTCTTTTTTTCTTCTTTTTTTTCTTGCCCAGTTGAAAGATAATACATTGAAGAATACTTCAGTAAAATATTTAATTCCGGTATGCACAATAAGGGTATAAATTTACTCCTTCAAACAGCAAAATCTTATATATTCACAGTTTTAGTGCAAAAGTGACTTATTTTTTATATAAATCTTTCAATTTAACATGGAGTGTTTAAGCTATTGATATGAAATTGCTCTCACATATTCCTGATAGTTCATTTCACTTTATAAATGGGTTAAAAATGGATAGAAACATAATCTTCATAATATATTATAGGGTAATTGACTGAAAAATGGACTAATTATCCATGGTTTTTATAAATCCAGAGGAAATGTTTAGATTTCCAGGGATTTCCACTTTAATTTTATTACCAACCTTTTCCCTGATTTCTAAGCTTTAAGTTGATACCAGATTTTGCTGCCCTCTTTAGCCTGTTTCTATGTTATGGCCGATTTCCTTGCCACATTGCCCCGAAAAATGTGTTTATTTTGGTCCGCGGTGTCAGAACAAGTGTCACGCGAATCCTTCATGATTCAGCCGCGGACCAAAATAAACACATTTTTCGGGGCAATGTTGCAAGGAAAATCGGGTCTAACATAATAAACCGCAAAAAGCCGCAGCCCAATCTGGTATCAACTTAAAGCTTAGACATCAGAGAACATGTTGGTAATAAGATTAAAGCGGAAATCCCTGGAAATCCACTAAACATTTCCTCTGGATTTATAAAAAACATGGATAATTAGTCCATTTTTTAGTGAATTACCCTATAATATATTATGAAGATTGTGATTCTATCCATTTTTAACCCATTCATGCAGTTAAATGAACTATCAGGCATATGTGAGAGCAGCCCCTATCCACACACACTCTCTCGAATTGTTCCCAACTTATAAGAATCTGATGACGCCATTGGCTGCAGCCAGGTCAAGGATTTTTGAGCTCCTAAAATTCGGGCAGGGGGCTAGTTTCGCTTTAACTTTAATTGGCCAATCTAAATACTGCTCATATGCAAAATAAATAGATTAAAACCTGATATTGATAATTTTGAGGATATTGGGGCCACCATTAAATACTTTTAGAAGCTAATTAAGTTTATTAACATGATTATTAACTCATTCATTATTTTCTCCTTAAAAATAGCATCTAATTTGGAAAATAATAGAAATCAAAGCAAATTTTTAGTCCATAAAAGCAATAATGAAAAATCTAATCATAATAGCGTTGAAATTTTTTTCCCGTAAAAATGTGGTCAATGAATTATTTCATTTATTTCAAAGCAAAGGGTATCTTCTTTTACCTCCTTGATCCAAACTGACATTAATCGCGATTCCTGAATTTTGTTGCGAAGACTTTGAATATGACAAGGATAACTCAAAAGCTTTACTACTAAGAAGTTCTATTACAAAGAAGGTTGTAAGCTTTGAATATTTTAAAAAAAAACGATATTTAAGGAATCCCATAAACGAAAATTCCATAAACGATAATTTCCGTTAAATATGATAACCTCTATATTAATTATTTATGCCTATATCAAAGAAATTATCAGTATATTAGAAATGTATTGTGATTCTTTCTTTGAGACTTTTTAAGACACAACAAATTGATGTTCTCCTGTTACTAAAATCTGTCGCTAAAAATCAAATTTATAAACTTTGGTTTACCAAAATGATATGACTGTAACTCTTATATGCTTTTATTTTAACGAAGGGACTTGCATCTGTTGTACTGATTGGGAGCCTTGTTGTCTGGCTTCTATTTACTGCCCTCAACGTAAGTATTTTAACAGTTCGTTTGCTTTATTCGCCTCTCTGCACGGTTTCTCCTTTGCCACACGTGCAATTATAAACAAAACAATAGGCGGAAGGATTGCTTTGTGCAACACGATGGGTGTGCAAAGTTACCAACTTCCAGACTTGATTAACTCCAAGGCAACCCTTATGTAGATTAACCGGTATGAATTGATCTTGCCCTGGAAACAATCAATCTTGTAATCTTTGGTATATATCTATCCCATGATAATTACTATGTGGCACAGGTGGAAAATGTGTGTGGCATATAAAGGGTTAATGCTGTAGTCTGTGCTTGTTATGTCAATTCTCCGTTAAAGAAACTATCAATCGGTTGTAATAGAATATTAATTGCAAGAATTAGGGACAATATTATAAAGTTCTTGAATCATAAGGACTACACATTAACTAGAAAAAAGGCGAACACCTTGCTGAAAATAATAGACTGCGAGGATAACTTTACATCGACACGGATAGTATAAGACTTGTCGCCTCAGAATGTGGTCCAAAGTTGTAAAATATTTCTGGCAATATTTGGAAATATGGGAGCATTTCAAAAGCAAATCTTTTCCGGTGGCATTGCTAGTTAGATATTATTTCACATGGGAATAATAGGAACGAGGAAGCTACTTAAATACTGTGTCCACCTCTAACACTTTTAATACTTCTCTATCAGTGTCCGGAATGAATTTTTTAAGACTAAACCTAATTGATATGTATGGAAGTATTAATTTAAAATGTTTTTTAATGCCATATCTGGTATGGCATTCAAAGGAATTGGTATTATGAAACGATTAATATTTTGAAATTGTTTACAATAACCATTAATAATTAAGCTGAAAACCTCCTATTGCAGTATTCAATATTTGAACAGAACATCGCCATCAAACCTCAGAAACGACAGTAAATACTTTTATTAGTGATATCATATATCTGAGTACTGTGTAAGATATACATTTTCATTAGCAAAGTGCACGATTTGATCAATACGGGCTCCAAAGCACTAATAAGTAATAGCTTTTCTAAGGTCTCCACTTTCTTTCATTTGGATTACATATCGACTTAAAATTGCACTTAAATTGTTTTTTCTTATGCTGTTTTTTGTTATATTATTATATGTACAAATGTTGTGAAAGAAAGTAATAAAATGAACCTTTTACCTTGAACCTTAATTCTACACAAACAATAAATGAACAACTATACAAAAAAATAACACTGAAAATAGCGTTTTTTAATTTAAAAAAAAAAACAATTGGAGGGACATCTATGTCCACTTAACAGTACTTAAATAAACCAAATGTATTCAAGAGTTTTAAATATTTGTTGGCGTGTATAGAGTATCAAACAAAGTTGTATTAATTGTATCATTATTTTCCAGAAAATTCTCATGTTGCTTTAAAAAAAAAAAAGATTCTGATATTTTATCTCTCTTTTTCAGATCACTTGTCTAATCTGCGTCATCTCGCAATACCAAGAACTTAGCGAAGGTCGAGGAAGGGCCAATAATTTTGCATAGCAACATGAAACTTTCAACAACAAAATCATCCTTCTGGACATCGTATTACGAAACCGTCATGAGTACAAGTTCACAGACATCCCTTTGAAACGCGTGTTAAATTCAATTTACGCGTTTCAATGGGTTCTCGGCGATCTTGTATTTATGACAGTTTCATGAAAAAAACCTAGCCTATCGAGAGGCTTATATTAAAATCATTGTTAAAGATATAGACCGGTAGTGGTAAAATTGCGGTTCAAGGGTTTCGGGTGCAAAATATCTATTCAATATTGTTTAAATATTGCCTTCAGAGGTTTAAATGGCAATACTTCAACCTAAATTCGCAAAAAAACTGAAATATATGCCCAAATGTTCAATGTTAGAATGGCGTCGCGATATCTATCCAGGCCGGATCGATATGATAATTTACCAAATATATCAATTAGTAGGCGGTTTCCCGGCAAAATTCGTATCATCACGTATTAGTCTAAACATATTCTTTCACATGATTGGTAATAAGAGCTTCCATTACATCTTGTTGAGAAGGGGGCGTTTTCAAAACTGGTCTATACCTTTCAGGCTTTTTTGTTCAGATAAGACGCGCCATAAAACGCCGCAAAAAAATAAAGAAACAGATAAAAGCGTAAATGAATGGCAACTGCGTGGACAAAGGACTTGCGCGTATTCACTGAGCTCTCTGTTATAAGATACTATAATGTGCAGCGTATTACATTTACGTCATCTTAAGCATAAAACTGCCATGGTTTTGCCTCGTCATGTCTGATCGAGCCTTTAGACGTATGGAGAAAGGGATTTAAAGAAGACTAAACAAAACTTTAACCCTCATTTTCCCTCACTTTTCATGACTTTATTTCCTATTAATTATTTTGTACAAGATGAGATATCTTCAAATAAATTTGGTCTGCAAAATATTTGTAATCATCCATCATATCATGTGAATATAACAGCTGCTCACTGAAATATATTTGTAAATATCTTTTTAATAAGCTTCTTTTAACCGAGAGTATGTAATCATTCTTAAGTTTATGTTGACGCTGCAGCACAATGGTGCACAGTATAGATAGCTCTTGGAATAATAGATAATGAGGCTGGTATCAGAATGTAAATAAGAAATTGAGGCTTACGTGCAACAGACATTTTAAATCCATGATCAGGGCCCATGTTCATTAGAATTTCCTAAACCCTGTTCTGAAATAGATATGTTGATGTACTACGTATTTAGTTGACAGCAGTCATAGTAGTTCTGTACGACTTTTTTGCAAATATTTTTTTCAAATAAAGTTTCTTATGTACTCAGAATTATTATGTTTGAAGCTTAATGTGCATGTTAAAATTGCAACAAAACAGTGGTCAGTAGAGTTAAGATCTTACAGTAGTTAGGTTGAAATGAAAAGGTGTAATTGGTTTACTCAGTTTAGAAGTAATCTGCAGGCACAAACTCTAGTTTGACTCTTGACCACAAATCCTAAAGTCTTCAGCAGAGCCTAGTTCTGTCAGTCTCTGATTCTGAAAGTTGCAGACACTGTTACGTCAAACGTGGGACAAGGGTTTGTGCCTGCAAACTGGTTTAGAAGTTTCTTCCATGCTATGCTTGTAATGTAAATACATGTACACAGATGAATAATGACTGCAATGTTTTCTTTTAATGATGTTCATGAAGGCCCATATTCATAAAAACATATACTAGATAAATGTAAGCTAACTATACCTTACCATTACTACGATGTAGCATACAATACTTTATAGTACATACCTGATAATAAGTCCACGTGTTGGCATAAGATGACGTAATACATGATAAAGATTAGAAGATTCATGCTTTAAATCTAACAGTTTTTCTTAGGTCACAAAATTTCGACGTACATTACATCTTCATCAAGTGGTTTTGATAAAACTTTATAAACAAAACATCAACAACAAAAAAACCTATATAGTCCTATATATAGTACGCCTACTGTTGTCTGTGTAATTAGTTGATAATCAGCTAAATAAGGTGTTAGGGTTATGGGCTCAGAATGATATAACATAATGTTTTTTATATCATATTTGATTAAAGAGTAGTCAATTTTTCAGGATTTTGAGACATCCTTTTTTGGTGTTTTTTGTAAATAAAGTCTCGGAGTTTGAAACACCAGCGTTGTCTATTTTATTTATTATTGTATCCCTGTGTTCATGACAAACCTTCTGAGCACAAAGTTAAAATGACTACAGATGATTTCGAATTAATTTATGACGAACACCTATCAGTGGAACCGACACAATAATGGCACGCATGGGACTAAACCTAAGTGTGAGCTGCAAGTACACTGCTGCACTTGTGTTAAAAATACCAAACAGAATCAATGGAAGCAGGGCTTAATTTACTTACATTTGCTAGTTTACCGGATCCAGGGACTCTTCATTTATTAGGCAGCTTTCGATTCTCACACCGAACGTCGGCTACTACGAGTGACGACATATTTATTCCCCTGCGCATGCGTGAGCTTCTGGCCACACGTTCCCTTCCAAATCACACTACGGGAGTCGGGGGAAATTTCCCTGAATTCCCGTCGTCGTGAAATCGGCAACGTGGGTGCAGTTTCCTCGGTTTCCCTGATCAAACTTTCTGTCTTTCCTTAAGTTATTCTTTTTTTTCTTCTAAAATATTTTATGTTATTATTTGTTTCTTCCTTCTATCACCTTTTCTTATGTTATTCTTTGTTTTTATCATTCTATGACTTTCTGTTTCTGTCTTCCCTTATGTTCTTATTTGTTTCTTCCTTCTATCACTTTCTCTTACGTTATTCTGTGTTCCTATTGTTCTATTATTTCCTGTTCCTATCTTTCCTTACGCTACCCTTTGTTTCTTCCTTCTATCACCTTCTCTTAATATGTTATTCTTTGTTTTTATCATGTTATCACATTCTTTTATAATAATAGTGAACATCTATAATGCGCCATGTCGGTCAAAATTGACACTCCTGGCGCAGTTGTGTGAAAATTGTATAATTGTGGGCATACGACAATCAAGTGATTCAAGAAAGAAAGTAAAATACACATAAGTTAAAGTTTAACATACTTCAGGACATAATTTTGCAATAATACAATTAAAATATTTTAAAAACCTAAAACCAAGGTTACATACGCTTATCTTATGTTATTCTTTGTTTCTATTATTCTATAATTTCCTCTTCCTATCTTTCCTTACGCTACCCTTTATTTCTTCCTTCTATCACCTTTTCTTATGTTATTCTTTGCTTTTATCGTTCTATTACTTTTTCTTTCTGTCTTTCCTTATGTTGTTCTTTGTTTCTTCCCTCTATCACCTTTTCTTATGTTATTCCATGCTGTTATCATTCTATCACTCTCTCTTTCTGTCTTTCCTTATGTTATTCTTTGTTTCTTTCTCTTATCACCTTCTCTTATATTATGCGTTGTTTTTATCATTCTATTATTATTTTCCTCTTGCTATCCTTTGTTTCTTCTTCTATCACCTATTCTTATGTTATTCTTTGTTGTATCATTCTAACTTTCTCTTTCTCTCATCCTTATGTTAATCTTCGTATCAGATTTCCGCGCACTGTGAATTTAGTACCTGATTTAGTCACCTGATCTAGAAAATTGGTCACGTGACCGACGAAAGCACCGTCGTGAAAAATCGAAAGCACTTCCGCTAAAGGAACGGACATGAGCTGCGCAACGTCTCATCACGTCGTAGCCGACGTTCGGTGCGAAAATCGAAAGCTCGCTAATACTAGTTAAGAACGGATTTAAACTGACTATGGACGGACTGGGATAGTTGGAAATGGCAAATTTACCCGATCTAAACTTGATATGAACTGACTGTGAACGGGGTACAGACGATATGGACGTATTAAGGACTGTTTATGAAACAACTAGGATCGTATTATAGACATTATATACACATTCTACCCCGACCTCAACCCGTTTAAGCCCCCATCACACCAAAATAGTTCTCACTACGTTCTGGAACCGTCCTAGAAAATCGTAAAACGGGTTGTAGTCGGGCGTCCACAGTCAGTTCATATCAAGTTCAGATCGGGTAAATTTGCAATTTCCAGGCAGTCCAAGCCAGTCCGTAGTCAGTTTAAACCCATTATTAACTAGTTCTACCTCGTTCCTAATACGTCCAAACCCATTCTAACTAGTTCGCCATTTGTTCTATCTAGTTTTTTTTAACCCGACCACCCCGTTTAGAGACAGTTAAACCCGTCCTCATCTCGGACTTAAAACGAGATGGACGTACTACGAACGGAATTGCCGTACTATGAACGGAATTGTCGTACTTCGATCCTACTAGGAACTGTTACAACGTGATGTGGTCGAGGATCAATTAGCAAGAACGCGTTGGGTTTGTATAGCCCTCGAACCAGGACGGGGTTGCACACGCACGATAGGAGCGCGTTCGGACGCACTAAGAACGAGATGAGGACAAGTTGAACTGTCTCTGAACGGGGTGGTTGGGTTATAAACTTAAAAAAAAAACAAGTTGCGAACTAGTAAGAATGGTTTGGACCGCTTGGAAATGTCAAATTTACCCGATCTGAACTTGATATGAAGCAAAGTTCAAGGTACAGGATTCTATCATAAATGCTAGGATAAAAGCTGTTTAATGTCATAGTGTCATAGTCATCGTGATCCAGGTCCAGATTCAGCGTAGACTTTAGTGTTAGATCTATACTATAGACTGTGCCTATAGGCTATAGTCTAGATCTAACACTAAAGTGTAGGCTAAGTAAGTTATAGCCGCGCCAGCTCAGGAAACGCAGTCACTTCTTGTTGTTTGTTACACCCGGCTAGCATCGGCCAAACAACATAATCATAATCCGCTTGAGAAGATTCCGTCGGCTTCGAATCGCAATGAGATATTAGCACAGTCTGTGTAACAGGTCCACATCTACCATTGATTATTGTCGATAATCAACCCACGAACTGAAATATGGAGAGGTGTCCAAATGAAATAATCTATGGTAAACCTTTGATTGTTTCTAGATAAGTTAACGTCGATGATTTAAATTAGAGTTTATTCAATCAGTTAATATTATTTGGTTAGACAAAAGAAAAGGGGATGGGATAGATCCAATAGGGGGTATTACGTTGTAACAATGCATAGAGCCAACAGACTGCAAGTGCAACGACGAAAAAAAAATCACATTCATTACAGAGATTTTCACCCAAAATGGATTTTACTTACTTTTCTTGGTATCATATGGTATCACTTCTTTGTCGATGTTCCCCTGTCGATTCTCTGCTTTACTGAGATTTACTTGACAAACTTCTATTGGAATAGGAATTCACTTTAAAGGAAACATGTTTTATCGTCCGTGTTTGAATAGCGTAAAGTGGTTGCACAGTTCATAAAATCGCCATTTTACATATTCTTATGAAGTGTCGTAGGGAATTATGGGAATGAAAAAATGTTTTTATGCACGGTCTAATACATAAAACATTTTATTGATAGCCAATCACCAAACAACAATTGGCAAATTATTGACGTCATTGCTCATGAATAAGCATTGACCCTCCAAAATCAACGTTTAAATTGGACAAAGCTCTCATAATGCATCCAAGGCAAAACCTATGGCATGTCAAAGATCACAGTTTTAGTTGTCCCTCTAGTCCTCCTTTGGTGGACATTTCGGAGGACATACTTTGTATGATCGAATCTCTTTATATTGTGCCCATAACTGACCCCTTTTCACATTATGCCTGTAGTTTAGCCAACTTTTTTCTTTCTTTTTCAACTTTCGTTTTTATTAATTCTTGCATCATGATTTCAAACTTTTACAACATATATCACAAACATAAGTTCATAAAACCATACATGTTATTTTTTTCTTTTCTTTTTTTCATATAAGACTTGAATTGTACATGTGTAACATAATATAGACTGTTTCAAATGTACTCTGATAGTCGATTAGGAAAATCATATATTGATTTGTTTTTATTACTTCGATTTTGATCAATTTCATTTCTTTTTCTAAGCTCTGAAATAAAGATATACTTCAATCCAGATTTTCTAAGATCGTACCCTTTTTTGATGCGTAATATTATCATTTTATATATTAACCAAATGCAGTTTTCCTCACCTACCTTAATAAAATGATCTGCTGTAATTTTTATTTCTGTATCAAACACTTTTTCTATTAAAGGCCAGGTTCATTGATTTTGAAATCGACTGAATTTGGTATCATTGTAATCAGAACATTACACTGAGTAAAACTATCACATTTGTGTAACTTGTAAATTCGTGCGAAAATTATAAAAGTTGATTAAACTTGACGAAATATCACCCCACTCGAGACCCCGAAAACATCGTAAGTCAGCTGATTTTTGAGTGACGTAGCACAATGAACAATTAATACAATGGGCCGCTCAGCTGATCGGTGCGCGATGCAGTTTGCGTGCAATTCACATGTATTGCATTGACTCTTGAGGACCGTACCCATTCTTACCCAACGTTGTTTACCTTCATCAAAGTCACCCTGAAAATATCGATATGGACGAAAGCATACTTGATTTGAGTTTTGAGGAGATAGAAGAAGGAAGTACCTCGGACAGCGACAACGACAATGGAGATTTGGGAGATCTAGACCTAGAAGAAGATCTGGAAGATTTTGCCGATAGACAAGCACAAGCTGTCGGGGCAGCCGCAGTCGCTGCGTATCTACATGAGCCCGCATATCACAGCCAGGCCAGCCGGCCCGGCGCTTGATCGAGCTAGCTGTGAATCGCGAACCGGACTGATCTAAGTCTTCTCTCGACTTCCACTTTCCCCATTTATCTATCAAAAATCTAAACTAATCGGCCTAATCAGACATTTTCGTAATGAATATTTGGA
The DNA here is from genome assembly GCA_037976565.1 of Mesocentrotus franciscanus. Taxonomy (NCBI): domain Eukaryota; kingdom Metazoa; phylum Echinodermata; class Echinoidea; order Camarodonta; family Strongylocentrotidae; genus Mesocentrotus; species Mesocentrotus franciscanus. Next base: position 29,369,715 of record CP137680.1, on the reverse strand, counting down.
CAATTATATGTAAACTTGTCGCATATTTTGCCCCAGAAGAGTCGTTAGTTCAGCATGCAAAATGTCCTAGGCACTCCCAGATCCGACACATACACGCTGAGCTGCCCTCAGAATATGTGATTATTTTCCCGATTTTTATGGTCAAATGTGACGGTAAATAACATAAAAATCGAATACACATTTGTAGAAAGTATTATTTATTCAGTGTATCTCATTCAAAGTGCCTAAAATAAAGGAAATATCACAACTGGCGGTAAATATACAAACAACGTTAACCCATATCTAAAAATTGCAATGGGTATCCAACATTGTCCCGAATGTGTGATTGCAGGTTGTTCATAATGTGACGTCATTTTATCGCATGTAAATAACGCCGTCATTTCACTTTGTGAGTGGGTTTTGGAAAGGGTATCAAAATTGCAATTAATTTATTCCTCACAATAGTGAGGGCTTTAAAAGTACTTTAGTCATTTTGTTAATGTTCTCAGCAATCTGTAGAGGTGTGATTTGCCTTTTTTCCAAATTTCAATGAACCTGGCCTTTAACCAGCATAAATATGATTTTAAGGAGTCATTATATTTACATGAAATAAACGCATGAACAATGTCTTCACTTGCTTTACAAGTTTTACATGTATCATCAGGTGCAAGATTCTACTTCAAAAGATTCTTTCTCACTGGTAGAATATTATACAAAATCTTAAAGTGAAATTCTTTCAGCTTATTATCATTAATGTTAATTAAATTTCTTTTAAAACAATTTGGTCAATTGATATCTTTATCTAAAAGCTTTTCCCAAAAATATACGACATCTAGCGACCCCACCATTTAGGCGTAGCATGTCATAGTATTGTTTACTAGTTAACTCATTCAGCTTTTTTATTTTACCTCTACTAAGAATTCTTGGAATTTGTAAATTTGTTCTTTTCAATTGAGAGTTATTTCCTTTGGTAAGCAACTGTTTTGGAATCGCTTTTTGAAGTTTTGCAAGGTCAAACAATACATTGCATTTATTTGTTTGGCCCCAGTCTGGCCAACTTGTTTTAAGTTGGAATGGCGTATATTCTTCTGTTTTTAAAGCCTTATTCACTTCATTGGTAATGTTGCATGTACTATGAATAAAAGTAACCAATTAATCAACTTAACCTGGTCTGGTAAACTCTGTTGGGCCTATATAGATGGCTATTAAATAATATGTCCAATGGGTGTTTCTCGCTCCCGCGGCGTCCACCCCAAAAATTGTTTGAAGGACCAGTATTTAGAAGAAAAAAAATGCGCAAACCATTTTTAACTCTCTGTAAGGCATTCGACTTCTCGACGCCATTCTTATTCAAGAGCACATCAATAATATCCATTATGTCATTTATTTATGTACAAGACTATTTTGTGGTAACATCGTATCCCTGCATAGCTTTATGTGTAAAATTGGCTCATGGGTTTTGTGTGTATTAGCGGGGTAGATTATACATGAGTAGGGGAAACTAATTGAAATTAAATTAATATTTCATTTTTAAATTGGGAAACACAAAATTGGCTGCAGATTAATAGCTGAAGAGTCCCTGAATCAGGTAAACCAGAGAATGTAAGTAAATCAAGACCAGCTTACATTCATCCTGTGTTTTTTAAACACTAGTGCAGCATTGTATTCGCAGCTCACAATTAAGTTCGGTTCCACTGATTGGTGCTTTTCATCAATTGATTCACAATCAATTGTAGTCATTTTAACCGGGTGCTCAGAAATGTTATCATAAACCAGGGAGATGCATAAACACAGTGATACAATAACAAATAAGTATAACATCGACAACGCTGGGTTTTCAAGCTCCAAAACTTTATTAACAAAAAACCGAAGAAAAACTGTCTCAAAACCTAAAATATTGACTACTCTTTATTCAAATATGATATAAAAGACATTATGTTATATTATTCTGAGCCCATATTCATAACACCTAATTAAGCTAGCTATCCACTAATTGCCATCCTACAGTACACATACTATATATAGGACTATAGTAATATAGGTTAGATTTTTATATTAAAAAAATAGTTTTGTCAAAACCACTTGATGAAGATGTAATGTACGTCGAAATTTTGTGACCTAAGAAAAACCAGTAGATTAAGCATGAATCTTCTAATCTTTATCATTTATTGCGTCATCTTATGTCAATTATCAGGTATGTTCTATAGAGTATTGTATACAACACTGTAGTAATGGTAATGTATATTTCGTTCACATTTATGTAGTTTATGTTTTTATGAATATGGGCCTTCATGAACATCATTATAAAAACTATTGCAGTCATTATGCGTCTAAATACATGTATTTACATAACAAGCATAAAATGGAAAAAACTTCGAAACCAGTTTGCAGGCAGAAACCCTTGTCCTTTAATTTGTATAAAAGTGTCTGCACTTTGAGACTACGCTGATACCATACGACATAGGCTTTGTACTCAATCTGCTCCGGACACAGTCATAGACTGACAGACCTAGGTTCTGCTCAAGAGTTTAGGATTTGTGGTCAAAAGTCAAGTTAAAGTCTGTGCCTACGGACTACTAAACTAGGTCAACCAATTACACCTTTCCATTTCGACCTAACTACTGTAAGATCTAAACTCTACCATTCACTATTTTGCTGCAATTTCAACATGCAAATTAAGCTGCAAACATATTCTGGATACATAGAAACTTAATAAGAAATATTTGCAAAAAATGCATACAGAACTACAATGACAACTGTCAACTAATTGCGTAGTTAACATATTTAGTTGAGAACGGGGTCTGGGGAAGTGTAATGAAAACGGGCGCTGAACATGGATTTAAAATGTATGTTCCAGGTAAGCCTCATTTTTACAGCAATATAATACCAGCCTCATGATCTATTATTCCAAGAGCTATCTACTATACTGTGCACCACTGTACTGCAGAGTCAACATAAATTTAAGAATGATACATCCTCTCGGTTAAACGAAACTTATTAAAAAGATATTTACAAGTATATGTCTTCGTAAGAGAAATAGAAAGCGTGTCAACTGCATGCGCACACTCCTTCTGAAGTAGCAACCAATACTGCCTATCAATTTACATGTAAGACTGATTAGTGTTATATTGCTACTGCATATGACACAAAAATCGCTATACACAGTACAGGTTGACAGTCAAGATGAATAAATTATTTGATAACCATTATCTATTTTGCTTCGGAAGCATTTTTTGTCATATATACAAATCATAAATTTTCGTAAAATTGAACCAAAAAAAGGGCAGTTTGATTCAAAGAGGACGTACAGTCTAAAGGAAGGATATTCTACTACTTCAGATTTACATATACTGCCATCTGCTGCTCACAATGCCCACATTGCATCACAAATATACTATTTTCGTAATGTAATCAAAGTTGATGGCCATGTTACAAATCTATTTCATTCACCTGTCAATAATTTTTTTTCAATTTTCAGAATGCGAATTGCGTACAGTAATTGTTGCCAGGTAGGACAAACATTATGGCTTGTCCGACCGAACAACAGGTATTGTATGTAATTCGCCTTCTTTTGAAACACAATTATTGACAGTGTGAATTTTTAGAGAGCAGCTGTAGCCCTATTATTCACATGATATGGTGGATGGTTACGATTTTTTGCAGACAAACTTTAATGGTCCAAACTATCAATAGGAAATTCAGGAAAATGTTGGTTCATGTTTTGTTTAGTCTTCTTTAAATCCCTTTCCCCATACGTCTAAAGCTCTATCAGACATGACGTTGCAAAACCGTGGTGGTTTTTTCTTAAGATTACGTAAAGTGTAATACGCTGCACAGTTCTGTATCTTATAACACATAGCTCAGTGTAAACGCTATACCTTTGTTCCGCGCAGTTGCCATTCAGGCCTTTAAAAAAAAGATGTTCTATTGCCCTTTAGGTGCCAAAACATGGGTCGGTCGGAAATCTTTTTTTTCTTCTTTTTCCACCCTCTTTGGGCTGATTTTTCTCAGTTTTGAATGCTTTAATACATATTTTTTTATTCATTAAACATTTTTTTTCTAAAAAATGGTAAGAACAATTTTTTTTTTTAAAGCCGACCGTAGATTTCAAGATTTTTGGGTCGGTCGCAAGAGGCAATACAACATCTTTTTTTTTTTACGCCTCATTTACATTAAACATTTGTGCAACGGTAAACCGCGCCATATCTGAACAAAAAAGCCTTAACAATGATTTTAACACCAGCCTCTCGATGGGCCTGATTTTTTTCATGACACTGTCATAAGTACAAGATCGCCGAGAACCCATTGAATCGCGTGAATTGAATTTAACACGTGTTTCAAGGGGATATCTGTGAACTTGTAGTCATGACGGTTTCACAAAACGATGCCCAGAAGGATGACATTTTTCACGTTGCTATGGTTAAACCACATCACTGGCTTTTCCTCGACCTTCACGAAGTTCCTGGTATTGCGAGACCACGCAGATAAGACACGTGATCTGAAAAAGAGAGATAAAACATCATAATCGGTTTTTCGTGTAAAGCAACATGAGAATTGTCTGGAAACAAAACACGACCCAATTAATACTTTGTTCGATACCTTATACACGCCGATACATTCTATAAACTCTTTAACACATTTGGTTTATTTAAGTACTATTAAGTGGACACAGATGTCCCTCTACTTGGTAAAAAAACACGCTACTTTCAGTGTTATTTTTCATTTATTGTTTTGGTAGAAGTACTAGTGCTTTAGAACCGTATTGATCAAATCGTGCACTTTGCTAATGAAAATGTACATCTTACACAGTACTCAGGTATGTGATATCAATACTAAAAGTATTTACTGTCATTTCTGATGTTTGATGGCGATGTTCTGTTGAATAATGCTGTAGGAATTTTTGAGCTAAATGATTAATGGTTAGTGTATAAAATGAGAAATATTACTCGTTGCATCATACAAACTCCTCTAGATGCCATATGAGTTATGGCGTTACAAATATTTTTATTTAATATTCTCATATAATTTTTTTCTGGACACTAACAGAGAAGTATTAAAAGTATTAAAGGTGGACAAAGTATTTGAGTAGCTTCCTCGTTACTATTATTTCCATGTGAAAGAATAACATATACTAGCGATGCCACCGTATAAGATTTGCTCTTGAAGGCGACAAGTTTTATGGTATCCTTGTCGATGTAACGTCATCCTCGCTGTCTATTATTGTCAGCAAGGTGTGTTCGTTTTTTTAATGTGTAGTCCTTTCGATTCAAGAACCTGATAAAATTGTCCCTATTTCTTGTAATCAATATTTTATTATATCCGATTGATAGTTTCTTTAACGAAGAATAAACATAACCAGCACAGACTACAGAATTTCTTCTTCTTTTTTTGTGCAGTCTGCTTTCTTCAATCTTGAAGATTCTTGCAGAACTTTGGTGTAGTGTGTGTCACAATAATTAGCAAGGTGCAAGTAAAAGCAGCATTGGATCTAGCTGCTGCAGCCTCTCGTCAATTGGAGACGAAAGGCTTCGACAAATGGGGCGGTCACGACATTGGCTGGGAGGGTGTTTCGTGTCCTCACAGTTCTGGGGAAGAAGGAGTTCTGGTGTTGCTGAGTCCTGGATTGAGGTCGGAGATATCCTTGTGTGTGAACAGTTCTTATTGGTCTGATGGATTTGGTGATGTGTGCCTCTGAGTTGAATGGAACTAGCTGGTTGTGAATCTTGTAGAACATCACAAGGCGAAGGTGTTCTCGTCGCTGTTGGAGTGATGTCCATCCAAGCTCCTGCAACATTGAAGATACGCTGGATGTGTTGCAGTATCGATTCAATGTGTATCGGGCTGCCCTTCGCTGGATCATTTCTAGCTTGTTTTTGTATTTGGCCGTTGATGGATCCCATACGGAAGAGGCATATTCCACCAGGGGTCTGACTAGTCTTTTGTATGCTGTTGCTTTCAACTTGGAAGAGCTCACCTGCAGGTTTCTTCGTAGAAAGGCCAGGGTGTTGTTAGCCTTTTGGCAGACACTGTCGATGTGTTTGTTCCATCTCAGGTCTGATGTTATAGTGACACCAAGGTATTTTGTGGCTTCTACAGGAGTAAGGATGGAGTTACAATCCTGTTTCGCTTCCTGGTGACTGAGATGACCTCACACTTTTTGGTGTTCAGATCCACTTCTTGGTCCAGTCATAGAGTTTGTTGAGATCTTGTTGTAGTTGGTCAGCATCAGTATCTGACTGTACAGTGAGGTAGATGATGGCATCGTCATTTATGAAGTACAAGAAGAGGCATGGGCCGAGAACAGAGCCCTGATGCACCCCGGATTCCACCTGCTGCTTTCTGTTCTGCAGAAAGCTGGCGATCCAATGATTGTTGGGTCCTCTCACTCCATAGTAGTCTAGTTTCTGGATGATACGCTGGTGGTCAACCTTGTCGAATGCCTTGCTAAAATCCAGCACTAGGATGTCCGTCTGTTTGCCATCTTGCAGGTTATTCATCAGGTCGCTCACCAGTCCTAACAGCTGTAGCTCACATGACCTGTGTTGCCTGAAACCATGTTGTCGGTACAGGATATCTTAAAGGATTCCATGCGTCATGATATTGCTCGCTAAGATATGCTCCATCAGTTTACATGAGATACAAGTTAGTGAGATGGGTCTGTAGTTGCTTAGTTCTGCTTTGTCTCCCTTCTTATAGACTGGTACTACGTTGGCATTTCTCCAATCTTCTGGTATCTCTCCAGTGCTGTAAGACTTCCTGAAGATGTCATACAAGGAAGGTGCCTTGACAGCTGACAGTTCCTTGAGTACTCGTGGGGTAATCCCATCAGGACCAGGGGCTTTCCTTGGTTTGAGATTGTCAAGCAATTTCTTGATACCTGCCGTTGTGATGATGATATCTGGCATGGTTTCATAAGGCATAAGGCGAGTTGGGAGGTAGCAGATCAGGTGGGACTGGAGTCTGGTGGTTGAGGGCATTAGCTTTCTCAGTGGGGTCGGTTAACTTCCTTCTATCTGAGTTGACATGTGAGATTCCTCCATTGTCACTCCGGTTATGTTTAATGAAGCTCCAGAATCTCTTCATGGCTCCATACTGGTTGTCATCCTCGTCTCCTCCAAAGATCGACTCAAGATATTTCCAGTATTCTTTCCTCATCTCTGACTGGATGTTCCTCTTCAGACATCTGTTGTGCTCTTCAAGTTCATAGGGGATAAGTCCTGTGGTCTTCAAGAGTTTTTGTTTTTACATCTCTTAATAACCCTGGTCCTTTTCTTGATGAGCTTCCTGATTCTTGCAGTCACCCATGGTAAGTTGGTATTAAAGAGTCTGAAATATGTCCCACAGTTCACTAGTGGAGGCCTCATCATACTTTGATGCTATCTCATCTGCAACTCTTGACATGCTGACCTGGAATGCGTCCCAGTCTGCTTCAGAACTTGTCTTGGTATCTGTCGTCTACTAGATGGTTTCATGTCCAGGATTAGAAGAGGACAGTCATGATCTGAAATGCCAGGAACCACGGACACACTGTATGCAAGGGTAGGATTGTTGGTGAGGTACAAGTCGGGAATGTTCTGTCGTCTTGTAGGTTCCTCTATTAGTTGGACTAGACCATTGTCATCCAACATCTCTCCAAACTTGTGATGTAAGGCAGGGTGGCCACATTCTTTCACCCTTCGGTTAATCCAGTCCCATCCTGGGAGGTTGAAGTCTCCCCCGATGACAATGAGGTGATTCATGTTCAGTCTTGAAAGTTATCTTCAACATTAACCCTTTATATGCCACACATATTATCTACCTGTGCTACATAGTAATTACCATGGGATAGATATACCAAAGAATACAAGATTGATTGTTTCCAGGGCAAGATTATTCCATAACGGTAAATCTATAAAAGGTTTGCCTTGGAGTTAATCAAGACTGAAAATTGGTAACTTTGCAAACCCATTGTGCTGCACAAAGCAATCATTCCGCTTATTGTTTTGTCCATAATTGCACGTGTGGCAAAGGAGCAGCCATGCAGAGAGGCACAGAAAGCAAGCGAACTGTTAAAATACTTACGTTGAGGGCAGTAAATAGGAGCCAGAAGACAAGGTTCACGATCAGTACAATAGATGCGGCCCCCTTAAATAGAATAAAAATAATAAAAGCATATAGAATATACAGTCATATAATTTTGGTAAACCAAAGATTATGAATTAAATTTTCGGCGACAGATATAATAGACGATTTTAGTAATAAGAGACCATACATTTGTTGTGTCTCAAAAAGTTTTAAAGAAAGAATCACAATTAACTTCTAATATATTGATAATCTCTTTGATATAGGCATACATAATTAATATGGAGGTTATTAGTTTCAACGGAAACTATCGTTTATGGAATTAACTTGTTGATGAATACCTTATATATCATTTTTTGAATATTCAAAGTTAACAGCCTTCTTTGTAATATAACTTCTTTGTAGTAAAACTTATGAGTTATCCTTTTCATATTTAAAGTCTTCGCAACAAAATTCAGGAATCGCGATTAATGTCACTTGGAACCAAGGAGGTAGAAGAAGCTATCCCTTGCTTTGGAGGGTGGGGGACACAAATCGAATATAGAGATGGAACATTTCCTGTGCCTGTGAGCAGTCAATAAACTACAAACACACTGTAACAATAATAAGTGATTTTCAGCAAAGAATCAGATACCAAAACAGTTGGAGTGTCCCCTCTGACCCCAACCTGTTAAAGATTTTAGGTACGCCCCCTCCCATTGGATACGCCATCGGATAAGATCACTTACGAGGACGACGAAGAGGATAATCCATGCAATGGCTTGTAAAACCATAAGAGCCATGATCGCCACCATGTAAGGAATCAACATCGTCCCGTTGTCCTGCAAAATGAATAGGAATTCAGGAATTAATAAAATCAACGAAATCCTTTTCCGATTTGATAAATTATTGCAAATGCAGTTGACTGGAGGCTGTTTACGAAATACAACCCGAGATAGTCAATTGCAATTAAAGGTAGGAGATATACGAATGATGTATTGGGCCAACGTTTTTCAACCTTTTGTTAGTCACGGCACCCTTTCAAGGAATAAAGAGTTTTGCGTCACCCCAATATCAAATTCATCCCAAAATATTCATTTTGCATCACTCTGGCGATCGTTGCGAGCGAGAAAAAAAAAGAGTTTTTACCATTTAAAAATGGTAATTTTGTTTTGTTTGTTATCAACACACTAGAATAAAATATGAAGTACTGTAGCGGGTACCTCGATGCCGAATGTACATGAATCTTACAAAATCATATATTTATGACCTCGATACGCAATTATGAGGATATTCGGGATTTTTTTTCTGTGTACAGTTTCTGAAATTTGTTTTTCACGAAATCAACGTTACTCCAAAATAATTCGTTGATTTAACTAAATTTCTCTCGCGATATCCCAAAAGATGTTTTTCAGCACCCCAGGGTGCCGCGGCAACCCGGTTGAAAAACGTTGTAATATGCTATAGATTTTGACGAAATACGCATTGTCATTTCGATCCCATATTTGACTTGAGTTCCCGGATGGGACAGTAAATTAAAAATGAATATCAAAGGGCAAACACTCTCTTCACCGAAGTAGTATAATAATCTTTAAAATGCTTTAATTCCCCCAAACCTATACATTTGATTGGTGCCATCTTTGTGTATCTATTATCACATTATTGATAATCTTTATTTTTATGGCCGCATTATATTTCATGGTCTTATTTATCCAGTATTAGTACTGTTATTCCCGAGGGCTCTGTGCAACCCCAATTTTAGACGATTACCTCCACCTGGGTGAAGAGTGGCAAATGTAGATTGGTTATTGCCAACGGACACTAGTGTCACGACAGTTCCCTCTCACTTATTCACCAATAATCTATCTTTCTCTGTCTCCTCCACAATGTCCGCCACTCTAACCATGGATGCTAGGTCCATGCTCTAACACTCTCCTTCCCCTGCTTCCCCCTTTTCTCTCCATCTCTCTATCTTCTTTCTCTTTTTTTTCTCTCTCTCTCCCTCCCTCTCTCTCTCTCTCTCTCTTTCTTTCTCTTTCTCTCTCATTATTCATATAACTCGTCTCTCGGACCTACCTGGGACACGCCCACTAAGAGAACAATGGATGCGATGAGAAGAAAAGCGGCGACGATAATATCAATACTGTATGCTGCATAGATCCCATCAGCACCCGGTACTTTAAAGAATTATCACAAAAGAAAATAAGTTAGAAGAAATTCGATAGTCATTAGCATAAAGGAAGGTCCATCTGAAACCCTTTCGTGACAGCAGTATTTTAACGGCTAAATTGCCCATTTTTTCCAAAATATATTTCTTGTATTGCTACGCTGTTCCAATAAATGTCATTATTATATCTGTAAACAATATACATGTATATGAGCTATGTCAATTTCAAGGTGTTTGACAATTTAAAGATTTGTAAAGCTTTTTTTTTCTTTTAAATTCCTGGCGTCAAACACAACGTGTTAATGCAAAAAAAGAAGCACAATGGGTGCAGAATTTTTGTATTTCTTTTTACGCACCTCGTGTATTTTATATGGCTCTTAATCAAAACTTACTATGAAACCGTGAAGATGGAATGCTTGTCTCGAAAGGGTTAAATTTGAAGAGGAAAGTGAATAAGATGTATCTATGGTATAAAGTATTTAGTATCTATGGTATAAAGTATCTATAACAGGGGACATCCCTGTAGACGGACATCATGGAGCCTGACGGGTCACGGAGCGATATTGACGGTCTAGTAGACCCTCAGAAGAGTTGTCAAAAGGTCCACGAGACCGAAATATCAATCTCGTAGGCAGTCGGTTTCGTGACCACTTTTGGTTTCTTTTCACTTTCTCTCCCTCTCTCTATTGCAACATGCCTAACACACTGTTTTTAAGTACCCTATAAGTGCAAACGTTTACTTCAATCAGATAAGTGCCCCTTCTCCTTCCGCATACGTGCACCTTTCACTACTTATACGTGCCCCTATTAAAATATGATAGGTGCCCCTTTTACTTTAACAAATGCCCCTTTTCCTTTGTAATAAATGCCCCGTTCCCCTTAGTGAGACAGTGAGCTGCGTGAATTACCTGTATAATCTGCATTGGTGAAAAAGCTGACATACTGAGCCAAGTTCCAGGACCATACCGCTAAATAGATGCAGCTGGTAATCTGTGATTGAATAAAAAGAAACATGAAAAATGTAAAGTTCGAAAATCAGATCTACTTAATTGCCGAGTAAAACAACCCATGAGGAAGTGGATAATATAGCAATAAAATGGTAAACACAAAATAGAGGGCTATAATACACGGACCCTGTAGTGTAGTGTTTTTAAATAGATATTTCAAACGGAGCCAATTAGCGGACCTATTGGTTTGTGTTCATACGAGCGTATGTATATATTCCTCCTTAGATCATTTCACTTACTTCTTACGATCATGTGCTGCAATATGAGATAAATATTCAGGTGTGCCATGGTGTCTGCGTTGCGCGGTGTGACTTTTGGGGGCATTTCAAACTTGAGACTCGGTGTAAGGCCAGGGTATTTTACCAACATCGCTAGTACCACTGCTGTAATGTATTTTTAATTGCGCCATCTTTCGGTGCAGACGTACATAGAACATCGGTAGCCTCATTTGGAGCGCATCTAGAAGGAGGTAATGAATATGCATGTTTGTGGTGTCACGTCCGATATAATGAATATTCATGTTACGTGTACCGCGCGCGCGCGTGTCGTACGTGCAGATTTAGGCTATGCAGGCCCCCTAAGGTCCGCCATTTTTGTACGGATCCATTAGAAGCCAAAATCAGCCCCTATACATAATAAGAGGGAAAAGGGGAAGGGGAGGGGAAGGAGGGATAAGTCCAAGAAGTTAGAGAGAAGAAAAGGAAGGGAGAGGGTCTTGGGGTGTTTTAACAAAAGAAAAACTCACAATTTCAATTCTGTATAATAATATGTTAAAAGCAATGCTTGTTCTAGTTTTTGGGATGAAATTACTGTGTAGTGCGGGAATGTTGTCCTGTTGTGATATATTTTATTCCTATAAATTGTGATATTATGAACAATGAATTATGTTGTATTTATGTTAGTTTATCAAACGATTAAAAACATTTGTTGTAATTATGTTTCAGTTTGTATAAACTAGGAGTATGGAACATGTATTGATTCTATTGTAACACGCGGAAACTGGTACAGATGACACGTCACGCTATTCCTTGTGTTGTGGTTCTTTTTATTTCATGTGCAAGTTACAAGGCAAAATAAACCATAAACCTGAATAAATAAACAAAGTTAAAACAATTAAATAGAAATGAGGTTATGTTTGAAAAAACACACATAATAGCAATAAACATATTATTTGTTTATGACTCCGAGATACGAATTTGAACAATATGATGTCAAGCCGACTCATAATAATAAATGATAAACAGGTTGTTTATATTCCATTCATTAAAACTTAATCAATATTGCATGCAAATAACCAGTATCTAATCACAAATAAAGTTCTTCCATCTTCATGGATAATTAACTCTCCCAACAAAAAAATGAATACAACCATCAATTAAGTGAACTTTATCAAACAATCAACCATAATTCTCGATTAAAACTAGATTGAATTGGTGGTTTATATTATAATAACCACTCACCCTGGCAATCTGGCCTAGAGGACCGTTTCCTCTGATGGTACCCTCCTTCTTACGTACATGTTGTCTGTTACACCTAAAGGAATAATAATTAATACAAATCATTGTGAAACACTGAAAACGATTCAACGACTTTAACTGCAAACTATTAACTCTCAAAATATTACTTTATCTGTTTCGCAAAATGTGATTATCCAAATCGAGTTAACCATAACAACACTTTATAACTATAACTCCTAAAGATTACTAGAACATATACTGTATAACATAGTAACATTCAAATTATCTCAAATTACTATTACCAAATCAGAATCAAATGCTTAACCCACTAACGAAATCAACCTACTAATGATTAAACAGATAATATGCCACACCTAGCTTACAGAATGCATATTAATTCAGCACATTAACGTATCATCCAGAACGATACCAAGGTTATTATTAACTAACATCAGAATACATCTACAAACATACTAATTATCTTAATAATTATTAAACTTGACAAAAGAATAATCTTCTTACCTAATGTGACCCAAAAAGCTTGCAGAGACGACCTCCCTGCCTGCCCCATGGATGGGGTGCAGTGCAGGAGTGAATCTGACAAATACCTCTGCCCACTTTTATAACAGTTACACTAGCTCTCGTGGTGGTCTAGCTTACACATGTACCGGTAATCTGTTCTGGGAAAGGGTCTTATTTCTTGTTAATCAAACAAGGGGGCTTTAGTACTGGGAGGGAGACAGGAAGTCTTTTGTTTTGGAGGTTTGGGGTTCTTATCAGAGGGGGTGTAGACTAATACTACCTTTACATAATAATATGTTGGATTGGTCTTTTCACCACAAAACAGTACAATTTTGACCTGTTACACACTCCCCTGCTTAATTGAGTGTCGTCCCGACACTCAGACTACAAAAAAAATATATATATATATCAAATTCCCACTATACCTTGTCACCATCGTGGCTGTTTCCTGATCCTTATACCAATGCCTAATTACCAATATGCAAATCAAAATTAATCATGTGATCATAAATCTATTTGCGTAATACAAAATATGAAAATTGAAATCATAACACCATTGCATGGCCAACCCGCACCACTAATACGAACTTTCTGGTCTCATGACGAGAATAACAGAAAACATATCTAGTGCAAAAAACCCAACTGTTTCAGTTATTCTCGCACTCCCTATTATGTATAATACTGGTCTCATGTCGAGGCTCCTAGCATTCACATTACCTATATAAGTGCTACCCAACTGATCCTAACAGTTTCAGAGTCTCTACTGCCAAACCTTAGTTATCAACATAAATCTTCATATTACAGGCATCTCTAACAAGCTAGATGATTTTTTACGGTATATATATACCCAATTAATCTACTCAGTGTTACACTAAACACCCAAAAACAATAATCGTCCTAATAGTACCTTTACACACTCTAGCAAATACAGCAGTAAAACTTAACTGTCAACTATATTTCGTAACGGCCTTGCCCTACGGATAATCCTTTCGCATGTTACAATGTATCAAACTCCTAAGATACACAAATTTGACATTGCTATATACAAAGAAATCTTATAACTTTTGGCTATAATCCTCTTCGCTACCAATGTGCCCTTTCCGGCCTCTCTATGAGGTTAACAGAAAAACAAAGGTAGAGAGATAAACCCTACTGTTCCTAATAGTCGCCCCAGTATTTCTTCCATGCGATTCCGGTCTCATGTTGAGGTTTTCGGAATAAACATTTAAATACTTCATCCCGGCTAAGTCCAACAGTAATTCCAGCCAAATCCCAGTTAAATACCAGAAATCTCAGTAAAAAACAATACAATATCCATTGTACCACACACCGCAAAATAAAACAACATTTCACGTTCATGGGCTCCCCTGCTTTTCAAATGCAGTCCTAATTCAACCAAAAATTATACACCATGCATATGAATACAATAAATATAATATACATGCTACAACCTAACTTACTTAAGTTACCAAAACTTTAACAAAGTTTCAAATGAAGGAATATTCCGACTATTCAAAAGTGACAAAGCTATCAATGCTAGCTAGAGCTTATATACCTGCTCTACACATATTGTAATCCCTCCTATCAATATATAAAATACCGGTGTCTTTGTATGCCATCACCTAGCTGAGGCTCCATCCAACCAGCCAAAATTAAATATGAAAGGGGGTATGGACTGTTCCAAAGACAGTATTACCATGACACCCTGAACAACCTATGAATAGTAATATTCCTTTGCCAGAAACAATTTAACCTGAATACACTAAAAGTATTCCATTCAAAGATTCAAGTAAATTACTCTAAACAAACACAATGTAGCCCCTTAATAAAGCATCATGCACACTGGCTTGGCTACAAACATTCATACAATATACACAATCGTTGCATATTAAAACTAAGGCCATATTTACAGGTTTCCAGACGTCTGTGTTCGATCGAATTGTCGCAAACAGATGTTGAAGCTAGCTGCTCAGAAGGCCAGGGCTTGCACTTGCGGTGATGAAATCCTGCCGATTACGCCATTTGTAACACGCGGAAACTGGTACAGATGACACGTCACGCTATTCCTTGTGTTGTGGTTCTTTTTATTTCATGTGCAAGTTACAAGGCAAAATAAACCATAAACCAGAATAAATAAACAAAGTTAAAACAATTAAATAGAAATGAGGTTATGTTTAAAAAAACACACATAATAGCAATAAACATATTATTTGTTTATGACTCCGAGATACGAATTTGAACAATATGATGTCAAGCCGACTCATAATAATAAATGATAAACAGGTTGTTTATATTCCATTCATTAAAACTTAATCAATATTGCATGCAAATAACCAGTATCTAATCACAAATAAAGTTCTTCCATCTTCATGGATAATTAACTCTTCCAACAAATAAATGAATACAACCATCAATTAAGTGAACTTTATCAAACATTCAACCATAATTCTCGATTAAAACTAGATTGAATTGGTGGTTTATATTATAATAACCACTCACCCTGGCAATCTGGCCTAGAGGACGGTACCGTTTCCTCTGATGGTACCCTCCTTCTAATACGTACATGTTGTCTGTTACACCTAAAGGAATAATAATTAATACAAATCATTGTGAAACACTGAAAACGATTCAACGACTTTAACTGCAAACTATTAACTCTCAAAATATTACTTTATCTGTTTCGCAAAATGTGATTATCCAAATCGAGTTAACCATAACAACACATTATAACTATAACTCCTAAAGATTACTAGAACATATACTGTATAACATAGTAACATTCAAATTATCTCAAATTACTATTACCAAATCAGAATCAAATGCTTAACCCACTAACGAAATCAACCTACTAATGATTAAACAGATAATATGCCACACCTAGCTTACAGAATGCAAATTAATTCAGCACATTAACGTATCATCCAGAACGATACCAAGGTTATTATTAACTAACATCAGAATACATCTACAAACATACTAATTATCTTAATAATTATTAACCTTGACAAAAGAATAATCTTCTTACCTAATGTGACCCCAAAAGCTTGCAGAGACGACCTCCCTGCCTGCCCCATGGATGGGGTGCAGTGCAGGAGTGAATCTGACAAATACCTCTGCCCACTTTTATAACAGTTACACTAGCTCGTGGTGGTCTAGCTTACACATGTACCGGTAATCTGTTCTGGGAAAGGGTCTTATTTCTTGTTAATCAAACAAGGGGGCTTTAGTACTGGGAGGGAGACAGGAAGTCTTTTGTTTTGGAGGTTTGGGGTTCTTATCAGAGGGGGTGTAGACTAATACTACCTTTACATAATAATATGTTGGATTGGTCTTTTCACCACAAAACAGTACAATTTTGACCTGTTACACTATGTTATGTTCGAAAAGGAATTGGAGTTTGAGAAATGAATTCACTGAATACAACAAGGAATGTTTGGCCAAAGTTCAATAGGTAATGGACAAGCTGATTTAAATCTCATTTGGTTCATTATTTTCTTTTTTATGAAAGCCTGTGCGGTTGTGTTGGATTTTATTTAGTTAATACATGGTAAGAGTTATGGAGGAAAGGGATAATCTACACAATAATAAAAATGGTTAGTTTTATTCAAAAATATGCATCGCAACCAAGAGGGCTAAATTAGACAATATTTTTAGAAAAGTATTTACATGATAATGTAATACATTAGATAGAATCATAACAATATAAGTCAACATTAATCTATATCTCTATATGAAGAGCTTGATTCCAAAAGGAGCTAAATCTGTATTTTATTAAAATTGAGTTTTTTGTCTTAAAATAATGATTTCCTACATAAGGACAAAATGCATTATATCAAATACTAAAATTTCACCAGGAAGTTAAATTTTTTAAAGGTACAATATCATGTTTCATTCCAAGAGGAGCTAAATCCAGATCGGTTTCATTCCAAAAAGGCGCTAAATCCACTTTGGGTACTTCTGAGTAAATCACCTTTTTTTATTTCTCCACTTTCCCTTTAGCCATGTACCTTCATGTTGTTATATATGTTAAAGGTGTCGCCCTGGACCAATAATATATGATAAGAAAACAAATCTACCAGTTATTTCAGAATTTTACTAAATTTTTAGATTTTGTGGATTTAGCTCCTTTTGGAATGAAACTCTTCATATGACATTGTGGATCACACATGAACATTCTTCACACAAATGGGTCTATATTTAACGGTGTAGGCGAAGGTTCAAAATAATGTAATGTGAATGATGACCGGATAAAGAGAGTGAGACATATAAATGATATAATCATGCTTCATATTTTGAGAAGGTAGGCGGTAAGAATAGAGAGGGGGGTGTGAGTATGAGAAAGAAAGAGAGAGAGAGAGAGAAAGAGTCCCCACACGAATAACACGAATATGATCGATAGGTTTGCGTATTTTATTATAGATGGTACCAGTTTCAAGGAGAGCGCGTTGTGTAGCATCCATGCACAGTTAGCGTACACCTAGTTTCTGAAAATGTTGTGGCAAGCTCTCAGATTAACTTTACTTTGTGTAACGAAAGCGGTAATGAGAATTAATAATGCCATTTACACAAATAGTAAGGCTAACTAGTGCATTTAAGATTTATTTTTTAGAAGCATAGTGAGAAAAAATCAAATAACATAAACAAATATGGGGAGAAACTTGAAGGACATGTAAGGCAATCTCATAGATCTTCTGAAAAGGGATATAACAACATATGGTGTTTGTTGCCTGACCTGAAAAGAATTGAAGAGTAGAATAAGTAATTTAGTTATTCTCTTTTAAAGCAAGACTTGGGTGTTCCCTAAAACGCATTGCTTACGATATAATGATTAAAATATGACGACGTGGAACAAATAGGTAAATTATCATGTACTTCAACAATTTCTTGAAATGTTTGATTTGCTTCTTGTAATTAAAAGATATTTTTTAAAGATATCTTCATGATATTTTACAAATGAAATATTAATCTGAAATGTGTCAGTGTGATTTTACCAAGAAATCATGCGTTAGTATATCTGCAATGGAAAGGTTTGTCGGGAAATGGACAAAAGGTAGGTCCAAGTTTATTGTGCACAGAAGCTATTCAACGAGCTTTCTTTGGGACTTTGAAAAAATGGTACATTTTAACCAAATCAGTGATAACTTTATATATACCCCATAACTCAGTCGGGCAGAACTAAATATAAACGAGATAAAACACATTACAGCATTCACGTACTTGAGAAGAAAACAAGAAGAAAAAAAAAAAGAAGAGAAAAATCTTAAATTTCACCACTTCAGAAACTCCAGATGAATTACTATTACTACTAAATTAAAGTTGGTAGAAGATTGAAAAAACCAAATCTTTCTGTAGGTCACATTTGCATTCAGCATATAACGGTGTTTTGTTTTTGTGTGGGACATATTTCATGGAATAAAACCACCGTTCTGATTTTATCTCCGATTGTTAAGAATCTTATGAACATTCATATTGCACAAAATGTTACTGTTGGCGAGGGCACAGAGAGGCAGTCTGATCGAGGTCTGATCTGCAGTATTGCCCTTAATTTCTTAAAACATAAAAAGCATTGAATCTCGAGCAAAGCCTAATACTGCCTGTCTCTGACAAATGTTTAAACATTACAATTGATATCTGTATGAAAAAAACTAAATCATATTAGACTGTTTGTCGGATAAAATAACAACGGCAACTTTCTCTTTATTAGAAACACTTAAAGATACTATGTCCCTTTTGCAGCCAACATCAAATTCTGTAGAACTTTGCAGGAATTATGAATATGTCATGTATGTCCTATCTGTGAAATTTAAACATTAGCAGTGTCCTAATATTCAAATTATGCAAGGAAACCCGTTTACTTGCTAGACTTCACTGTCAGACACTATTGAGTGACTGACTGGCTTTTTTCATCTTTGGTAATAACATACATAAAATGAGCTGTAAAGGGTACATGAGCATTTGTCTACATCAATAACCCACTTCTTGTAATGGCCAAAATTAAACTGATTGAATCTTTGCGCAGCATAAAACGTACGACCATTCAGTACAATGGTCTGAAAAATCAGACTATTACTTACTGGCTCTATAGCTCCTAAGTCGATTTGACAACTAATAGTCGTTATTTCCCACTTAAAGACATTTTCAAGCCCCCCTTTTTTTAGGGAAGTTCTAAATTAGTATTGTCTTTCAAATGCCGTTTGAATTTAACCTTTTCATTTTTTTGGCCTGCAAAAGGGACATAGTACCTTTAATGTCAGAGTTTGCATGGCTTTTTGAAAGTGTCAAAACAGAGTCTGTACTTGCAGACTAGGCTTCCAGACCTCTCCTCTCTCTTTCATGCTTTCTCTTCCCCTATTTTCCTTTTTTGCCATTTGAATTGGACGCATTATTTATTTTTTTACCGGTAGAATTTACAAATTATTATAATAAATCTATTCAGTGCGATTCTTGAATTTGAAGGTAAATTGAAATCCAATCTTTAATCTCCATTTGAAAGTTCTTATTCACTGGTATATAATTATAATGATAAAGAATTTACAAATCTAAATAATGACCCGACTTTACCATATTTGCTCAAACACTCAAATAGTTGTGTAAGATACATTCATGATTGATCTTATTCAAAGACGATAAGCAAGAGACAAAACTGATGAGAGAATGGAAGAAAACAAGAGAAAAGTTCGGGAGATGGGTATAGCAAAGAAGAAATGACGTCCTGAAATTGGCAGAGGACACGAAAGCGTGATCATGTTACAAGAAATAATAATACTGATTATACCGTCTCAAAAGAAAAGAGTGAATTTTCACTATTTGTGTCACTCCTCCCAAGAGTCAGGTTAGAGGTCACTTGCATAGGAGTGAATATAGATTTATTTTAGAGTGCTTTATAGAAGAAAAAAGAGTGAATTTTTACACCATTTTCACTACATTTCAACTCCCCAGAGGTGTCACGTCAGTGATCACTCGATTTTTGTAAAAAGAGCAGGAAACATTTACTGTGTATTGACTCATTCCGATTAGGTTTCTCCTCACTGTCATCATGGTCATGCAATCATAATGAGGATAATCTCATTTCCGGGAAATACACAACGTTTTCAAGAGGTTCAAGAGGTTCATGAAGATGTTGAAACGTTGGAAGAACGTTTGGTTGCTCCTTCGGAACTTCTTCTGAGCGGTGTCGATCTACTGTCATCTGAAACACATTCTGAATCATGATGATTTTTTTTCTTCTTCAGAAGTGAATTAAAAAATACAAATAATAATCATTAGAATGAGATAATTTTGAGGGAGAAGATTCACTTACTAATGAGTAGACACCACAGGCCATGGATCCACTCCTGACGTTAGAGAAACAACAACAACTTTGCATAATCGCCATGGTAATTTATTTCTTGTCTCGCCACTTTCTTCACTTAAGATGATCTTCACTTACGATGATTTTGACACAGATGATAAATAGTTGAGAGTATGTGGCGTTGCAAACCTTGGTAGTATTGACGGTTATGTGTGGTGATAACTCGGCCGAGGTACTGTATAGTGTAACTTTGACAGGGTTTAACGACTATTTTATACCTCTCATATTAGTCGTACGTTTTCAGTTGCTGGATCCTGATTGGTTGCTGTTTTTATCGAGTACGCAATTCTGTCTTGAATCTGGAGCATAGTTATAATGATAAAAACGGAAGCAGAGTTAGAAATTTCACAAATGTTAGGGAGTGACTAATGGGATACTGCATCTGATTGGTCGACTATTCTTGCATTGCATTTGCTCTAAGAATAGCACGTACGTAGAAACTCGTCATTAAGCACGATTTTTAACTTTTGTTAATTTGTACATGTTCGATATGTATTGCTTTCACATTTTCAAAATGGCGGCTAGGGAGACTTAATTTCCCTTGCGTGGTACTTTTCCACTCCGTTGTCTGGCTTTGCAGACATGTTCCAACCGGTTCTGTCTGGTTTGTAATATATTCAATTATGACGTAGAATTTGTATTGTTACGTACAGCGCGTAGACTAACATGTATACGCGTATTTCAAATAATTCTTTAACCAATTACGCCTGCAGTGGTGATTGGGGCTTCGCTCTGATTAACCATGTGGAAATCAGTGGGAATTTTTATTGATTGATTTTTATTCGGCGAGCTTCCAACATACAACAAATTTACAAGAATAACGGATCAAAATTAAGTCAGCTTGAACAGCCAGGATATCCCACGATCGAAAGCTCGAAAGCTTATTTCCTGTGGGTTCCCCAACATACATGTACAAAATAATAAGTTGACTTACTTACTTAAGCCGTCCACACCATCACTGGGATGTATGATGGTTTCTGTTTCACAACGGCTTGCCACACCTTCCTATTTTGTGTTAGCCTAGTGGCTTTAGTCAGGGAGTCAAGTTGTATGTTGTTACAGTCCGCCTTGATGCAGTCTGTACATCTCTTAGCTGGTCTTCCCCTTGGGCGTTTGTCATGTACATATCCGTTGAGAAGGATGTGGGGGTATCTTTTTGGGTTCATTCTGTTGATATGTCCAAAGTATCTCAATCTTTTTGTGGCAACCCTGTCGATGATGATTTCTCCCATGTTAAGTTGTGTTCGTATGTGTGTGTTTCTTAGTCTGTCAAATCTGGTTACGCCCATGATTCTCCTGTGGCATGCCATCTCAAAAGTGTGAAGTTTATTTTCATCGATCTTCTTTAATGTCCATGTTTCTGCACCATATAACAGAATAGACAACACCAGGACTTTGTACAGTTCTACCTTGTTTGAGCAGCGTATATCTTTTGATGCCCATATTTTCTTGAGTGCTTGGAATGCTCCTATTGCCTTCCCAATGCGATGTTGTACTTCTTCCGAGCAGGATCCTGTCTGGCTTATTGTTCCTCCCAGGTACGTGAACTTATCTACTTGTTTTAGCTGTTCTCCTCCAATGTTTATATTCAATAGTTGAGGCTGTTTGCTTATGGCTTGTACTTTTGTTTTGGTAATGTTTATTTTCAGTCCAAAGTTTGAGCTGCTCTGATGTACTAGGTCAACTATTGTTTAGAGGTCTCTATCATTGTCAGCTATAAGGCCAATGTCGTCTGCAAATCTTAGGTTGTTGATCAGTTAAAATAGTAATATTTACGGACAGATAAGAAAAAACATATTGAAGATAATAATGATGATAATAATATGACAACATTAAACTGATGATAGAAATGATATTAAGTACAACTTAGAAAGAAAAAAAAAGGAGAAGAAGAAAAAGGAGAAGAAGAAAAAGAGGAGAAGGAGGAGGAAAAGGAAAAAAAATGATGAATTTGTTGAATTTCTAAAACGTACAAAAACTATACACAAAATTAAAAAGTATGAACCTGGCAGAAAAAAGAAAAGTGTACTGTATTCAGGCTATTTCAATCATATAAAATGTCATTTGCTTCTCTCTTCTGACTCTCAAGTAATAGGTATTCCTTTAATTTTCTCTTAAAATGAGCAAAGATTCCTATTTACTTTATATCATTAGGAAGGTAATTCCAATATGGCAATGTAATAACACGAATTACATCATATTCATCATCATCATATTCATCGTCATCCACCTCATCGTTGTACTCGTTTTTTGACTGTATCATCGCCGTCATCGTCTTATTCATTATCGTCTCCCTCATCAACATCGCCGTCAGCATCGTCACCATCGTCGGCGTCATCATCGTCTTCGTCATCATCGCCGTCATCATCTCCATCATCATCGTCGCCATCGTCAGCATCATCCCTCCTGACCTCTTCGTCGATGCTGATTTGATTCGATTAATATAATATCTTGAATTATTTAATGATCCTTTTTTGTGCTTGATTTTTGATATTGATAATTGTTGTTTTTGTATGATTGACTATATTTGTGTATTCATTTTTGATCAGACAATGATTAACCTCGAGGCGAGTTTTTAACTCCCTTGAGACGATCCCGTTGATTATTGTATTGCTTATAGTAATTTGCAGGAGATTAATTGCTCTTGTTTTAATAATAGTGTAAACTTATAAAGCGCACACACCTTCCAGCGATCATGGCGATAGCCCAGCAATCCAGTGATCACTGTTATTTCTATGTTGATTATAACTATTATATATTATATTGAATTGTTGATATTAACTATATAACCTTTTTGTTAATAGTGTGGATGTACAACCCCGTCGGGGAGTTCAACAAACTTCTGTAATTCAGAACCCATCAGCCTCACCCAGTTAAATTGCTATGAGTTACAGCCCTCTTTATATCTCTCTACAGTAACTTATACAAAATTATAAGTAAATTATCCTCTTATTTACACTCATCTTAAACTTTGCTTTGCTTCTAATAATCTGTTTCTCTTTGCTGCCACGGATGACTGAGGGGCAGCCTTAAAACAAAAAGTGTTGTCAAAATCCTCTCGTAAAGCTTTGGGCCGAAGCAATAAATATTGGCCAGAAGCTCTGATTTAACCTTTAAATTTGCACGTGCTGTTCTAGACAAATACCGTATGCACCTTAAATGGTGCAATGGACGAGTGAGAAGTGAGAAGTGTGATGCGATGCCATAACATTACACACGTACATTCAAATGTTATATGATAATTATAGTATAGGCCTACTTTAAATATAGGCTAATATTTAAAATTGAATTAAAAAGTAGAAAGAGATAGAGAAGACAAAATATGAAGAAAAAATCTTACAAACGATGCTCAAAAAGTAGGAAAGCATCTATC
Source organism: Mesocentrotus franciscanus (assembly GCA_037976565.1). Lineage (NCBI taxonomy): Eukaryota > Metazoa > Echinodermata > Echinoidea > Camarodonta > Strongylocentrotidae > Mesocentrotus > Mesocentrotus franciscanus. The sequence continues at coordinate 29,345,819 of CP137680.1, read as the reverse complement.
ATAATTTGCGCTACGAATCATATTGTGTAAATATTAGCTTTTATTTTTTTTTGGAAGCAGGAGTAAATATAGGGATTGGAAAGCATGTCTTAACAAAATTTGTTTCAGGGTTCGGGGCAAGCAAAATTTATATTTTGTTGAAACGGGAATGTTTGTCTGGGAATATGGATGTTGGAATTTATTTCTTTCTTTATTTCATTTATATGAAGAAACGAAATATAAAAGAAAAACCTAGTTTGTGTTTTATGTACAAGGAGCGAACAAAGATGATTCAACGCTCCGTTAAATCCTTTGAATAATCGGCTAACCACAGCACCACAATGGAAAAGTTCTTTATAAAATAAGTAGGTTAGTTCAGGTCACGTGTAGCATGTAAAATGTATAGTTCTGAAACAGTCACGTATTACTTTGTTTCACTAAAATTACAGAAGGGTGTTTTTTTTTAAACACAGACTAGTCTTGCATACACGGTATGTTGCATATAACTGAAGCTTCTATTTGAATGTAGAAGTCTTTTTAACCAGCTGTAATTAATGGCTATCTATAAATAGATATTGTTTTTGAAAGATATTCTGTGCTGAGTTATTAGAATGAGACGCCGGGTTGGTATACATCTGCTTTCGTTCAGCTGCAATTATATTATCAAAAGCTTTTCTTATGAGCGATTAATGAATCCAAAGGTTAATTATCCCATACATTTATCACCGTGCCATGCAACACCCCTCCCACTAACGAACACACATATACCTTCCAAAGTTCTGTCGACGATAATTTTTTAGAGCCTTTAAATACGGTGAATACAAAATTGATACATTTAAAAAAAATGGTTGACATTATTTAATAGCTTGTTGGCAAATTTGAACCAATAATCCCCCTCTCTTTTCAAATAGGTCAAGAGTTGGCCCTTACAAATTTGTAAAACAGTGTTCTGCGTTCTGAATACTCTGGGTATTGGTGCTAATGCATTTGTATACAAATTTCCTTATTCCACTGTTCTGTAATCCCCCCTGTAAATTACGTTTTTCTCGACTGCTACGGTTTTTACATCTACAATGCCTATTTTACCAGGAACCTATAATATACAATCACTGCTTTTTAATAGGTTCTTCACATTCTACTTAATCTATCATATGATTTGAGTATTATTGGACGTGCTCATTCTACATGTATTTATATATATAATTTCTATTTTACATGTCTGTCTATATTTTTTTGTAAAATGCGGAACGTATGGTGTCTCCTAAGGGACACGCAAACGCAAAAATTTGACGTATACCTATGCAACAAATTTTTCGTTCTTTACGTCCAAGACGTGAAAATCAAAAAATTTGACGTATACCTATGCAACAAATTTTTCGTTTTTTACGTCCAAGACGTGAAAATCAAAAAAATTGACGTATACCTATGCAACAAATTTTTTGTCTTTTACGTCCAAGACGTGAAAATCAAAAAATTTGACGTATACCTTTGTTTGGTAATTTTTTCATTTTCTGTACTCAATGGCCCTGAAGGGCCACGCAGACGTGAAAATCGGTTGGAAAATCTGCGTCAAATATTCACGTCTGCGCCTCCCGAAAGGGACACGCAGACGTGAATATTGGACGCAGATTTTTTGGGGCTGGAAAATCTGCGTCCAATATTCACGTCTGCGTCTCCCAAAAGGGAAACGCAGACGTGAATATTTGACATGAATTTTTTTCCCAGTAAGCTGAGCACCTACGCTACATACATAGATCTAGATCTAGTGCATAACATTTCTGGCCTGCTGCCGCAGAAGTAAATGCCTTCTTGTGCAGCCATCAAATGCACAAATCGACTCGTGAAAGGCTCCTTCAAAGACCCATTTCACAAGTAAGTGATCATTTCATTTAGATATTACAAAAATTAGCGTTTAAAGACTGGTTTCATATGATAATCTAATCGTCGCGACATTTGTAGTCTAGTTTTCGCTTGTAGTCCCATCTGCTTGTTTTTATGACTGTGTGTGAATATTTGTAACTTGGCTGGGCCTGGCCTGGGGAAGGGGAAAGCCACAAAACATAAGTCATAAAGTCATAAACTGAATCCAATCAAGTGGGGATATGTGTTGGTACTTGGTTAGGTGTGAAAAGAAGAAAAGATAGGCAAACACATAAATATTTAATCATTTTAGTGCTACTTCTAGCTCGAGAGCCTATTATTAGTAGGCCTAGACCCACTACTAGTTAAAAACAATGTTTGACTTGTCTTTGTTGACACTGCATGACAGCTTGTTCTCTATGTCAGTTAGTATGTTGGTGAAGCCTGAAACTGAAAGTGAAACAAGTAAGCCTACTGAGTTAGGGTCTAATAATTGAGTCATAACAAATCTAATATTAACAAGAAGTCATTGGTTATATGTCTGCGCATAGGCATAGCGAAGTTGTGTACTTGTATACTACAGACCCCCTACTTTTAATTTTTTAAGAGAGATATTCTAGAGGTCTAGATCTAGACCTAGATCTATAATTTATATTCATATTATTACACGCAATTTCAATTTGTTTTGACAATTAATATAGATCTACCTTTCACTAACAGAAATAACAGTTTTCAGAATACGGCCCCAGATCTTTGCCATATTTTTGGACATCTGCATCGACTAGTCTATCTGCATGCTGCAAATAACCTTGCATATAATACATGTCATGATGTGAGTGACATGCATACGCATCCATTAGCTTTGACTACTATGCTTTGCTGGAGTGAATAACATGTAGCTTTGGCTTTTGCCTTTGAAATGCTTTGCTTTGTAAAATTGATCTGGACAGGTTCATGCAAACTGTCACTATGCTGTGATGCTAACAAGATTATGTATTGCAAATATTAAAAGAATGCTTGATGAGGTATGTGTTTATTTTTTTATAAAATCAAACAGCAAAAATTGACCAGTTAATTTTGTTATCATTATCTGGACACACATCCCCCATGCTATCATGCATACAAATAGGACAAAGGCAAATGCAATATAAAAGGCAAATGAAATGAAGATGTTCTCAGCATCCCACTTATCCTCCATTATCTTGTTTTCTATCAATTTCCAGGTTTCCCAAAGCTGGTCCAGCCCTTTTGAAAGAATGGCTTGTCAAGATGAGGAGGGACAAGTGGACACCAAGCCAGTAGTCCACCGTGTGCTCGGACCACTTTGAAGCAGAGTGTTTTGACCGCATTGGCCAGACAACCAGACTTCGCCAAGGTGCTATTCCAACCATTTTCCTCTTCCCTGATCATCTGCAGAAGGTAAACACCAATGCTAAATTCTCTTATGGTTGATAATTTGATAGATTATTTGAATGTTTCCTTTATTTAAGAAAATATTGTATGGTGAGAGCTAGAAGGGTGTTAACTCATATATTTTTACACAGAGTTAATTCCCTTCTAGCTCTCAACAGATGATTATAATTGTTCCAGTAGTTAATTAATTTCAGTTCAATTCAACTTTCAATTCATTTCCAGATGAGTGGTTTGAATCATAGAAAAGTTCTTCTAAAAAGAGTTTGCATTTAAAATCTTAAATGCATATTTTACTCATATATTGTGGGAATGTAAACTGATCTGGTCCAAAGTATGTATCCCTTTCCAAAAGAAAGCAGTAACACCAATTTAAAAAATGCAATTTCAATTTCATAAATATAAGACATTTGAAGGCATGATGTTTCTGCTGTATATTGGCATATCCATGAGAAGGGAACAGAACATTAAAAAAAGAAATATGTCTTTATGAATATCATTTGCTTTACTTCTGTCAAGTAGTATGCAGGTTTATGTTGTCCATTTGCACATAAATGAACATCTTTGTTCATATTTAAAAATCTATCTGAAATGAAAATATAACCTGAGTTACTATAGAAATGTCAATATACCGGTAATTGCTGTTATATTTTAAGGACAATGATTAGTGAAATCTCTGAATTTTCGGAGAATTAACCATTTCTTTTTCCAAGCTATTTTAATCTTTGTCCCTTATAGACTGTTTAGAAACGCAAGCCCCCAAAGCCTAGAAGCAGTGAAGACATGACTAGTCTTCCTAGCACATCAACAACTCCACCACTCCTCATGGCTCACAGGGGCGGATCTAGATTTTTGCTAAGGGGTTGACCCAATGACGATGCGGAGATGTTTTCCTGGCATCTACTAACACAATGGAGACCATAAAAAGCATTGCATGATAACGTCTTTTAAATCAAGTAACAGTTTAATACACAGTTATATCCAGAGTTATATAGAGTTATATGGTTAAGTTACCAGGGGGGTTGACCCAGTGACGATGCGGATATTGTGTGGGTCTGGACACATGATGGCATTCTTCTATGCACATCACATTTCACTTGGCAGCCCAAAGGGTTTAAACCGCCTAACCCCCCTCATTTTACATATTTATTGGTTTGCAAGATTTCACTAATCATTGTCCTTAAAATATAACAGCAATTACCGGTATATTGACATTTCTATAGTAACTCAGGTTATATTTTCATTTCAGATAGATTTTTAAATATGAACAAAGATGTTCATTTATGTGCAAATGGACAACATAAACCTGCATACTACTTGACAGAAGTAAAGCAAATGATATTCATAAAGACATATTTCTTTTTTTAATGTTCTGTTCCCTTCTCATGGATATGCCAATATACAGCAGAAACATCATGCCTTCAAATGTCTTATATTTATGAAATTGAAATTGCATTTTTTAAATTGGTGTTACTGCTTTCTTTTGGAAAGGGATACATACTTTGGACCAGATCAGTTTACATTCCCACAATATATGAGTAAAATATGCATTTAAGATTTTAAATGCAAACTCTTTTTAGAAGAACTTTTCTATGATTCAAACCACTCATCTGGAAATGAATTGAAAGTTGAATTGAACTGAAATTAATTAACTACTGGAACAATTATAATCATCTGTTGAGAGCTAGAAGGGAATTAACTCTGTGTAAAAATATATGAGTTAACACCCTTCTAGCTCTCACCATACAATATTTTCTTAAATAAAGGAAACATTCAAATAATCTATCAAATTATCAACCATAAGAGAATTTAGCATTGGTGTTTACCTTCTGCAGATGATCAGGGAAGAGGAAAATGGTTGGAATAGCACCTTGGCGAAGTCTGGTTGTCTGGCCAATGCGGTCAAAACACTCTGCTTCAAAGTGGTCCGAGCACACGGTGGACTACTGGCTTGGTGTCCACTTGTCCCTCCTCATCTTGACAAGCCATTCTTTCAAAAGGGCTGGACCAGCTTTGGGAAACCTGGAAATTGATAGAAAACAAGATAATGGAGGATAAGTGGGATGCTGAGAACATCTTCATTTCATTTGCCTTTTATATTGCATTTGCCTTTGTCCTATTTGTATGCATGATAGCATGGGGATGTGTGTCCAGATAATGATAACAAAATTAACTGGTCAATTTTTGCTGTTTGATTTTATATAAAAAAATAAACACATACCTCATCAAGCATTCTTTTAATATTTGCAATACATAATCTTGTTAACATCACAGCATAGTGACAGTTTGCATGAACCTGTCCAGATCAATTTTACAAAGCAAAGCATTTCAAAGGCAAAAGCCAAAGCTACATGTTATTCACTCCAGCAAAGCATAGTAGTCAAAGCTAATGGATGCGTATGCATGTCACTCACATCATGACATGTATTATATGCAAGGTTATTTGCAGCATGTAGATAGACTAGTCAATGCAGATGTCCAAAAATATGGCAAAGATCTGGGGCCGTATTCTGAAAACTGTTATTTCTGTTAGTGAAAGGTAGATCTATATTAATTGTCAAAACAAATTGAAATTGCGTATAATAATATGAATATAAATTATAGATCTAGGTCTAGATCTAGACCTCTAGAATATCTCTCTTAAAAAATTAAAAGTAGGGGGTCTGTAGTATACAAGTACAAAACTTCGCTATGCCTATGCGCAGACATATAACCAATGACTTCTTGTTATTTAGATTTGTTATGACTCAATTATTAGACCCTAACTCAGTAGGCCTACTTGTTTCACTTTCAGTTTCAGGCTTCACCAACATACTGACTGACATATAGAACAAGCTGTCATGCAGTGTCAACAAAGACAAGTCAAACATTGTTTTTTTTACTAGGCCTAGGCTCTCGAGCTAGAAGTAGCACTAAAATGACTAAATATTTATGTGTTTGCCTATCTTTTCTTCTTTTCACACCTAACCAAGTACCAACACATATCCCCACTTGATTGGATTCAGTTTATGACTTTATGACTTATGTTTTGTGGCTTTCCCTTTCCCAGGCCAGGCCCAGCCAAGTTACAAATATTCACACACAGTCATAAAAACAAGCAGATGGGACTACAAGCGAAAACTAGACTACAAATGTCGCGACGATTAGATTATCATATGAAACCAGCCTTTAAACGCTAATTTTTGTAATATCTAAATGAAATGATCACTTACTTGTGAAATGTTTTGAAGGAGCCTTTCAGGAGTTGATTTGTGCATTTGATGGCTGCACAAGAAGGCATTTTGTTGACATTTAGAGAGTCTACATTCGCATCACATCTGCGGCAGCAGGCCAGAAATGTTATGCACTATGTATGTAGCGTAGGTGCTCAGCTTACTGAAAAAAAATTCACGTCAAATATTCACGTCTGCGTTTCCCTTTTGGGAGACGCAGACGTGAATATTGGACGCAGATTTTCCAGCCCCCCAAAAATCTGCGTCCAATATTCACGTCTGCGTTTCCCTTTCGGGAGGCGCAGACGTGAATATTTGACGCAGATTTTCCAGCCGATTTTCACGTCTGCGTGGCCCTTTAGGGCCATTGAGTACAGAAAAATGAAAAAATTACCAAACAAAGGTATACGTCAATTTTTTGGATTTTCACGTCTTGGACGTAAAACACGAAAAATTTGTTGCATAGGTTTTCGTCAAATTTTTAGATTTTCACGTCTTGGACGTAAAAAACGAAAAATTTGTTGCATAGGTATACGTCAAATTTTTGCGTTTGCGTGTCCCTTAGGAGCCACCATAGGAACGAATAAACTTGAAACTTGAACGTTGAATTTTCAACAAAACAAAAAATCCGGGTTCTGAAACCACAAATTTTCCAAAATGCAGTACAACACAAAGACTATGTCTTTCATAGTCGATTTACTGCGTTTTGCGGATTTCCTTAGAAATTCAATGCCGATTACTATTTCACCTAGAAAAAACGTTGTTATTGTATTAATAAGTTTCATTTTTTCATTTACTCTTTTTTTTGTTTTATTTCTTAGGGTGAAGGACATTTTTCCTGGCCGTATGTGTGAATAGTCCGGCCATCCTAAAACCACAAATTATGTGTACAGTGATTTTCATAGGTATTCGTACATGTATATCCTACATTATTTAACTTTCGTATGCCTAGCTTAAAGATAAAGTTGAGTTCTGGTCATGCGATGGCATTGCGAAAGAAACGATGTGGAATCGATCAGAAAAAGTTGATTATGTAGCATATACGTATTGGTGTGTACTGCAAGGTTCTGGAATCATTAAAATTTAAATAAATTTTGCCCAGTCTTGGTAAAAGTAACAATCACTGTACACAGAAAGATGTATATGGGACTACAATTGCATGTGCCATAAAAATATAATCCTCATTTTTAAGCTGTTACATGTCATATTTAGAATATGAAGGCATTTTAATAAAGAGCCATGCTTTTCAGGGAAATTTTTTTCTCTAATGTTCTTCCACACTTGGATAATAATAATGAAACACCCTCACAAATTACTCTTCACCTTCTCTTTAAGCCTTTTAAAATAGGTTAGTTGGACTTTTTATAATGAAAATTACCAGTAGTAGTAGTGGTAGTAGTAGCATTACTACTATTAATAATATTATTATTATTTTTTGATGATGGAATTATTATTATTATTATTATTATTATTATTATTATTATTATAATTAATATATAAGCATTATTATCATTATCATTTTTATTATCATCATTATCATCATCACCACCACCACCACCATTAATACCAACAGCTCCACCACCATCACCACCACCACCACCATCACCACCCTAATCATCAACATCACCACGACCATCACCACCACCCCATCATCACTATTATCACCACCATTACCACCACAATATATAAGCATTATTATCATTATGATTTTTACTATCATCATTATCATCATCACCACCACCACCACATTAAGACCAACAGCACCACCACCATCACACCATCAACATCCCCATCGTAATCATCATCATCGCCATTACCACCACCATCACCACCATCACCACCATCACCACTACCACCATCACAACTATCATCATCATTACCATCATAATAACAAAAATGAAGGAGAGGAGGAAGAGAAACAATTTTTCTTTTAATTTGGCCTCAAGTACTCGTCTTGCGTTTACAGTGCGAAGTAAAATGTGTACATGCTGTAGAAAGGTTTGCTTTTTTTAAATTTATTTATTTATTGATTGGTTTAATTTTTTAATTTTTTAATTATTTTTTATTAATTAATTAATTAATTTATTTATTATCACCATTTTTTTTTTTTTTTTTTGGGGGAAGGGGGGTTTTCAAAGGTCAAAGTGACAAAAGACCCTATCTTGCTGAAAGTCACAAACACTTCACACATAAAATGAGTATATGGGACTGGAAACGCGTGTGGCCTATCAAGTTAAGTCAAAACTCTTTAGCTATTTCTAGTCATATTTTGAATATGAGGTCATATGAAGAGCAATCCTTATCAGGGAACCAATTTGCTATGATCTTCTTTCAAACTAAAATAAAAGGAATGAGAAACCTAACAACTTTTTCATCTCCGTCAGAACCCAACCAACTCTCAAACTTGACCAGTCCAAAATATCTATCACAACATCCATCACATATCCATGACAACAAGCCAATAATTTCAGTTTTGGAAAGATTTTCTTTCTCTTTCTTTTCGCCCATAAGAAGTTGGACCGAATATGCGTCATTTTGAAAGAACATATCAGTAATATCTAAAAGCTAAGATACATTTTGACGAATTTATGAAACAAAAACATGCTTAAAACAATTATTAAAAAAAAAACATTTGTTTATTCCATTCCTTCTCTCTTCGTGGCCGCAGCCATTAAACACAAACAACAATTATCTGGCATTTTAATGGTCGATCAATGGAGAAGCAAAATCAATTTGTATTATTACATAATTTTCATATGACTCAGGGACTCATATAACTCAGGGAGCACTTTCGGTATATGTTTATTAAAAGCTTTTGACTCTCATACGAAATGTCCTGGGTCAAACCTTGCTCGATGATTACATCATTAGACAAGGTGTTTTGCCCACATTTGTCCCTCTAGCCCCGGGTGTATTAAGTGGGTACACGACAATGCTGAGTTGATTAATGATTCGTAGAGCCCGCAGGGAGAGCTGGCTACGCAGTGTAAATGAGACCAAAATTATTTTATTTCAATGGATTTTTGACTTTTCGAACTGATTTTCCCCCACAGAATGCGATATCCTAATGTTTCGAAATATCTGCCGCGAAGAGAGAAGGAGATATGACAAACAATTTACCAAAATCCTTGACGTGACCTGCTATTAAAAGAATAATAGATAAAGACAAACAAATTATGATAAGGGGCGTTCACACCTACATAAAAAAGAGAGATATAAAAATCGATTTTTGCATCGCGATCCAAAAATCCCTTTCTTTTGCGTGTGTGGACAGAATAATTTCATTAACCTTCGCGATCCAATTCGCAGTAAGTCTTGCGATTTTTCAGAATAATCGCGATAGTTTGTCGGGCGCTGTGTGTGGGAATGGGTATTGAGAATCAAATTCGATTTATTTAATCCCAGGATTCCAAGCGCGCATACATCGTCAAGATTCACGCATGCACAGTTCGGAGGTTCTTGCCGTCCAGCGAGAATTCTCCTGTGTGTGAATGGTCGCCCCCAAAAAATCAATCGTTGCATCGCGATCCAATTTCCACTAAAGTGACATGTGTGAATGGTCGCAAAATTTAAAAAAAAAAAATCGATCTTTGCATCGCAATCCAAATCGCACTAATTGTTATGTGTGACCGGGCCTATAGATTAAAAACAACTGCCACTCAGTGACTAGGAATTTAATAGTGAATTGTTTCCGGGAGCAGCAAAACTAAAACGGTAGTATTTTGTTAATCTTAGCTTTGATCATAATAAATTTTATGCTTTCTACAGATAACAGAAACCTAAAATGACTGAAAAAACAACACGTCTTCCATAAAGTGTATTGATACAGCCGGTGCTGGTCCAGGGGTGGGCCGAGCGGGCCTTGCCCCCGCAAAAAAGAGAAAGAGAGAGAGAGAGAAGTAAAAGAAGGGAAAGGGAAAGAGGAGAGAAAGGGAAAGAAAGAAGAGGAATAAGAAAAGAAAAGGGAAAAAAGAAGGAGATCGGGGGCGAAAAGGCCTTGCATTCCAGGCTGTTGTCTCCCCCTCCCATTAAAAAAATAAGAGAGGAGGAAGGAAAGGGAAAGGAAAAATGAAAAGAGGAAGAAGAAAGGAAAAGAAGGGGGATATCAGTTGTAAAAAGGCTTTTGCCTCCCCCCAGCAAACCTAAAAGAGAGAGAAGGAAGGGAAGGGAAAGGGAAATAGAAGAGCTAAAAGGGAACAAAAAAGAGGAAGAAGAAAGGTAGGGAGATCAGTTGCGATTTTTCCCGCCAACAAGTTGTAGATCGGGGGCACTGGCGTACTGGTGGGGGCAGTTCCCAAATATAATTCAAACGTGGTTCATTTCAAAATTCGATACCGGTGATTTACAAATGTTGCTGAAATGACACAATTTTCCGAGATTTTCCTCACTTTTTTTGTAAATTAAACTTTTGTATGCGTTTGTTAGAAAATGAAAAATTCCTAAATTAGTCAGGCAAGAAATATGCTTATTTAGAGGCCTACATGTCAGGGCCCGCGGAACGGCGGGGCTCGAGGGCCTCGAGCCCCCCCCCAATTTTGAAACAAAAAAGGATTTTGGTGTTTTACCATATCTTTGGTTATGGATATAAAGTAATCGAAAAAATTCTTGAAAATATTCACTATTCAACCAACAAAGATGATATGGTTTTGCACTACAGCGCAAAAGTTCAGATTAACAGTAACATGTTTTTACAACTGACGTGAGGCTATACTATACTATCTTTCAGACAGGTTTTTATGTTACTGAAGTTTGTTTATTATTATTCTTATGCAAAAAAATGTGTTTAGATTCAAATTTGCAAAGGAGCATCAAGACATATAAATATTGATAGGTCATTAATGCCTAGGTCACATTTGCTTTACGGCTAGGATACGGCGGCCGTACGCCCCCGAAATCGAGAGATTCTTGCGGCGGCCGCAGATAATCTGCGGTGGCCTCAGGGTCACCCTAGGGCGCATCCCTATCTTTACAGGCACGCACGGCTCGCCGTGGAATTATAACGCGGAGTTATAACTGTTTTCATTTCTAAGTTCGCCGTAGCGCTTAGACACGCCGTAGCCATGCCGTAGAGCGGTTCCATGGCGACCATACGTCGGGCATACGGTGGCCTTACGTTTGCCGTGCGGCTGCTCTAGGGTTTTATAAATTATAACTGACTTTTGCGGACCCCAAACAAATTGCGGTGGCCGCAGGAATTCCACGGGCGTCCTAGGTCAGCCTTAAGGCGGCCCTACCGCGACCGTATACGGTGGCCTTGCGGGAGCCTTGGTATTTGTCAAAACCCTACGGCCGCCGCAGGGACGCCCTAGGGCGGCCGTGCGTCATCACTTCAAGGCCGTACGGCAGCCGCAAGTTTTCTCTCTCCACAAATTCAAAATACGTCGTGCGGCTACCCTAACATATGTGACCGCTACCGTATGTGACCGTGGGAATGCTGCGGCGGCCCTATAATTGCTATTGGCCGTAGATACTTTAGACCGCACGGCCGCCGCGGCAAATGTGACCTAGGCATTAATGTGAACTTCTCTGCGATTAGAATTGTATTTGTTTTATGTTTAGTACAAATGCCTTCTGATATATGCAAAAGTCAGTGATCAAAATGGTAGAGCAGGATGCTAGAAAAATGGTTAATGTTTTTACTTATAGCTGTTCATACTGAATTTTATTGTATAAACAAAGAAACCACTAGACGACAATGGGATACTATTTGCATGCTGGTACTGTATAGTTTTACAGGCTGACTTTTTTTTTATCAGACTTCTAAATCTACAAAAACCTTGTACTTATCAATACTTTCAGGCTTCTGTATTCTTACAACAGTTGCTGAAACAACATTGACAGCCAAATGTTTTATAGAACTACCCCTACTTGTATATGTGCTCGTTTATGAGGGGGAGTGCAATGGATGTATATACTGATGTTTATACATACTCGTCCTGTGGACGGGTTGTGCAGAGTTTTGTTTTGCAATGGTTCTCGAAGAAGTTCAACATGACATGTTCATCTTAACCACTTTGTGTGACTGTGTCATCTGTTTTAGTTAGAAAATGACCTGGGTTGGAGGAAACAATCCGTAACAGCTGGCTCTTATAATAGAATATTGAAAAGTAAAATCTATATACAGTTAGACGCAGGAAAATCACACATTCGAGTGACGTTTCCAACAATTAAACTGGTTTTTACAAAACATCTACCTTAACAATTGTGAAATAACAAGATCACTTCTATCATCGCAAAACTTCTCGGGAAAACTCTTTCGATGATACAAGAGATTTTTCTCGCATATTTATTTGATTTACATATATAGTAACAATCTTGGATTAACACATTTAACGAAACACAATTTGCAAAATGTATACATGATTACAAAGTCCTAATTGTTCAAATTTATATAAAGTTCATAAATCATTTGAAATTGAAGTCTAAAACAAACAACAACAGTAACAACAAAAGCAACAAAATCATGACTAGTGAAAGACGTGCGTGTGGTTTGGACTATAAGTAGTAATTAGGCGGCCGTGGGTTCTAAAATCTACGGCCAATATCGATTATAGGGCCCCTGCAGCCAGGGGCGGATCCAGCCGGCGGCAAGGGAGGGGGCCTAAAAAGGGGCCCACTTCGTGCGAAAATTTGAAAATCGTGCCGGTCGATTTTTCGCTCAGTGGGGGTGAGCCCCAAAAAAACGGCACCTGAAATTTTTTTCCACCACCCCTTGGGCACCAGGGGTAGTGAGCACAATTATTTTTTTTGGCACCCGAAAATTTTTTTCCCCTCCGGGAAGGGTAATTTTTTTCCAACGCCACCCCCCCTTGGGCGCCAGGGGAGGGGGCCCAACTTCTTTTTTTTTCAAAAAAAGGGTGTTTTTACCTGTTTTTTTTTCTAGGGGAGGAGGCCCGGGCCCCCCGGGCCCTCCTGGATCCGCCACTGCCTGCAGCATTCCCACGGTCACCGTATCCTAGCCGTAGAGCAAATGTGACCTAGGCATTATTGTCACAACGCGCCGTGTGTCTTTTTGCACGTGCGTGCCCACAGCTGCGGTCTGGTAGTAGGCCAACTTCTAGGAATCGCACGTCATTCTAACAATCCCTCATTGGCGCCTTAGGCTTCTCACAAACATACCTCCCACCCCTTTTACCTTCAATAATCCTGCAGGGGAACTCATAACCTGTTTTATGATAAGGTCAAATTGTATATCTACCACCAGGGGCGGTGATCCGGGGGGGGGACGGGGGACACGTCCCCCTCAATTTGTTTAGGGGGATCGTCCCCCCCGGAAAATTTGAAAAAGTGCACACAAAAAATGTATAGCAAATACTAACTATAAAGACCGCAACACACTTTTAGGCTCTGGAGGGCCCAAGAGTGCAGTGTTTAGACAAATAAAAATGCAAAATCTTCTCGCTCGGGAGCTTCGCTCCCTCGCAGAATATCCTTCAAAATTTACATGTAAATATTGTAGAAATGTGAAATGTGAAAAAAGTATATTGCTTGATTTCTGTTATACTATAGTTTTGCTAAGGAATGTAATTATTTAATACAACATAACTTCAAAAAACCTGTGAGGGGGTAGTCACTTCCGTCACTTTCACCCCTCTCGTTCATTATGCTCCCTCGCACTGGCTTACTGATAGGGGGCTTGGGGCAGTTGCCCCCTAATAAAATTCAGACATGGTGTATTTCTAATTCGATACCAGTGATTTACAAATGTTGCTGTAATGGCATGATTTTTCCCTGAGCTTCCGGGAGCACTGCCCCCTAGACCCCACCAAGTGCCCGAAGACGGCCCTCGGATGCTTATCTGATCGTAATTTAATGCCCAGAACCCCTTATATTCTGGGGGCTCTGCCCCCTGGACCCGACTCCAATTAATGCCAGTGTCACAAATAAGGTATCAAAATATGCTCATCTGACCGTAATTAAATGCCTAAAAGCCCTGAGCTTCCGGGGGCTCTTCCCCCTGGACACAATTCAGGGCCCTAAGGCGGCCCTCGGATGCTTATCTGATCGTAATTTAATGCCCCAAACCCCTGAGATTCTGGGGGCTCTGCCCCCTGTACCCGACTCCAATTAATGCCAGTGTCACAAATAAGGTATCAAAATATGCTCATCTGACCGTAATTAAATGCCTAAAACCCCTGAGCTTCCGGGGGCTTTTCCTCCTGGACACAACTCAGGGCCCTAAGGCGGCCCTCGGATGCTTATTTGATCGTAATTTAATGCCCAAAACCCCTGAGATTCTGGGGGCTCTGCCCCCTGTACCCGACTCCAATTAATGCCAGTGTCACAAATAAGGTATCAAAATATGCTCATCTGACCGTAATTAAATGCCTAAAACCTCTGAGCTTCCGGGGGCTCCACCCCTGGACCCCACCTGGGGCCCTAAGGCAGGGCCCTGGATGCTCATCTGACCGTAATTAAATGCCTGAACCCCCTGAGCTTCATTGGGCTCCGACTCTTGTCCCCCGCCGGGGCTTTGCCCCTGGACCCCACGCCAATTTACGCTCCACTTGCCTCGCTCGCTTTGCTCTACCTGATCGTAAATACTTACTTTAGCCCCACCCAAGCCCCCCCCCACTTTGAAAAACGTTTCGCGGGGCCTGCATGTAACATGTGGTTACATGCAGTTACATAACAAGTGGTGGTGATGCAAACCCCCCCCCCAAAAAAAAAAACAGTTTTTGCTCGTCCCTCGCATTTCGTCCCCCCCGGTCATGAAAAGAAATCGCCGCCCCTGTCTACCACTATAATTATGCTTATTATAGTTAACCATGCTTATTCATAATAGGGTGTATTTAGGGATGAATGGATGTTGCCTGAGTGGGTATTTGGTTGGGGGTCGAGGGACGTACTGGAGGCGGGGTGGTGTGAAGTTCCCTCCTTGGCAGCTACTGGTAGCTGTATCTATTTTACTTAGTCGGATAGGATTGGTCCTGTTGTTGAGCCGGGTCTTGTTGAGAATAGCTTGGAGCAGGATCCGCTGGTTGGCCCGGTATCTGGCCTGCTGGAGGGTAACCCTCTTGCTGCTGCTGCTGTGGTGGTTGTGGCGCGTACCCCTGGTGCCCGGCTTGTTGTGGTGGAGGGTACCCCTGCTGGGGTGGAGGGTACCCTTGCTGTGGTGGAGGGTAACCATGCTGTCCCAGGGCCGCGACGACTGTCGTATTTCCCCCGTATGTTGTGGTAGCGATTACTCCTACAGGGGCCACACCGGGCTGTATCACCACAACCCGCTGGTGATCGAGGGAGGGGAGAAATTATGTTTAAAAAAAAGAATTATTAAATTATTTTTAGAAAAAGACAGAGAGAAAGAGGGATATAGACATATAAAGATAATCTGAAAGAAGGGGGGAGGGGAGAGAGAGAGAGAGAGTGGGTCGGGATTTCAAGTAGAAACAATTTCTATATTTCAGCATGTCAAAGATGTTGGGCAAACGAACAAAACAACCAAAGCTCATCAAGTAATTATTCAGAAGCTGCAAGAACTCTGCTTCAACAAATAATAAAAAAATTCGTTATTTTGTAATAAATGTAATACGAAAAATAACTTAATATTTTTCAAAGTTATCATACAAATTTGACTTAAATTATCTTTATTGTGTGGATGAGAGGAAAAGTCACATTAAAAAACATTTTAGTTTGTTGTAGGGGATAGCCCCGGTTTTATTATCGTGTTTCCCTTTCAATTTCCCTTCTTACTCTTACCATGTACCATTCGAGGACTGCATGCACATGCAGTACTGACTCTTCTCTACTAAAATCATGATGAATTACATGTTTATTTCTTAAAATTTCATGAATACACTTATAATTTGCCATCTTTATTTTGTATAGTACATATAATCATGAAAACTGATCCTTAATTATTTACAGTGAAATCAATGAATAAATCAAATCAAATCAACTGTATATGAAGGAGAATAAGTGATCTGCATATTTACCGCTGATCTAGCAGCCATGATGTCAGAGATCCGACCACGCCCCTCGTGTAGTTCTTGATATTGTGAGATAACACACAGCAGACATACGATCTAAAACAAAACCAAAAAAAAAAAAGGTTTAGCCTACAGGTTTTTTAGTTCGTAAAAAATAGATCCACACAATTCGTGTTAGTCTAAAGCACTGCCAAAAAATGTCCAGAACAAAATTAGTGTTGATTTGTGCTCATTAATAATTTACAAAAAAAAAGAACAAAACAAAAAAATTAAAAATTCAAATTGTGTTATAACATCCATACAAATTATAACATGGGCTATCGAATAATTTTGAAATCATTACGCCAGCTTCTAGAACGTGTCAGGAATTGATTATTGATCAGAATGTACTTCTTATGCTTTCGTTGGGTTCACAAGTCGAGGACTTGCAAATTACAATAATGACCGTAATCCTTTAAAGGGGTAGTCCACCCTGATATAAAGTTGATTTTAAAAGAAGCAGACAAATTTGAGAAAGAGGTCGGTGAAAAGTTGAGCAAAAACCGATAAAAACATAAGAAAGTTATGATTTTTTGAAGTGTGATCAATAAAACACAAATTGGCAACTCTGTGACGTATCTTGCGAGGTCTCCTCCTATTGCCCTGTACCAAAAATCTTTAAACAAAATTATATTTTCCATTAAGAAAATTTTCAATCATACTTTCACTATAAATATAATCATGGCAAATATGTTTCTATACAACCCCTGTATGAAGCAAGTCTCTTCCGTCATCAATAACAAAGAAAATTAGAGTTTGTGACATTTTTCTGTACAGATCAAATGGGAGAGGAGCTCGCATGATAATCACATAATTTCCAACTTGTGTTTCACTGATGAAAGCTTTAAAAAAAATTAGACATTTAAGAATGTGCAGTTAACAACTAAATAAATCATACCCCTTGTAAATTGGATGTTTTTTTTCGTAACTGATTAAATGCTTTTAGATGTAAGCTTTACATTTTCACATTCTTAAGAAACATAAATCGGGACGAACCAATAGTTCAAATACTTGAAAAACTACTAAACTTGGTGAGGGTATGAATAATTAAGATGTACACTGTAACCTTGATCGAATAACAGTTCATCGACCCATAAACATGGGCGTTGTTTAAACGCAAGTCGAAGGTAATACATCGTTAATCTTCAAAATGTCACGAGTCTTGTAATTTTGTATTCTAAAACGGCAGTTTTTATGGTTTCCTTTAATACATAAAATGACTAATACTGAAAGCAGTAAAACAGCATATAAAATCAGTTTATAATTATCCTCATGATTTATAGTCTAACTATCGCTGTATAAATGTTTAAATGTCTTGTTTAAGCAATTGCATGTCACCTGTAGAGAATTTTGATCTTTGATCCCGAATCGTATACATGAGCAAAATGTGCAAAATTGACTGGAAAATTTAAGTCCATTTATGTTGCCGTTAATTATGCCGCTCATGAATAAGAGCGATTTAATCGAAATTAATTATTGAAGTTTTCAAAATTGGCAACGCAGAGTCAAATTTATAATCGCAATATTTTCTTGTATAAATTGCTGCTTCTTGTTGACTTTTTTGTAATTTTTATTTACACTGTTTCTTTTAATATACTTTCAATAACAAAAAATAACAGAATGGACATTATAAATAATTGTTGCCAATATGAGTAAGAAAATTTGATTTATTTGGACCATGTTATAATATTACAAAATGGAAGAGGACGATACTTACGTTGAGAGAGGTGAAAGCGATCCAGAAAATAAAATCGATGATCAGAAGAATAGCGGCAAAACCCTTGAATAAAAAGGACAACACACTTATCAGTGGCTCCATTAATTTTTTTTTTACATCGATGTGTACATATCTTTAATAATAATAATATTATAATAGTCCAGTTCTTGTATAGCGCATAATACGTTATAAAATAACATCTCTGCGCTTCCAAAGAGCTTTGGAAGTTATTACCCTAGCTTTAGCTCCGGCAGCCGTTATCAGCGCACAGTGCATTTCAAGGAATAATCCTACCAGGTACCCATTTACCTCACCTGGGTTGAGTGTGGCAAATGTAGATCAATGTCTTGCCAAAGGACATTAGTGCCGCGGCGGGACTCGAACCGCGGACCTTGTGATCGACAGTCCGGTGACGTATCCACTCGACCACAACACCTCTATTTATTGAAAGTACTTTCTCCCCCGACCGTCTAGTGATGAACAAAAGCCATTAGTTTTTAGCTTATTTTTACAGCCGAAATACAGGTTGCATAAGAGTCAAGCGTTTCTTTGCTGAGTTGGTAATACAGTTTGAATATATACATCCGAGAAAAGATCAATTCAATGAATTATTCACCCGTGTTTATTTTTGTTGTTTTCAGTAGGTTTGGATATTTTCACTAATTAAGTTTCATTAATTCACATATTTTAAGAGTTATAGTCTACATAATAACAAATATCTTTTTAAATACATTGTTAGTTAAGAACACAAATAGAAAGTATAATAATTATTCCTTACTTGTGGTAGTTTTGCCCCGGAATATGTTCGCAAATAAAGATAAATTAATGGTTCTTAGGATTGTATAGAATGTCGTGTCTTCTTTTGTTCCTGTTTTACTGCAGTTCTAACTTAGGTGTAATTATGTACAACAATTACACAATATAGATTTAGGATGTTTTTCACAACTGTTCAGAAATCAGAAAATCATGAGTTAGATATTATCGTGTTTTTTTTGTAATATCCAAAACAAAATGTATTCCGTCAAGTCGTCGAAATTGGGTCTTTAGAAGAGATTATGTGGGCTCAGAGGCCTCGTAACCGGGAGATTCATCGATGCGCTAGCGCCCTTTGGTAAGGCTTAATCCTTATTATCCTGTTCGTATATAGTCGTAGGCTCGTTTCAAGCATATTCACGGTTTCTTAGCAGTAAGGTGATTTTTTAAAATAAAAATCAAAATAAGTCTTCGGTAGGCTAAGAACTATGTTCAATATTTATGTTCTATTCTGCCACATCACTGTTGTTGAGTTATCTAACAACAGAAAGGGCTTTGGTGTCGGGGGCACGGGTAGGGGGAAGAAACATAAGAAAGAAAGAAACCAAGTGGGGTGGAGCAGGCAGTGGGTTGGATCATCTTCATTTCCTTTCACTTCTCCCTTTCTCCCCTTTATTGGGAATACGTGTAGTGGGGCATGGATCTTGGGGGAGAAACCTAAGAAAGAAAGAAACCAAATGGCAGGGTGGAGCAGGCAGGAGGTTGTAAGATCTTCGTTTCATTTCCCTCCCTTTGTCCTCCCACCCACCGATACCCTGGAGCTACGCCAATGTGTATAACACTTACCAGTACAGCCAACCAAATGATCCAGCTTACTAGCTGAAAGAACAGTAGAAGGCCGAGGAGTATGGTGTAAGGTAGCAGTAACACCTTGATATCCTGCATAATGTATGATAATTGTAAATAACGCAATTATAATAGGACCACTAAGAAACTCGGTGTTAACTGTAACACCTTGTTATATATATAGATAATAGTAATAAAGGACACGATCATGATAGGAACACTATAAAACACGGTGATAAAATCAATACTGTATTATCCGGCGTATTTGATCATATTTTGTGTATACAAGTATTCATTTAACGAAAGTATTGCGACATCCGGAGGTATCCAAAAAAACTCAATGTATAGGTATAGACTGAAAGAGTGACTTCTTGACAATAACAATTCTTTCCCAAAGATTCGTTAGGGCTGGATTAGGTAATGATTAATAAAATGCAAACTTGAATATGAAATTGTTGTTTTAAACAATCAAATTTCAATGAAGTTAACATAAGTGAGGATTTCAGATAGATACCAGAGCGCCTGATTGAAAAGAACAACATAGTAACGGGGGTGGGAGGGGGGAGAGAGGTCTGATAGATAGATATTATTATCATTATTTCGCATATCAACCATAGCTATATATTGTTTATATATGACACCAGTTGTGGGTTGTCAATATCAGTACACTCATTCAAACATGTTACCCAGTCTAAATTTGACCCCATGTACACAGGTCAGATAGGGAGAGAGAGGGTGATGAGGAAGAGAGAGAGAGAGAGAGAGAGAAAGAGAGAGAGAGAGAGAGAGAGAGAGAATAGAGAGAAAGAGGGGGGAGAGAGAGAGAGAGAGAGAGAGAGAGAGAGAGAGAGAGAGAGAAGTAGGGAGAGAAGTAGGGCGGAGATACATTCAAATATATTTGGTTGATAGGGAATGGATTTACAAAACTTAATGTGGTTTCCCGACATTGGCTAACCACAACCTTCAATATGTTATAATATTCTCGAATATGTTAAAGGATAAAGCGTTTGATCCAATTATCTCCCGCAAAAGGGAAAAAGAATAATATTACTAAACACAAATACCGAATGGATATACAAAACGAAATGTTTCCCGAAATTGGCTAACCACGACCTTCAATATGTTATAATATTCTCGAACATGTTAAAGGATTAAGCGTTTGATCCAATTATCTCCCGCAAAAGGGAAAAAGGATATAACTATAAAAACACAAACTCAATGTTGATTGAGAATTACAAGCAAAATTTCTGCACGTAATTTTCATATTTAGTCCTGTCTGAAGACAAAACCAAATCATCCTAAATTGTTCGGGTAATAATAATAATAATAATAATAATAATAGTCCGTTCTTGTATAGCGCATAATACTTAGTCTCTATGCGCTTCCAAAGAGCTTCGGAAATTATTACCCTAGCTTTAGCTCCGGCTACCGATATCGGCGCACAGTGCATTTCAAGGAATAATCCTACCAGGTACCCATTTACCTCACCTGGGTTGAGTGTGGCAAGTGTAGATCAATGTCTTGCCAAAGGACATTAGTGCCGTGGCGGGACTTGAACCGCGGACCTTGTGATCCACAGTCCGGTGACATATCCACTCGACCACGACACTTCTACATAACAATCAATAAACACACGGGGAGAAATGATGTAATCCCTTGTCCTCTTCAACAAATATGAAGAAGGAAAAGTGAGAGAGCCACGATGTAACCCGGCGTTTTAAAATCTTTTGACGTATTTCTTTTTAGCACCCTTTAACAAAATAAAAAGTTTCGCGTCACCCGAATCCTAAAATCATCACATAATATTGATTTTCCATCACTCTCTCACTCGTAAAGTAGCATGTAAACACAAACGGGTAGATTTGCAAGCGAGCAAAAAAACGAGTGGCATTATTAAATTATGGTACAAATGTTATTTTATAATTATAACACACTAGCAAAGATATACAATATGTGTATGCCGGTACGTTGCTGCCGAATACATGAATATAAATTTCATATATTCGGTTACCTCACTGAATACAGGAAATATGAAGATATTCGGGCAACTCGTTGCCCTAAACTTCCCGTTTCTAAATGTTGTTGCAAGTGAAGCTAAGAAATTGAATACAATTGAATGCAATATGATATTTGATGTGGTTGTGAATAAAAAGTGCTATTTTAATGGTACTATTAGTTATCATCACTATTGCTTTTATTGTAAATCTAAGTCAAAATCACAAAATTTGACGACTGAAAAAAGTCACAGATTGAGGGAATATATTTAATTTAAGGATTACTCATTAATTAAATAGTTTTCGCAATACAATTGTCCTGACGTTTTCCGATCTTAATGCTGTTAACTATAAGGATATGGAGGGAAATGAGGCTAATGGGCACGAATGTGACGAAGGCTTGCACGATTCCACAAATTGAAAGAAATATGTACGAAGGTACGTGGATTTTAGAAAGTTATGTAAAGCTCTGTTGAATATAGGCCCTTCAAATTGTAATGATTTTGCTTTTTGTTGTCGTTGGTTTTTCTGACTTACATTAAAATCCTGGTTTTCCGTTTGAATATCCACGGACAAAACACAGTGCCCCCTGTTGCTATAATAATGCAATAATCTAACTAGCTATATCAGAAAGATAAGGGCAAATAAATATATATTATATATTCCCTCGGATAGGACTTCAAGTCATTGGCCTTTTGGAGCTTCTCTTATAAATACTTTTCACATCTTGATACTCAAATTACCAAAGCAGCAAAGAGAACATGATTGTTTCTCTAAGTTAAACAAAATAATGAATTATTCGGTCCTGTTTTGGGATAGGTCTCCGGAATCGAATGGAACGATATATTAAAACAAACATATCTTTAAAGGCATGGTATTCTACCGACACTGCTTCAGATTTACGTGCAATACGCAAGCGCGTGAACTTCTAACCCTCGCTGCTCGCCTTTGTACACTATTCTGTACCAACTGATGACACGCGCATGGTTATGCTTGGGGACAAGAAGCGGAAAGAGCTCTATGTACGCCTTCACCAAAAGATATCGCAATTGAAAATACATCACAGCAGTAGTATCGTGTCTGTAAATCACACTGCCTTTAAAATTGCTTTAAAAATTGTGGTACAACATTTTAAAACGAATGAAGCTAGACAAATTAAGATTTACCTTGGTAACTCCCACCAGGAGAATAATGCAAGCAACGAAGAGGAGAGAAAGTATGAGGAAATTGATGATGTATCCTGCGAAGATGGCGCTATAGTTAAAACCAAAAGGGTTGAATGCTGTTGGAAAGACCAGAAAATAATGAACTTGGGCAAAAGTTTACAATTGGAATCATTTATCCCCCAATAATAATACCAATACAAATAAATAAATAAATAAATAAATAAATAAATAAATAAATACAAACAGCTTGATACACGCGATATAATTATTTCCTAATTATCGTACTAAATTTCAGATAATAGTACAGATAAAAAACTAACCTATTTTAGATAAATATACAGATTCAAAATGGATTGGCGGATATTAAAGACTAGTCGTTTTTACAATATCCCTGACAAAGAAAAATCTTTTTGATCTAATGACCCAGGTGGTACAATAATATACAAAAAAATTGCACCCCAAAAGGTTAATCAACGAATCAATAAGGACTTTAATGATATATTTGTTAAAAGGCCGAAACATATTGCATGGACTTGGTGCAATGTTGATCTATACCAGATTGCTGTGTAGAATATATATGCATTTTACTTGTAGGCATATTAATATAAACAAATACCTACAACTTGTTTTCATGACCAAAAGATATTACAATGCAAATCTGTGCTTAAAAAAGATGGCAGTAACCGATTTAAAAAACGAGCAAAATGTGGCTAGAATTTGAATAATTTTACCTTGAATTGCTTTGATGGCCAGGTACTGGTTTATCCACCATCCGAGGTATGCAAGGCTGTAGATCTAGTAAATAAATGAAGATAAATTAATTAATTAATTAATAAGACAATAAATAAATAAAGAAATATACACATAGGCCTAAGTTAATATCAAATAATTACATAAATAAGTAAATGATAAACTAGTAAATAAATGAATGAATGCACGAATGAATAAATAAATCAATCAATCAATAACAAAAATATACGGACAAATTATTTTAACAAGATTTAAGAGAAATAAACGCTCCCAACGAAGAAAACATTAGCAGGCACTCTAGTCAGACCTTGAAAACAGACAATAATTCAATACAAGGAACAAGGAAGAAGGAAGGAACAATAATAGTTATACAAATAATATTTTTGTTTACCCAGGGAAGCCTCATCAGTTTTAATGATGTTCTCTCTGAGGGCCCTGTAATTGTTTTTACCACAACGATTGCCAGGTACCCTACACCTTGGTGGAGAGTTGCAATTGTGGATTAATGTCTTGTCAAAGGACATTAGTGCCTGCTTTTAAAATCGAAAAGATGCTTAGATCTTGTCTGTCCAAATTGTAGAAAAAGTGATTAAGGGTTTAAGGTGAGAAATAATGGATCATTCGAAGTAAAATTGGTTTGAAATCTGTAAACTACAGAACAAATTAGGAATTCAATCTGAAAAGGAGAGAAACGATTGGATGAACGATGGATTTATATAAAAAAGTAAATCACCACATGATATGGATAAGATAATCATTAACAAATTATTATAATTTCTCTGAAATCTAGACTATCACATTGATGAATGAAAAAGGAACATGATTTCTAAATGATAAATGAAAATTCAAAGTAGCAGATATATAAAAAAAATGTCACTTCAATCATTATTTTTAACTTTGTAAAAGGGGTCAACGACGATCCCTTCCACCCCTGGAATAGCTTTGGGCATTTTAAATTCAAATATGAAGTGAAAATAGAAGAAAATAGAAAAAGAGAAAATCATCCTCGTAATTCCTACATGTGACAAAACCATACACTTCCCTCTTTCACTAAAGTCCCGTCATATGGACAAATTGAACGTTGAGGGCATTTCTAAACGATTGCCTAAAATCTAATGAATTATGGAATACACATCCCCGAGTAATTTACATTTTAAGTATAGATGCCCATTATTTGTTATTGTGTGTATAGCATAAAGCATTATGTAACCATGGAAACGGTGTTCTAATTGTTCAGGGCGCATAAATTGCCTTGAACTTAATGCCACGGTGCAGTACCGATTACAAACTGTGCGTCCTCAGTCATGCGTGATCATTCCCTCATAATATAGTATCGTATGAAAGAGGAAGAAATAATACTTCTAATAATAATATGTCTCGTTTACCCAGGGTAGCCTCATCAGTATCATTACTGTTCTCCTTGAATGCCCTGCAATCATTATTATAAAATACGAGCTTCACAATGATATGCATGAGTAAATAATATTCGTTTTCCTTCAAAATCATAATTAACCTACAATGTAATAGCCATCCACTGAATTAAGATAAATCAAGGGTGTCTGACAGTACAAGTTCAGATTGTCTGAAATCGGTCACGCGTGAGTAATTGATCATCATACGTGTCACGTGGTGGAAGAGCAATTAAAATTTCAAACGATGTGTCCATTGCCAAAAATACTGTTTGAATTATCTATAATTTACCCACAAACTTTTACGTTTACTTTTAACTCTTTGCCCGCCACGTACACAATCCCCCCTGTGCCACATTGTTTTTAGGGTGCCACCTTAGGAGGGGTTCTGCATGGACTATGCTTATTCAACTCGCAATAACTTTTGATTGGTGTACTGTAATGAAAAACTTTGTGTAGCAATATTGTATAGAAATTAATAGTCTTGCCAATGGTACCATTTTTGTAATGTATATTATCATAAATTTTGAGATTATCAACTATACATTTTGTATCCAAGTCCCGTCTCCTCCTAATAGGGGCCATCCTAGCTCATCAGAATATTTGCAAAAGCAGTTTCAAAAACTCAATTTTTCTCGGAAAATGTCAATGTAAACAATGTCTGCGAAAGCGGTGCAATGAAGTGTGATGTGTATACAATGCGAAGCACGCGTTACTATTGTGTGTGTGTGCGTACAATAGAATTAAATGCGTTCCGTGTGTATTGTGAATGAAATGTGACTTGAGTCGAAGTTGGCAGCCCGCTGTATGTTCCGCTAGCCGAACGTAGCGGGCAAAGAGTTAAACCAGGAACACCCTGATCATTTAAGTACAGTTTTCCAATAATAATAATAATATTCCGCTTATATAGCGCTTAATACAATGTCTCTAAGCGCTTTACAGATATACTATTACCCCGGTCATTGGATTCAGTGCTTGCCCGCACACACTGTGTGCACAATCTCCACTCCCTGGGAGCATTCCAGCCAGGCGTTACTTGACTTTCAAAAACTGTTTGACCAACAATGACGGTCGCATCCTACCGGGTACCCACCTTAACACCTGGGTGGAGAGTAGCAAGTAATATCTTGCCAACGGATATTAGTGTCGTGTCGGGATTCGAACCCTCGACCTTCGCATCTCCAGTCAAGCGCCTTAAACCACTCGGCCACGACACTCCAATCATTGATTATCTTGTAATTTTGTACTATGGATATAACCTAATTAGTATATTATCATAAATAATCGAAAAGTAATCTACTCAATGGAATATTCATTATTGAGTACAGCAGGTCAGCTGTAACACAAAATGTCAGTAGGTGTCGGATACCCAAGCTCCCCCCAAACAAATTCCCTTCCCCCTTAAGAATAAAAAACAAGATGCACTTGTTTTCTCGAAAATACAGGTGTTTTTAAGGAGTTCTTTTCAAAGTACTAGGAAATTCATCTTTGATTTGACCTTTCGACTTTTACCAACATTGTGCATTGGCCTATATAACATAATGGCTCTCCGGATTATATATGTACATGTACATAATTAAATTGTGTATATGTCTATAGTGCCTCGGGAGTTATTGCCTCGGCCGTATTGTGGTTTGTTTACAGCTCCATGGCAACAACTGTGGTCAGTTAATTGACGTTGCCATGGCGCCGCCAAAATAACCATGAGATTGACTCTGATGTGAGGGGAGTATAATTAATATAGATCAGATGACATCAAGGTCAGCATTTTGGTATCATTGTATGATTTGTACAGAATGAAGTATAGTCATCTCAATGAGCTTATTATGAACACGAGATGAGTATTAAAAATAGTTTGATGATGATGTCTATGTTTCCATACCACAGATAATTACTAAAGCAGGATTACAATAGAGTTATTATTTCACCCTCCATTCTGGCATGGGCCAGTCAGTGCTTTGCGGCATTCACGCATTTAGTTAAAATTGGTTTCAAGCAGTACCTCGTTCGTTTGATCAAATGCATTTTTGGGCCCTCCCTAGGTTTCTTCCCGAATGTTCCAATATTCAGATATTGTTACCTCGTTCGTTTGATCAAAGTGCACTGGGCTGCTGGGCTAATATTTCCAGAAGGTTGAATATTATTTTCATCATGCTTCCACTCGCTTACAATGACATGGAATGTAAAGAAAGTGTACAAAATGTATAAAAAAAAGTACGATGGACCAGTCATTAGCCACACTTAGTTTGATAATTGACAATTTCTTTCCAGTGATAAAGCAAAATAATGTATCAGTAAACTATTACATGAGAATGGTGGAGGTGTCGTATCTTGCTTGGGGCACTTGGCGTTGTAGGGTATTGTTTGTCGTCAGGGGTATTTCACCAAAATCATCTTTTAAGGTTTGTTGATTTACTGAATTACATGGGCATTTTCCAGCATCAGGTTAAAATGCGTAAAAACATGGCTTACTTTGCTTGGAAAAGGGCGACGCATTTGAATGAATTCTACGGCATTGGGGAACCATCTAAAGATGAATGGCGGTCCAGAGCTAGACCTTATAGCGCTAAGAAACTCGGACTTGCCGATATATTAAGTGCTATATAAGCAGAAGTATTATTATTATAATCATAGAACATGCCATCTTGAGATGAAAAAGGGTCAATTGAACGAAATATTACAATTTATTTCAAGTCACTAATTTGTATTTGTATTCAGTACGAGCCCCTAATGTCCCCCTTCCTGAACACCTTCGATTCACTGAGAATGGTATATGATTGTTATTCCTTTGATGTTTCTTTTAATATTCATCAAATGTCCACACTATGTTCTATTTATGATACCTCACCAAACAAGAAGAAGAAAGAAAAAAAGAGTAACGCCCATGCATTTAAACTTTTCACTCGCCAGAATAACTCTTTTCTAAAACCTTTCCTACCCGTCTTTCTTACTGTATTTATTGCAAACCGTATTACAGCTCAATTGAATTACATGGAATATACATCATGACAGATAATAATGATAATAATGATAATCATAATAATAGTGATAATAATAATAATGATCCTATTAATGTTTGAGTCGAGTGCCGTGGCTCGATCCCCGACACGACACTAATGTCCTTTGCCAAGGCATTAATCTACATTTGCCACTCAATACCCAAAATAGAAATGGGGATCCGGTAGGACGACGAAAGAATTTGTGTTAGTAATTCCCTATGCCCTTACGGTGACCATATGGTAGGAATACTCCCCAGGGAGTGTAAATGGGTGCACATTGTGCTTGAATGAATCCAATGACCGGGTAATAAATTTTGTAAAGCGCTTATGAGTCGGTATTCCGTATTAAGCGCTATATAAAACCAGATTGTTATTATTATTATTATTATTGAAGACCGCACATGTCCGTCATGTCGTTACGCTCCTGGCGTTCTAACATTATCATATCGGTCATAGCTGAGGCCAAATATGTAGCGCTCTCTAGCATACATGGTACTCATTTCCACCTGGGTGGAGAGTGGAAAAGTGGATAAATGTCTTGATAAAGGACGTTAGTGCCGAGCTTGGATTCGTACCCTCAACCTTTGGATGGGGAGTCAAGCAAATGAACCAGTATGCAACGACCGATGACACTCCAAAATACAACTTAGCAATATATTCAAAAAAGCAATTTGCTAAAAATTATAGTGAGTGATCAGTTACCGATCTGTTGCGGAATTTTGCACGAAATTATCAGATCATCAAAGATTTCGTAAACTAATTTGCGACCGCTCGTGGAAATATTGGCGAATGGTTGAATGTTGTTTAGAAATTGATCGGTGATAACAAATACCTCGTAGGAAATTAATGGCCGATGTTCTTACGACTAAAACAAAATGCAAATTAGTATGTAAACATAAATCACAGGTAAGTTGAGGTTCAAAATACGGTTTATTAAATTCATACGCCTGAAAAAAAAATGTGCTTTAATGCAATATAGGGAGGGGAAAAAAGCGAAACTTGAATGAGGTACAGGGGGAGAAAGAGAAAAAGATGGAAAACAAATCGTTAATGTTTTACCGCATCTAAAAAGTGTTTGCTTTATTAAGTTATGTTACAATAAAATTGATCTATTGAAGTTTTTCAAGTTTGTTATGTTCCAATATTCATTAAACTACAATTGAATTATACATTTTCGTATATCAACATGATGATTCTTTTTCATGAAATATAAAGGTAAAACTCTCAACTTATTTCCAAAACTGATACACCTGCAAAAGATTTGATCACGGTGTTCCATAAATAATTGGCAATTATTTAACAAAAGAACATGGTATGTACCTGTACTCATTTGTGAATTATTGGATTATGTAATCTAAAATGTGAAAATATTGAAGAAGAACAAATCACGCTTTGATCACAAGGAATGTCTTCTACTTCGGACTGATAGACCTAACGATTTTTTTTCTTCGTATAAACAACTATGTTTAATAAGCAATATATATTGCATTGGTACGTTTATAGTCTAGAATATGGATGAACACGAGAGTATTGATAAACTAATTAATATCTTAATTAAAACTCACCATTGAATACACACCGCACGCTACCGATCCTGATCGTGTGTTATCAAAACAACAACATCTCCGTAGAACCGCCATCTCGCTCCAAATTGGCGATTACAAGAGATAGGACGTTAAATGGAGGCCCCGTGTAGAGAAGAGTCACCACCTTTGCACGTTGAGAACCAACTCCACTTTTTGTATAAGAGTAGGGGGAAACCCCGGTGTAGTGGTCCACCTGCACACCCCCAATCAGATATACCGGGAGGAGAGACCCGAAGGTTACAGTGATTCAGTTCGCTTTTCGCCTCCCAGGCACAGGTGACGCCAAATACTTAATGATAATAATAATAAAAAGAGAAATTACTATAGCTGAATTTATCAGTTTCTCCTTCTCTTAATTCGTTTGGGTGGAATGAAATAAACGAAATACTTGTGTCGATGAAAATATTTCCTCTATATACCCCCTCATTCGAAACGAGCGAAATGTATCAAGCTGATACTCAAGTGAAAATAGTGGAGGTTTATCTGTGTAAAGCGCGGACGGAGTCGGAAAGGGATTCGCGCCACGGAATCCGGATCGCAAATAAAATGACCTTTCCACTCGAATAACGTTCACTTATTCCAACTTGGGCCATTCGGTTCCTTGGTAACGATCCACGCGCTTTTCAGCTTTTATGAATTCAATAGAACGATATCAATTAGTAACATGCCAATAAAAATGCGCTCTTATGCATGTTCAGAAAAACAATGGCAAACAACAGCCACTTATTTGCACTGAGGTGCAATGTAATAAAAGACAGCAATGCATTTTTTTCATCCTTAGTACAATGCAGTTTTTTTCTTTTTTAATATTTGTGCTGATGGCGATATTAACAGGAAAAGATATCTCAACAGCAAACTAATGTTGTACAGTTACTAGTATTTATATAATAGACAATGTTGACGTCATATCAATCACCAATGTTTCTATTGCTGTTAGCATGGCTATTGTTAACGGTTATTGGTGGTGGTGGTGGTGGTAGTCGTGATGGCGATGATGGTGATAATGATGATGATGATGGTGTTGGTGATGGTGGTAGTTGTGATGGTGAAAGTTGTGATGGTGATGATGATCGTGATGATGGTCATGATGGTTATTGTGGTGGTGATAGTGGTGATGGTGATTTCCCCCTCGTCTTTCCCCCCCTCTCTCTCTCTGTCTTTCTTATTCCCTACCTCCCTCCCACCTATCCTTTTCTTATTTACCTTTCTTACTTCAAAGCCATTTCTCCTAATTCAACTTTTCTTTAAATTACCATCGAAAAAAAATGAAAATGAAAATTATTCATAGTTTTCAAGATTACTTTATTTGTTTTATTTTTTTATAAACGTTTTATCGTGTTCGAGGTATGTTACTTTCATTTTAGGTATACAAGCTCTGATTCAGTTAAGCATTATCATAAATATATTTAATTTCCGATTCTCATTGGTAAATGACTTTTCTCTATTCCTATTTAATTCATTAATATCCGTAATTAACTTGAGTATATCGAAGATATGACGAACATAATAACAGAGCCTATAGAGGACGCCCTGTCTTTGGAACATTGAGAATGAGAGTAAGACATCATGTACATGCCCTGATGCAAACTCTTCTCATTTAATATCTAGAAATCTTGGCTTCTTTTAGGTGAATGTCGTAGGTTTTAAGTCGAGTTTTCTCTACCTCTATAAATTATGTCGAACGAATTCTATGACGATTGATAGTCGCTTTCCAAAGTGTTCTGTTCTCAGATTACCCTATTTGTAACACCTGAATGTAAGTTTGTTTGGCATCCTTATCACGGTCTCGTTGTGTGACCGATGTGACAACGCCCTTCGGCTCTAAGCAGACAGAGTCAGCAATCACCATGACTATCACACCAACCATCCAAGCAGGGCTCAAATTAATTTTTTGTCCACGGGGGCTCTTCCAAAAAAAAAAAGAGCCCCCGTGAGAAG
This sequence comes from Mesocentrotus franciscanus, assembly GCA_037976565.1. NCBI lineage: Eukaryota > Metazoa > Echinodermata > Echinoidea > Camarodonta > Strongylocentrotidae > Mesocentrotus > Mesocentrotus franciscanus. Next base: position 29,314,232 of record CP137680.1, on the reverse strand, counting down.
GCTGACAGGGGCTCTTTTTTTAATACAAATTTCCATTGAATTGATACCTATGATACTCTTTGCTATTTCATCATTATCAGGGGCGGATCTAGCTTTTTGCTAGGGGGGGGGGGGTTGACCCAATGACGCTGCGGAGCATCGTCCAAGAGCCGCGTAGCGGCGAGGCGATTTTTTTTTTGTTGCTTTTTTGAACCCCCGTAAGTGATGTTTTCCGGGCATCTACTAACACAATGGAGATCATAAAAAAGCAGTGCATGATAATGTCTTTTTAAATCAAGTAACAGTTTTAAAGGGGGGGGGGTTGACCCAATGACGATGCGGATACTGTGTGTGTCTGGACTCATGATGGCGTTTTTCCATGCACATCACATTTTCTCAATTTCTTCCCATTCTGCACATTCCTTCTTATCATTCAAAGCAGTACCTTAATACATTTTTTCTTTAGTCTTTACTATATCCTTCCACAACATCTTTGGTCTTCCTCTCCTTCTCAATATTTTTTCACAACGAAAAACTTCTCTATGTTTCGGTCCTTGCGCGATCGCCTCTACCGGCGCGGTATAGCCGCTGCTGACGGTCGCACTGCACCGCGAGGTTCCGTTGTTTGTATCGGTAATACAGTCATAGAGAATCTGATGTGGAGATGGGAAATATAGCGCCCTCTTGCGGCGAATAAGCGCACATTGTTTACAATATGGCGGCCTTTAGACACCGAAAAATATGAGCGAGAAATCCTGCACGCTAATCTAACTTCCATAGTTCCATTTCATTGGTTTAAGGTTTGAAATACATATTAAGTTGAAACTCAATATTGTGTGAAAGTTATAACAGAAAAGATAATCTTTATTCTATATTTCCAGGGGGCGATTTTTAATTTTGCAATCGCCCCCGTGAGCACTCTGACGGAGGCGATTATGTAGCTCACGGGGGCGAATCGCCCATCGCCCCCGTGTATTTTGAGCGTTGCATCCAAGTAACACACATAACAATGATGAACAAAAGAGAATCATGATAATCATAACTCTCCGCATTTCTGAAGATATATTTATCACACATGACAAATAAATCATAACCAAGGTCTCAATACTCTGAGAGATCTTTACTGACACATTACAGGTAAATAAGATTGTACACAAGTTATTTGTTTAGATACAATAAAACTTTATCTATATAACCTTATTATACAATATCTATCCTCTTTTACTTTTGAAGTATCTGATTTGTAATCTTCTAAGTCTCTTTACAAGTTTCATTTTTAAAGTTTATCTTCAAGAGATCTGCCTAACACAATCTGACCGAACCTATACAGACATTATACTCCTGGTACATGGCAGCTTTTATGATTGTCAACTTTCTTAAACAGTGAAAACATACTTATCATTAGTAATGAAAAGTACCATACAAAACATTACACTGGTGAATAATATCTCTTAACTTCAAAGGATGAAGCAAACATTTCTTTGTTTGAAAAACATTATTGAACCCTTTCTTATATTGAATAAACAAGGGGTCATCTTAGCTTTAAAAAAAAACTGCTATAAATTCGGACATAAATCTTAGACTGTAAAAAGAATAATGCGAAATGTTAAGAACTCAAATACTCAAATACTTCAGTGTTAAGGGACAGAATATGTGAATTATTGTGCCTTTAACCGACCTCTATTCACATAATTAAACCTGTAGTTTGGCCAACTTGGTTTGAGTTAAACATGGCGTATATTCTTTTGTTTTTTGCCTGCCCAACAAAGCGCTATTCACTTCATTGGTAATGTTGCATGGAATATGAATAAAAATAACCAATTAATCAACTAAACCTGGTTTGGTAAACTCTGTAGATGGCTCTTAATGTGGCCACTGGGTGTTTCTCGCTCTCGCGGCGTCAACCCCCAGAAAGAAAATAGTTTGAAGGACCAGCATTAAAAAAAGGTGCAAAGACCATTTTGCACTCTCTGTAAGGCATTCGGCTTCTCGACGCCACTGTAATTCAAAAGCACAGCAATAATTTCCATAAAGTCATTTATTCATGTACAATCGTACCCCTGCTTAACTTTATGTGAAGAATTGGCTTTATGTGTTTTGTGTATATTAGCGGGGTAGGTCATACATGAGTAGAGGAAACTAATTACTTTAAACTCATTTTCAGATTGGAAAACACAAAATTGGTTGCAGATAAATAGTTGAAGAGTCCCTGAATCAGGTACACTAGCAAATGTAAGTAAATTAATAACTGCTTCCATTGATTCTGTTTGGTATTTTTTTACACTTATAGTGCCGCAGTGTATTCGCAGCTCACACTTAGGTTTAGCCCCATGTATGCCATTAAGTGTCGGTTCCATTGATTGGTGTTCTTCATAAATTGATTCACAATCATTTGTAGTCATTTTAACTGTGTGCTCAGAAAGTTTGTCAAACATAGGGATACCATAACAAATAAGTATAAAATCGACAACGTTGGGTTTTCAAGCTCCGAGACTTTATTAACAAAAAACAAAGAAAACTGTCACAAATCCTAAAATATTGACTACTCTTTAATCAAATATGGTATAAAAGACATTATGTTATATCATTCTGAGCCTATATTTAGCACACCTTTAATATTAAGCTAGTTATCATCTAATTACACAGCCCACAATAGACGTGCTATATATAGGACTATATTGATATAAGTTAATATTTTTGTTTACAGTTTTGTCAAAACCACTTGATGAAGATGTAATGTACGTCGAAATTTTGTGACCTAAGAAAAGCTGTTAGATTTAAAGCATGAATCGACTTTAGCGATCTCTTTTCAAAACCGGTGAAGTGAAAAATCGGTACCCAGGCATTATCAAATCTGATTGTTGAAGGTTAGTAAAACCCGATTAGAATTATACAAAAATCGAGGGGTACGGAGACTTCTTTGTTAAATACCTGTTGATCTTGATCCCTCTTCCACCATATCGGTAACTTCGAGTTCCCATTAACAACTTCACCTAAATATAGTAATACACATATTTACGTATATATCTTTTGTACATTTAATAGTATGCAGAGCTATGTCTAAATATCGCTTTAACACCATTACTGTTCAATCAACACTACTCTCATGGTATATGTATACATGTATCAGTATTATTCGTTACATTGTATGATTGTTCATATGTGCTGTCGTTACTGTGATGTGTTATTGTTAATAAATTCAAATTCAAATTCAAAACAACTAACTTTGCCAAGTTCGTATTACAATTTGACCCAAACAACACAAAGGTAAAAATGCATTGGTTATAAATCAAGGCTAAATATGGTAATTACCTTATAAGTCTGGGAGAAACTGGGCAAAAAACTATGCAAAGGGGTGGCGTTGAATCAGCAAACCAAGGAGAGTGGAAACTGAGTAAGATTGACAGCTCGACGCTCCTATAATTTATATTATATTTTTGATCAATGAAATCCTGTTCAGCGATTGGACAACATAGCATCATGTGACCTAACATAACATTGCTATGATGTAACCGTGACGTCACCCATGGTATAGTGCACTATACCATGGCACTATACAATGGATGACGTCATACATATGCGATCGATCAAGATCAATGTGCTATCGGTCGCGGTCGCGGTACTGTCGACTGCTCTGCTCTCACTGCACTCTACACTACTTCAGTGACAGTTAACATTAATATCATTATTATTATTTTTTTTAAATGAAGGTTGGTTTGAAAAATATAAAACAAATACATAATGTACTTTTTCAAGCCACTGGTAAAATTATGGATTCCTCGGCGACAGAAATAGCACTATCCCTGTCACCTCGTTCCATAATTTCCACTAGAGCCTCTCAGTGCATGGTATATTTGTTGACTATCAGGGGCTGCGTAGCCTTTAATTACGCGCAGCATAAAAATATTACACACTGCTGTAGAATACCTCATGGGAAGGTTGTGTTTTGAGAATATGATTTGCACTATTTGAATTGGCCATTGTATCTTGCAGAGCACCAATTGGTTGCTTACACATTTGTTGCCGGTGGGGCCCCGATGATACAGGCATTCCGTCCTGTCATTTGTTTTATAACCTGTACCCGCTTGTAAAGGCATCTGTTCACCTGTTCAATGTAGGGACCTGTTTGTCTTCTTTTATGCAAGGGGGTTATGAATAACCTGTACTCGCTGGTCCAGGCAAGAAAGTAATACTGTTCGCCTGTTCAATGCACGGAACAGTGTCGCCTTTTGTATGACCAGGGGGGGGGGTACAAAAGTCTCGTCTGGTGGTGGCCTCGATGCAGAGAGTACTATGAGTTGGAGCTCCATGCTCCAGTGTATTCAGGTGCAGATACTTGTATAAATTTATCAAAACAATCGAAAGTAATACCCGGGTGCGAATTTTTTTTCTCCAAACAGGTTTACCTACGAGCGTAAAATCCTGCCTCCTGATTGGTTCAGAGGAATACGCATCATGAATATGCATGAGCTGAGCTCACAGCACTGTGGCTGAGCTGCAAATCCTAGTATATGTATTACGCATGCGCGTGGACTTCAGTTTCGCTGGTCATTTAGTGTACAAAATGAATGTATGTGAGCTGTGGTGTGAGGGGATTTTTATTGGGTGAAGGGGGGGGGGTGTCTGTGTGTTTGTGAACATTTCTGGTTGTTGTGGTGCATGTTTGGTTTGTATAGTTTTCCACATCTTTTTTTTACACTGCAGATTTTTTGACAAAGAGTTCACTTACAGTACACACACTAATATTTCAATTTCACACATAGGCTATACATTCAAACACTCTCTTTCCCTCTCTCTCTCTCTAAACACACACCCACCCACCCTCATGTATTTACAAACACATAAGCAACAAATGCACACACTAGCTGTCAAGAATACACAATAGACACACACAATGAGTATGAATTATCTTATCAGGATGGTCCTTGAAGACAGGAGATGGTTGGGTGTGGGTCAAAGCCACTGTGTTGCTCTGGGCATGATATCCTGCCATATCAGTGGTTCTGGTTCCTTTGTCACAGAGGAACCTGGCCAAAAAAACAAAGGACATAAAGTAATAAAGGCTCTACACATGTCAAAGACAAGCTTTTATTATTAATATGCATACCAAGTGCACATTATACTGATTTATCTCTTAACATGAGTATCTGACTAAGTCCTTTTTCAGTCTTCTTTTCTCAGGATCATCCAACTTAAATCAGAATCAAAACAATATTTAAAGGACTTCCATTTCATTGCATTAATTTGAGCTTTCAACAATAAATACAAACAGAAGGTTCATGACCTTTGACCTACTTTCATGAATTTAAACTTGATATGACATGCACAGGATATGATTTTACATTTTCTGTTATTAAGATACAATCCTCATACACATTTATTTCACTGCCTCTATCAACTAAATTTGAGACTCCATATATATTGCATGCATGTGTCACTGCTTTTGAGACTAATTCAGAATACATAATAACCTAACCTGAAATTTCTTCGCCACTTCCCCTGGGTCCGCCACTAGTTCTCTCACCAATTCAGCTCTCATTTAACCAACGGGTACCGATTGCTAGATAGAGGGCGCAAGTAGGTACAAGTAGTGCAGTGGGGCTTTAAATATTTAAAAATGTCAAATAAAATAATATTAATTTCTTTCTATGTATAGAATTGATTTTTTAATGTAAACTAATCTTGCATAACAGTCGTTAGAAATGAAATTACAAATAAATAAATAAATAACGGAGCACATAGAAAGAAATGGATTTATTTTTTGTTATTTTAATAAATAAACGACTGACATGCAAAACTAGGTAAACACCTTTATTTGACATTTTTTAAATATTTAAGTAAATTATTTGATTGTGTTTCTTGTTATTTATCGAACAATAATATGTTGGCCAAACAACAATCGGGGTTTAGGTCTAATCATTCGACGATCACTACACTTATAAAAGTTACGGATGACTAGCTCATGTCACTAGACAAAGGCATGTGCACAGGCACTGTTTTTGTTGATCTTCAAAAGGCTTTCGACTTAGTGGACCACGGAATTCTTCTAGCAAATTAACCTCTTGTGTTGGTCTACAGGATACATCTTTGAGTTGGTTTAAAAGCTATTTAAATGGTAGACCCTAGTAACATCGATTAATAATACCCTGTCGTCAGAACTACCCCTTACACACGGGATACCGCAGGGATCTATTCTTGGCCCAATACTTTTTCTTATATTTATTAATGATATGCCCTCTTGTTTGGAAAAATGTTCGGTTCACCTTTATGCAGATGACACCGTTATATATTACTCAGACAAAGACTCTTGTAATATTGAAAATGTTTTGAATATTGAATTGCATAATGTGGTGGTTCAGCCCGGGCCAGTATGGCTCTCACGCATATGTATGTATATGTGCGCGAGTGCCGCATTTTGAGGCACTCGCAGAATTGTCTTCATGGTCGGGTCCAGTTGTGGATCCCGACAGATTTTAACTGAACTGGATGAAAGCAACACCTGCCTATTCCAGTTCCCCAAGAATCGACGTAGTTTACTAAGTGCGCACCGAACGGAGCTCCGGCATCGCACGAATACTGCAGCTTCAGCTACAAGTGTCGAACGTACAGTGTATGGTAGGATTAATCCTTTATTATTTTAGTATTCCCCTTAATTAGTAGTTTATATTTAAGTAACAAGTTAATAACCGCTCGAAACACTACAATGGCGTAATCGCTTTTTTATAGTCGAACCTGTGCTAGATATTTTTAGTCGCACACGTGCGAGCCGCCATCTTGGCTGCATAGACCGCCGTGTTGTAGGAATTTTCTATTTTTGAAACTTTATTTGTAGGGCCTTAATTACAAGCTTATATTTTTTCATTTTGTATCTAGTTCTTTTTGTAGATTAGTATTTTAGGGACTCGTTGATAATTTTTACGGCCGTATTTCGATATTTAACATCGTTTTCGGTCAATTATGTACTTAAAATTAGTCACTTATTTCCACTCTTACGGCCGTATTTTGGGTCATAGTCTTGCCAGGAGGACGGGGGTGTATTAGTTTTTGGCCATCTCTACCGAGCCCTATACCGCGAAGCGAAATTCGACTTTCGCGGTGTTTTTTCGGTGGAGGTATATGGCCGTTTAAGCGTAGCTAGGTAGGATTAGGTGAGCCATCTCTACCGAGCACTATACCGCGAAGCGAAATTCGACTTTCGCGGTGTTTTTTCGGTGGAGGTATATGGTTGTTTAAGTAAGAAACTTAGTAAGTAGGATTATTAGTGAGCAACTAAGTAAGTAGGATTATGTAAGAAACTAAGTAGGATTATTTAGCAAGCAACTAACTGAGTAGGATTATGTAAGAAACTAAGTAGACTAGGATTATTTAGTAAGCAACTAAGTATAGGATTAGACTATGTAAGAAACTAATTAAAATAGGTGGTAATGTTGTATTTAAGCACAATTGGATAGACATTGGAATCACTCGTATAAGACATTTGTTGGATGAGCATGGTAAATTTTATTCACATATAACATTTATTCAAAAATACAAAGTTAAATGTCATTTTCTTGACTACTACTCTTTAATCTCTGCACTTCCAAAAGAATGGAAAAATGATATCCTACAGCACCAAGCTGAAAGCAAAACACCCCAAGAAGAATTATTGCATAACTTAAAGAAGGTTTTTAAAGTATGCAAATATGTTCATCAAATTTCTGTTGAAAAGATCCTTAAAGTTCCGATTCCGGAAATGAAATGGGCTACAATTCCAACTGAACCTGTTCAAGACTGGAAAAAACTTTACACTATTCCTTTAAAATGTTGTCTTTCTACGAAACTTCGTTATTTTCAGTTCAGAATTGTACATCGAATACTAGGGGTCAACAAATATCTTCACATTATGGGCATAGCTAATTCTAATTTATGTACATTTTGCTTATCCTCTGTTGAAAGTATTTCACACTTGTTTTGGGAATGCCCTGTTACGCATCAATTCATCCAAGACTTCCAAAGCTCTATTCTAAACAATGAAGTGCTTTTGAATCAAAATTCCTTTTTGTTTGGTTTCCCAGATGGTATGCAATCGATCTTTAATTTTGTCATTTTATATGCAAAACACTATATATTCTCTGCAAAATGCAAAAGGGAACGGTTATCTTTGAATTCTTAGAAGATGCTTAAACATTTTTATGAAGTTGAGCGGGTTCTTTCTACCAAACGCAATAAATTTGTTGTATTACTAGATAAATGGAGACATGTGCAACTGATGTAACAATGTTTGTTTTACCAATATGTCACAACATGTACTTTGTTCAAGTCTACTGTTTTGTTCTTGCTCAAGAATGATTGAATAAAATTTTCCTTTGGAAAAAAAAGAAGAAACTAAGTAGGATTATTTAGTAAGCAACTAAGTAGGATTAAGAGACTAAGTCTTAAGTAAGATTATCTACTAGTATTAGGTAATCAAGTAGACATACATGTACATGTAGGTAATTTAAGTTATAAATTGTAAATTATAGACACATTCCTGACTTGATTGGATGGGAGTGTGTTTGCATGGATTTTTAGACTGAATTTACACTGTCAGTCTTGTTTTTGTATTTCTGAGGATTTACATGTAGTTAGGGTAAGGTAAATTTTTTGTGACAGTTTCGCACATGTTCTAAGTGTATCAGAGCTGACAGAGCAATCGTTAATTTCATCTTCATTTCATTATACCATCGTTACTAACATTAATTAAAGTATATATGACCTCGCAGAAGGTTTGGATTAATTTCTGTATATAAATGGGGAGGATGTTCTGAAGGTTTGTGGTAGTTTAACAACCACCAAAATTTTAGCCTGGAGGGAGGAGTGTGGGGGCTTGAATGAAGAATTATTTTTGCAGTGTCCTCGTCTCCGTGGAGCCGAGGAGCTTCTGCATCTTTTTGATTTCACGCCTGTAGCCGGGTTTATGGCTTTGCCAGGGAAGGAAACGGGCACACCGCACCCCATAGCCGGAGGAACGGCTTTTCCGCTGCCGACAAGCCCCCCAAGGGCTGGAAGGGGCGAATCTAGAGGTAGTTACCGACCTCCATCCAATGACTACCTATCATCTTTTCCTTGTAGTCCAGCGGATCACAGGTCGCAGGGGCGCCGAGACTGCCCCCGGCCCCACCTGCCGAGGTCTCTCAGTTATAATGGAACGAAAAGCTGGAATTCCTTCCGCAAAAAGTTCACTACGTATGCTGCGTCTTGTCACTGGCTGGAGAGAGAGAGTGTGGATGCTCTCGGCTGGTGTTTAGAGGGTGCCGCATCGAACTGTTATTCGAACCTTATCGGTATGGGCACCAATATGTACTATCCAATGCTGATGGCACTGGGGCGTCGGTTTGGGACTGCCCGATTCCCGGGGGAGGCTATAGCCGAGTTTCAGACGGCTCGCCAGCTCCCGGAGGAGTCCCTCCTGGAATGGTCCGACCGGCTCCAAGCGTTGTTTTACGAGGCTTTCGGATGTGACCGTAGGGGTGACAGCACCCAAGTGGTGCTGCAACTTTGCCAGGGTTGCACGAATAGGGCGGATGGGTTAACTCCTTTAAATAAGCACCCAAAGTCCATTGACGAGGCTCTTGAAGCCATCAGGTGGGCACAGCACACCCAACGTGTAGTGTACGGGAGCGAGCCCCTCCGCCCATATTCAGCTCCTCGGCAGCGGGTGCAGCGGACTTGCCGGTACGATCAGGAGGAGGATGAGGAGCCGGGAATTTATCAAGTTCAGCAAACCCATCCCATGGATCGGTCCCCGGCAATTCCCGGGGGGTCGACATGCTCCCCGTCCCGCTCCCGTGGAAGACCGCGGGAAGGTCACAACCCCTTCCGAAGTTCAGGCCAGGAATGACATTGGCAGTCTGAAGAAGGACATAGGCAGTATTAAAATGGACATAGGTGGTTTGAAAAAGGAGGTAGCCGGTCTAAGAACACGCATAGACAACATGGATAGTGTCTTAGCGGATATTCTAAAGACTGTTAAGTCTTTAGAGGTTTCTGGGCTCCCCAGGACCCGCTCTCCATCTCCCAGATCGAGGCTGTTTTGATTGGCCATTTTCAGCGGGATTGCCCGGTCCGGTCTGTGTCCTTCGCGGCTTCTGATGTTCCGAGAAACCTGGAGGGGTCGGAGAGCGAGGCCAATCTCCAATCTGGAAAAGGAGGCCTACAATTAGTGAGTACCTGTAAGATTAACGTTAGTGACCCGCCTGACTCTTCGGTCGGTCGCCCTGATAAGGTGCCGGGTAAGGCACCTGTGAAGCAGGTTAGATGTCAGTCTGTGGGGGAACAAAGGCTCATGCGAGAAGGGAGTAAGGATCTCTCCCTTTTTCAGCCCACCCACAGGCTCCCATTTTGGATGTAATCAATTGTATTTTTATTACTGATTTATTCATAGCAACCATATTCATTCATAGAAATGGATTGATAAAATACATACATTTTCAACATGATTATAAACAGTATTCAATTGAGTACAATTAAATTGGTAAATTATGAATATAAATACATGTAGATCATTAATACAAAGAACATTACAAATCATTCGGGTATATCATATTACAGGGAAGTAACTACAAGTAAAGAAGGGAAAAAGCTGCAGGGATCAATCGAGTATACTTTACATCCAAAGACTAAAATAGATAATATAATTATAAAGAACGTTAACGTATGGGTATAAACTGTACTGAAGAATTATCGCAAATTGATACTCTGAAACAAAGATAATATTTAATCAAAAGAAACCAGCTGCATGTGTCAGGGTACAAATTCAAAAGAATGTGGAATAGTTGAAAATGTACATTGCACTAGTCACCTGCTTATTGTAAATTGTACACACACCAAGGGATACAACTATTCTTAAATCGGTTTGTTTTACACCTTGGCAGACTCACTTGTTTACTAAGGTTATATTTTGTCTCTCGTTTTGGTGGGAGAAGATCATTTAGCTTGTGTTCTGGTTTAGGTATTTAGTTAAATAATTACAAGCACATACTCTTTCTATGATTAGCTAGGGAATCAATGTAATAGATTCCTCTCATCGGCTATCAGAAGAGACTCTGCTTGGGTTAGCTGAGGAAGTGGTCGAGTTACAGCCGATTAAATCTGACGGGCTATCAATCAGACAAATGAGACAAGTCACGGCTTCTGAAGACTCCTGCCCTACCCACCTCCAAGATATGTGGGATGGGTCAGAAACTCTTTTGATGCCGGACGAAAAGTCACATAAATATCAAGATGTCTTTGTCAAAGACGAGTCCAACCTTGGCAAGTTTACCTCTATCACTCAAAAGATAGACACCGGAGATGCCCGTCCAACTAAATAGAAGATTGTAAGAGGATGCTGAAAGCCGGAGGGTACGGCCTTCTATCTCCCGTTTTGATAAGGATAAGGAAAAGGGAGGGCTATGTTAGATGGTGTTTAGATTACTGTAAACTGGTTACTAAGAAAGATGTTTAAGTTTTCCCTTTACCCAATATTGAGGAATGTCTGGACACCCTAGCCGGAATGTGTGGTTTTCTAAACTAGATGCAAACTCTGCCTATTGGCAAATTCTAGTGGAACAATCAGACATAGAGATAACGGCTTTTTATTACAGAACAAGGTTTATTTGAGTTTGGGTTGGCCTTCAGGTTGTGTAATGCTCCATCTACATTTATGAGAGCAACAAATTTGATTTTACATGGTCTCCATTGGTGTTTTGGTATTAGGGAATTCTTTCAATGGCCATCCCAATCTTCAGAGAGTCCTGGGGCAGTTTCATTTGTATCGGCTAAAGCTTAAACCTGAGAAGCGTGCTTTGTTTCAGCCTGCGTTGGCTGTTTAAACTTTAAGCTTGAAGAACTAAGCCGTTATAACATGCAAATCATTACCGTAAAGGCACTAGGCATGCTAAGGCTGATGCCTTGTCGAGAATCCCAATACGCGGTCCATCTTGTGATGAGTATCAGCTTGGTATTGATCAAGAGGTTCTCCCATGTCGGGCCTGCCATTATTGTACACGCGCACATGGGAATTAGTTTCAGTTTGCTGAGGAAGTAGATTATGTGGGGCCATGGGCCCAGAGGCCATCGGCCTAATATGTATCTACTAACATTCCACGTGCCATTAAGAAGCCAGGCAGAGAGGCTCAGAAGCCGGGCAGAACGGTTCAGAAGTCAGGGCTACGTTAGTGCTGAAGGTGTAGTTGACACAAACAATGTGGACAGTTATGTTAACTCCACTACAGTGGACAATTCCAATAATAACAAAAGTTTTATGTTAATGCCACAACAGTGGACAGTTCCAATGAACTGTTTTGATTTTATGCAATCCCAAAAGGATGACAAGCTCCTGAAGTCAGTTTATGCATGATTAACAGTTACAAGGGAAACCCAGTCAGAATACAATCATGTTTTGGGGACCAGAGGAGAAATTCCTCTGGATCAACACAAGCCTTTTGGCTCTACATGATGGTGTTATTTGCTGCAATACGATGGTATCATGATCTTGCCAGCAGACGCGGTGGCTATTGTGATCTATAGGTCTGCCTCCGTGTGCCGAGTGGCACAGAGAAGGTAGATCTTACTCTGTTCAATTGTTTTCACTTTCTATATCATTTTCCATCGGTTTTCAGTGATATACTTTTCTCATTCTAATACATTGTTGTCACTCGATTTCAGGTCAGTGATAGCGGTGACCACAGAGAACGCCCAAAGGTTATACTCTGGGTTTGCAAGTCTTGTTATGCGCCTCAGTCATTTATTATATACTGCCCCGGTTAACCTATTACTCTAGTGCCAAGTATTTTTCATAATAATGTTTCCCTCTATGATTTAGAGAATTATTTACAGACAGATCTGGGAGATATCCTGTGCATAATATGGAATTTCTCAAAGTATAGATCCTGTCATAAAGTCAAATAGTGTATATAGCATTCCCTGTGGAGTATTGTGTGACTATACAGGTACACAGAGTATTCTTCCTTTTTGGGAGTTTCTTTATGTATAGTTGTTTTCATCTTTGGTCACCTACTACACGTGACGCCGGCACAGTAAGGGTTAACCGGCATATTCCTGTTCCCCTGAACATTTCTGGGACTTAAATTCCATTTAGCCGCAGCTATTGGGATGAACCAGTATATTCCTGTTTCCACGTACATTCCTGTTCCCTTGAAGATTTCAGGGACTTCAATTCTATTTAGCAGGCTACATGTAGCTAGGTGAACTAGCATGTTCCTGCTTCCTTGAACATTTCAGGGTCTTACAATGTATATTCTATGTAGCCGTTTGGCTCCTTCCCTACGTAGCCGTTTGGCTCTTCCCCTATGTAGCCGTTTGGCTCTCATATGGGATTGCCCAGTCTCTGGATACTGTCTGCACCGTCCGGACTGCACTTGCGGAGCCATTTGGCTCTTCCCCCTTTCTGAAAACTCATTGCCATTCATCGTTTTCTTGTACGTTCATCACTCTTGCACTTCCATGCTTCCATGTATGAGATTGCTCGGTCTCTCGGTAATTTAATGTTTTCCGTAGCCGGTTTCGGTGTGCAGTATTGGTAGGGTTGGGTGAGGGCGCCCGCCCCCAGGAAAGGCCAAGACTTCATCGGTGCTGGCAAGGAGGGTCCTTGACCCACCCGCTAGCGGGAACGGCGTAACCCCGCACAGCGGTACGGGAGTAGTCTTAGGTTAAATTTTTAGTTTAGTTAGTGTTGCAGTTAAGTTTTAAGTAGGCTTCAAACTCATTAAATGGGGAATAATGTGGTGGTTCAGCCCGGGCCAGTATGGCTCTCACTCATATGTATGTATATGTGCGCGAGTGCCGCATTTTGCGGCACTCGCAGAATTGTCTTCATTGTCGGGTCCAGTTGTGGATCCCGACAGATTTGAACTGAACTGGATGAACCAACACCTGCCTATTCCAGTTCCCAAGAATCGACGTAGTTTACTAAGTGCGCACCGAACGGAGCTCCGGCATCGCACGAATACTGCAGCTTCAGCTACAAGTGTCGAACGTACAGTGTATGGCAGGATTAATCCTTTATTATTATAGTATTCCCCTTAATTAGTAGTTTATATTTAGGTAACAAGTTAATAACCGTCCTTTGTTTGTTTCTGATCGTCCTTTGTTCGTTTGGCATAGACATTTCATGATTCAAGGTTTGACGTCCGTATCTAATCGTCCTTTGGTTGTTTCTAATCGTCCTTTGTTTGTTTCTGATCGTCCTTTGTTTGTTTCTTATCGTCCTTTGTTTGTTTCTAATCGTCCTATGTTTGTTTCCAATCGTCCTTTGTTTGTTTCTAATCGTCCTTTGTTTTTTTCTAATCGTCCTTTGTTTGTTTCTAATCGTCCTTCGTTTGTTTCTAATCGTCCTTCGTTTGTTTCTAAACATCCTTTGTTCGTTTGGCATGGACCTTTCACCATTCTAAGTCTTTGTTTGTTTCGCTACGTCCTTTGTCTGTTTATGACTGTCCTTTGTTTGTTTGAAGTCACGTTAATTTTGACCCCTTTGGCCGCCCATAGACTGAGCCTAAACAAATATTATACTGGCTTATTCCGAAAGGTCGGGTAGCGTCGCGCCGCGTTAACTTGAACGCGACCATTCGTCAAAGCCCCCCCCCCGGTTTTGCCGAAAGGGTGCGTTGGATTGTTAGGGCGCGTCAGGTCAGATAACGCGACCAAATGGCACATACGGGGGCTTATTCCAAATGTACGCGTTCAGAGTCCCATGCCAACAGCGCGCGCCTGTTACGTACGTACGTCTCGTACGTATACGTGGTGTGTATGCATATGGTGGATATCGATATCGATCGCGAGCTGAGAGAGATGGAGAGAGTTAAGTTAAATTTTCTTTCGTCGATTATTACGTCAAAAAGAGTTTTTTTAAGCTGAAAATCAATAAGTAACTACAATTAATTGTAGTGGACAGAACTTATTTGTGCTCGCGTCCAGAATTTTTGGCCCCCAAAGCGTATTTCGACTCTTTTTGGCATTAACAAAAAGTTAAACTTAAGCCTAAAGGCTAAGCCAGGCTTAGCCTAACCCTAATGCCTTAGCCAGGCCCAAGGGAAGCCCATATAGCCATAGACTAGGCTCTAATTTCTTTATTATTCAATCAACCACTTTCATATCTGGCAGATGGTCATGCATGTGTCAATCAGGTCAAGCTCTGCAATCATAAACATTTTTAGACTTGAGGTCAGAATATAGAAGTTTTTAAGCTTTTTTTGCCAAGTGGTAAACCGTAATGCTTTATTAAACTGACCTTGATGATCGGATCGGTTGCTCGGATCGGCTGAGCTCAGTCCCATGTGCTTAATTTGGCGTAACCTTTCAGAACTAACGAAGGGGCTAACTTAATGAGGCTCTATTAAATAAAGAGAACAAATATAATTGCTTAATAAAAATTAAAAAAAAACAAACTACAATTTCTGATTGGCTTAGGCAAGGGAGGGAAGGGGGTCCGAGGGGTGCTTGCTAAATAACGTGAAAAGAAAAACAAACTCTCATTTGTGAATGGCGTAGCGAATGGGTAAGGGAATGGGGATTGCTTGCTCGATTAATACCGGTTCTATATTATAAAGAGAAAAGCGAACTATAATTATTTTAGGATTGGTGTAGCCAGGGGGGGGGGGGCTTGATTAATTCAAGGGCAATCTTGCACTTTCTGCCCATTTGTCCATCTCTTTGGGAGCCTCTTCCGAGTATGAATGAAGTCTATAGGGGCACCGTTCAACTCTACGGTGACCCCCTCAGAAGCCTGGGGGCTCCGTCCTTCTTTTGGGGATCGATCCCCCTCTAAGCATGAATGAAATACATTATTGTTATGTACTGTGCCGGACTTACCAGATGATGCCCGGTTAATAGGTCAAATTTTAGTGATGGTCGGGCAGCATTCACACCAAGGACTCCATTAAACTTACCAATAATACAATTTTAAAAATCTAAAGTATTATGGTGTAAACAGGCGCGTCGGAAGGAATTTTAAAGTGGTACGTATACGGTCAACGGATTGGGGCGTGGCACAACTGCGAGGAGCGGAGCACCGCAGGGGAGGGAGGCGCGGATCCAGGATTCTTAGGGGGGCCCAAATTTTAAATTATGCGAGCCAAATATTGGTACGTAACGGTGACCAGCAGTGGCGTAATGAGCAAAAACGTTTGGGGGGGGGGCAGGCAAAAAAATCTGCATCACCCCACTCTTACATGCAGGCCCCGCTGAACGTTTTTCAAAGTGGGTGGGGGAGGCGAAAGTATTTACGATCAGGTATAGCGTAGCGTAAATTGGCGTGGGGTCTAGGGGCAAAGCCCCGGCGGGGGTCAAAGGGTGGAGCCCTCGGAAGCCCAAGGGGTATGATGGGCATTTATTACGGTCAGATGAGCATATTTCGATACCTTATTCATGACACTGGCAGGTTACTAATTGGCATGGGGTCCAAGGGGCGGAGCTCTCGTAAGCTCAGGGGTTTTAGGCATTAAATTACCGTAAGATGAGCGTCTAGGGGCACGCCTTAGGGCCCTAGGTGGGGTCCAGGGGGCAGAGCCTCCAAAAGCTCAGGGGTTTTAGGCATTTAATTACGGTCAGATGAGCATATTTTGATACCTTATTTGTGCACTGGCAGGTCACTAATTGGCGTGGGGTCCAGGGGGCAGAGCCCCGGCCTCAGGGTTTTAGGCAATAAATTACGGTCAGATGAACAAATTTTTATACCTTATTTGTGACACTGGCAGGTCACTAATTAGTGTGGGGTCCAGGGGGCGGAGCCCTCAGAAGCTCAGGGGTTTTAGGCATTTAATCACGGTCAGATGAGCATATTTTAATACCTCATTATTTTGTGACACTGGCAGGTCACTATTCCTTCTTTCTATTTCTCTCTAATAAACGTTTTCACAAAAAGTGTGTGTGGGGGGGGGGGGAGAGCTCGAGGCCCTCGAGCCCCGCCGTTCCGCGGGCCCTGACATGTAAGCCTCTAAATAAGCATATTTCTTGCCTGACTGTAAATTAAGGAATTTGTCATTTCCAACAAACGCATAAAAGAGTATAATTTACTCAAAAGTGAGAAAAAATCTCGGAAAAATTATGTCATTTCAGCAACATTTGTAAATCACCGGTATCGAATTAGAAATAAACCACCTTTGAATTTTATTTGGGGGCAGGCCCTCCACCCCCAAGCCCCCAAGCCCCCGTCAGTACGCCACTTTTCCACCACTGGGGAGGGAGGCAAGGGCCTTTTGGCCAATCCACACTTTGTTGGCGGGATTAATCGCAACTGATCTCCCTTTCTTTTCACCCTTTTCTTTTCTTCTTCCTCTTTTTGTTCCCTTTTAGCTTTCCTCTTTCCCTTTCTCTTCCTTCTCTCTTTTTTTTTGGCGGGGAGGCAAGGGCCTTTTGGCCTCCCACGATTCACAACTTGTTGGCGAGAAAATTGCAACTGATATCCCCTTCTTTTCCTTTCTTCCTCTTTTTTCTTTCCCTTCATCTCCTCTTTTCCTTTTTTCTTTCCCTTTCCTTCCTTCTCTCTTATTTTTTTGATGGGGGAGGAGGCAACAGCCTGGGAGGCAAGGCCCTTTCGGCCCTCCCCCGATCTCCTTCTTTTATTCCCTTTTCTTTTCTTCTTCCTCTTCTTTCTTTCCCTTTCTCTCCTCTTTCCCTTTCCCTTCTTTTCCTTCTCTCTCTCTCTCTCTCTTTTTTTGCTGGGAAGGCCCCTGGCCCCTGGATCCGCGCCTGGACTCGAAATAATGCAATCTGATGCATACCTTGGAAGAAAATTTGATAATACTTAATTAAAGAAATCATTACCATCTCCCCTCATATGATAAGACCGCTATACCCTATAGTATGGTCTACAAACACAATCGAACCTACGCACACACCTGAAATACATTAGCTTACATCGTCCCAGGGGCGGATCTAGCTTTTTCCTCTGGCATTTTTTCCATTGGAATTTTTTCCACTGGCATTTTTACCTCTGGCATTATTTCCTCTGGCATTTTTACCCGACACCTGTATGATTGCATGCATGGGCTTGCGTGTGCATTCGTGTGTGTCCACGTTTGTGTCTTTCTGAGTTTGACTTCACGTAGTTATTTTGTGTGAAACAGTTTCAATAATAAAAAATAGTTCAAACAACCTAAAAGTACGATAAACGGATAGTTCTGCTTCACCATCTTTAACAAAAATTAACACACCCTTTTGGCAAAACCAGGGGCTTTGAACGAATGGTCGCGTTCCAGTCAACGCAACGCGACGCGACACTCCCAACGCACCCTTTCGGCAAAACTGGGGCTTTGACGAATGGTCGCGTTCAAGTCAACGCGACGCGACGCTACCCGACCTTTCGGAATAAGCCTATTATACTCCTGGTACATGGCAGCTTTTATGATTGTCAAATTTATTGAAACAGATAATTACATAATTATCTTAAGCAATGAAAAATACCATCCAAAACATTACAAACTGGTGAATAATATCTCTTAACTTCAAAGGATGAAGCAAACATTTCCTTGTTTGAAAAAATTTATTGAATCCTTCCTTATATTGAATAAACAGAGGGTCGTGTTAGCTTCAGAAACCCCTTAAATTCGGACATAAATCTTAGACTGTAAAAAAAATATTCCAAAATGTTAAGAACTCAAATAATCAATTACTACAATGTTAAGGTACAAAGTATGTGAAATATTGTGCCCATAACCGACCTCTATTCACATATACCTGTAACTTGGTTTAAGTTGAAATGGCGTATATTCTTTTGTTTTTTGATCTCCCAACAAAGCGCTATTCACCTCATTGGTAATGGTGCATGGACTATGAATAATAGTAACCAATTAATGAACTAAACCTGGTTTGGTAATCTCTGTAGGGCCTATAGAGATGGCTCTTAATATATTAATTGGGTGTTTCCCACTCTCGCGGCGGCCACCCCCCCAAATCATTTGAAGGACTAGCATTAAAAAAAGTGCACAGATCATTTTACACTCTCTGTATGGCATTCGGCTTCTCGACGCCACTGTAATTCAAGAGCACAGCAATACTATCCATGAGGTCATTTATTCCTGTACAATCGTATCCCTGCATAGCTTTATGTGTAGAATTGGCTTATGGGTTTTGTGTGTATTAGCGGGGCTACGGGGTAGATCATACATGGGTAGAGGAAAATTTAATAGCTTAAAATTCATTCACAAATTGGAAAACACAAAATTGGTTTCAGAAAAATAGTTGAATAGTCCCTGAATCAGGTAAACTAGCAAATGTAAGTAAATTAAG
This sequence comes from Mesocentrotus franciscanus, assembly GCA_037976565.1. NCBI lineage: Eukaryota > Metazoa > Echinodermata > Echinoidea > Camarodonta > Strongylocentrotidae > Mesocentrotus > Mesocentrotus franciscanus. Next base: position 29,295,008 of record CP137680.1, on the reverse strand, counting down.
ACCTGCTTCCATTGATTCTGTTTGGTATGTTTTACACTAGTGCAGCGTGTACGACGTATTCGCAGCTCACACTTAGGATTAGTTCCATGCGTGCCATTAATAAATGGACAGTAGCATGGCAAATACTGGTTAACGCCGTCTACGTCTTCTTTTGGTCTCGTTATGCAGTCCCTCTAAGTGTTGGTTCCACTGATAGGTGTTCTTCATAAATTGATTCATACTAATTTTTAGTCATTTTAACTGTGTCCTCAAAAAGCTTGTCATAAACACAGGGATACCATAACAAATAAGTATAAAATCTACAACTCTGGGTTTTCAAGTTCCTAGACTTTATTAACAAAAAACAAAAAAAGCTGTCTCAAAACCTAAAACTCATTTTCAGTTTGGAAAACTTTTTTATTTATATTCTTGTATCTAAGTTGAGGGCTGCGGGCACGTCAAGCTACTTTGCTTATGTTGTAGCCCTCCTGCATCTAATGTATATTAATTATGCATTGAATATTTTTGTTTAATTTCGTATGTTTTCTGTATAAAATTATATGAAATATTGTATCAAACCATACTATGTTCATGAAAATGTATGATGAAGAAAAAAAAAAGATGCAGAAACCAATAAATCAAATCAAATCAAATCAAAAAACACAAAATTGGTTGCAGATAAATAGTTGAAGAGTCCCTGAATCAGGTACACTAGCAAATGTAAGTAAATTAATACCTGCTTCCATTGATTCTGTTTGGTATTTTTTTTTTACATTTATAGTGCAGCAGTGTATTCGCAGCTCACACTTAGGTTTAGCCCCACGTATGCCATTAAGTGTCGGTTCCATTGATTGGTGTTCTTCATAAATTGATTCACAATCATTTGTAGTCATTTTAACTGTGTGCTCAGAAAGTTTGTCATAAACATAGGGATACCATAACAAATAAGTATAAAATCGACAACGTTGGGTTTTCAAGCTCCGAGACTTTATTAACAAAAAACAAAGAAAACTGTCTCAAATCCTAAAATATTGACTACTCTTTAATCAAATATGATATAAAAGACATTATGTTATATCATTCTGGACCCATATTTATAACACCTTATTAAACTAGTTATCAACTAATTACACAGCCTACAGTAGTCGCATTATGTATAGAACTATAGTAATATACGTTGCTTTATTGTCAAAACCACTTGATGAAGACGTCATGTACGTCGAAATTGTGTGACCTAAGAAAACTTTTAGATTTATAGCATGAATCTTCTAGTCTTCATCATTTATTGCGTCATATCATGCCAAAACATGGACTTATTATCAGGTGTGTACTATAGAATATTGTATACTACACTGTAGTAATGGTAATGTATAGTTCGTTGACATTTATCTAGTATATGTTTTTATGAATATGGGCCATCATTAACATCATTAAAACACTTTTGCAGTCATTAGTCATCTATGTTCATGTATTTACATTACAAACCTAAAATGGAAGACACTTCTAAACCAGTTTGCAGGCACAAACCCTTGTCCATCGATTTGCGTAACATTGTCTGCACTTTGAGACTATGCTGATATCATACTACATAGGCTCTGTACTTAATCCGCTCTGGGCACAGTCAGAGACTGACAAAGCTCGGCTCTGTTCAAGACTTATGGATTTGTGGTCAAGAGTCAAATTAGAGTATGTGCCTGCAGACTACCTTCTAAATTGGGTGAACCAATTACATCTATTTTCCATTTCAACCTAACTACTGTAAGATCTTAACTCTCCTGTTCACTGTTTTGTTGCAATTTCAGCATGCACATTAAGCTTCAAACATATTCTGGATACTTAGAAACTGAATAGGAAATATTTGCTAAAAAGTCGTACAGAACCACAATGACAACTGACAACTAATTACGTAGTACATCAACATATTAAGTTGAGAACGGGGTCTGGGAAAGTGTAATGAAAATGGGCGCTGAACATGGATTTAAAATGTATGTTTCAGGTGAGCCTCATTTTTACAGCAATTTGATACCAGCCTCATGATCTATTATTCCAAGAGCTATCTACTATACTGTGCACTATTGTACTGCAGCGTCAACACAAGTTTAATAATGATATTTACTCTCGATTAAGAGAATCTTATTAAAAAGATATTTACAAATATATTTCTTCGTAAGAGAAATAGAAAGCGTGTCTATTGCATGCGCATACAGCTTTTGAAGTAGCAAACAATACTGAACATCAATTTACATGTAAGACTGATTAGTATTTTATTACTACTGCATATGAAAAAAATCGCTATACACAGTTCAGGTTGACAGTCAAAATGAATAAATGATTTGATAACCAATATCTATTTCGCTTAGAAAGCAATTTCTTCAGATAAAAAAATAATACATTTTCGTAAAATTGAACCAAAACAAAAGAGCAGTTTGTTTCAAGAGGATGTACAGTCTAAACTTACACTACTTCAGATTTACGTATAATTAAGCGGCCCACAATGCTCACAATGCATCACACATAGACCATTTTCGTAATGTAATCAAAGTTGATGTGTAAATCTTTGTTAAGTACCATGTTACAAAATTATTTCATTCACCTGTTACAAATAATTATATTTCAATTTTCAGAATGCGAATTGCGTACAATAATTGTTGCTAGGTAGAACAAACATTATGGCTTGTCCGACCTAACAACACGGAATATATGTAATTCGCATTCTTTTGAAATTCAATTATTCACAGTGTCACTTTTAACCAGGGGGGCTCAACTCCGCTTCTGCATCCGTCCAGCCATGGGGAAATTTTGGAGGGTCAAAAAGTGCACACTGCTTCCACTTTCCATGTATTAGCCTATGAAGACAACTGTTTAGTGCACCAGCGAAATAGGGATTTTGGCCTGCGCGCACCGCGTAAAATATGCAAATTAAAATTGTGAATATTGATGAGCTCTTTCCCACTTATTAGCATATTATCGTGATGAAGAAAAGACAATGCGCATGCGTTACTGCAAGTCGCGACAGAATCCTAGAGCTAGACCATAATTATATCGACCCGATCGAACTAAAAGTGTAGAACAAAGGTCAGAGTTGGGGGGTTTAAAGGGTTAACTTAATTGGGGGCAGAAACTTCACTGTCACCAAGATTGAAATTAAGTACATTAAAAAAATTCAGTTCAGTAAAGCAAATATAAAGACCCCATTTCACCTTTTTAAATCAATTATTATCAATCAAATTGCACAGATCATTTAGCGCCCAAGTGCCATATTGTTAGTGCCCAAATGATTAATCATTCTCATCTCGCCTTCAATGATCTTTCATATTGTGCCCCCTCCCCAATGAAATTTCAATTTGCCTCGTTCTTTTCATTTTTGATTCGTCGGCACTGATTTTTGACATTTGCCCCCCCCCCCCGGACAGTAACATTTTCAATCCAGGACCCCTTCCAATACTGACATTTCCATAGGCCCTATTACCCTCCCTCTTCCACCCCAAACCACCACCACAATTACCATGCTGTCATTTTGGCACTGACTTATTATTTAACCCCCTCTCCCCTCTCTATTGTAAAACATTTTTATACTGCATTTATACTTTAGCCTTGCCCACTCTCTTATTTCCGCCTATGAGGATAGACGATTAAATCTATCTCGCTGATGCCAGATCTAAAAGAAATCACAAGGTCGAACACCAATTACTCAATTCTACACAAGACTGCATCAGCCCCATCACACCTCATTCATACAGCATGCATTATCAATACAGAGTGCCTACATCATCATAATCACCATTATCATCACATATCTTTCATAAAATAAGAAAATGAAAAGAAAAGAATTAAGCAGTATTAACTAATTTTATTAACATTTATGAACTCATTGATCAACATAATTTTTTCTATAATGATCTTTTTAAATGCAACATGACATATACATCAACAAAAGAAAGGTAACAAATAAATGGGGGGAGGCTGCTGTCTCTTGAATTCAATTTTTTCAGTTGTAAAATTTTACTATAAATTTAGAAAATTAGATATTTTAAAATAAAATCCATACGATTTATTCAATTATCAACATGCTATATTACTATGTAAGGCACAGGTATATACTGAGTTTTACGAGTACTTTTTTACATTGGACATTATTGTTGTTCTTACTACTATTATCATTATTATTATGATTATTACGGCTATATGCTATTACTGCTATAGGACCATTGTCATTATTAGTACTATTATTATTATTATTATTATTATTATTAATATTTTAAAGTACTACTATTGTACTACTCCTACATCATTTTATCCCCCTTCAATTTAGTATACAGTTCAGCATCCCTAATATATTTGTCAGAACTTGAATTAATCCAAAAGCTATGTTACATGTACACGCATTTAAAAGAACAAATAAATACGTTCATGATCTTCGCTATATCTTCTCTTCTTCTTCTTCTGGTAATCTTCAAAGGGCTATGTAGCCTATCACAAAGATGAACTAGTCAGTACTAAAGATTACAAGTGGTGTGAGGAAGACAGATGATGTTTTTAGTGGGATAAGGGCATTAGATGCCTCAGGAGTAGTCCCTGGCAGTTCCTGGACTGTCAGCATGCACTACATTTTCTGGAAGTCAGTTCCATTAAATTTGGGACAGAGCATTGGTCAAATACAAACTTTTCTATGTCGCTTCTGGCTTGGTGCAACTGGAGGGTCATGCCATGGTTCTTCCATGATCGTGATTTGTTGAAGAAAAATAGGGCTTTGGCAGAGAGACCATTGACTATCTTGTGCACCATTCCCAGTCTACTTGCAGAGTGCCTTGTAGATAGAGTAGGCCACTAGAACGTCATCATCTCAGTCACGCTGCTGGTTCTCTTGTAGTCCCCATTGTGACGTAGCATGTGCCCCGGCGTTGGATCTTGTCAAGATCTTGGACATTTGAGATGTTGTAGGTATCCCAGACGCTGGAACAGTTCTCAAGATGAGGGTGGACTAGGGACTTGTACGAAATAAGCCTGGGTATCAAACCTTCTGCATGGGACAACCTGCATAATAAAACCAAAAAGAGAGGAGAAAGCAAATAAGATTAAAACTAGCTGCACTACATTAGATTTAAAAAAATAGTACCTACCCACTGTTACGTCTGAAATTTTAGTTTTATTAAAAAAATGATAAACTTATGTCTATCTGATAGGGCTTTTTTTTTAAAGTAGAGTAAATGTTTATATTTATTTCCAATTCTGTTACAAGTAACTTTCAAAATTGTTTTTCTTAAATTATTATTATTTTTGAACATTTTCTACATACAATAACAGGCAGTACATGTAGAGGTAGAAGTCTATTAATTATAAGTTGTTTATAAACATAGGTGTATCTACTGTTCAGTTGCTAAATTTTGTGAGAACAAGTTTGATAGATATAATGTAATATTGGAGAAAAAAATGCCTTTGAGTGCGTCTTTTAATATCATGCTGAGAGAATATACTGATTTGTTTATTTAGCAACACCGTAGTTTGTCACGTAAATATAAAGCTAGAGAATAAATGAGAATTTCAAGATTTATTGTAACATAAGATGACAGTGCCCCCAAATATCATTAGTCCAAGATGAGTGCGATGTTCGCATGGGCTTAGATTATACAGCTTGAATATTTTCGAACTTCATACAAACATACCTTGACAGAGTTCAACTTAGGTGTCCTGTCCTTTGATGATCGGGTCCTGGTGCTCTCTTATGTACTTCTGTGGTCATTATCTGCTTCTTGGTTCCATAGAATCTACAATTAAAGACAACAGAAGCTTAGTATTAAAGGTTCGTGCTAGTATTAATGCATGCATTATTTATCAGTTTATAAATTTGTTCATGTACTTTAGAGTAAGAAATACCCATGTCATATGTAGGGTTGGATCCAGAATTCTCAACAACAACAAAATAAAAAAGGGGTGGCATATAGTCCTGAAAATTCACTATAAGCAAAGTAAATATTAAGACATTAGTAATACACAAATAATATAAACCTTTTTTTTTAAATCTCTAAACATGTCTTTTTCCTCTAAATATTTCAAACAAGGCACAGTGCCATAACTTAGTTAGAGCACAATCTGGGGAAGGGGGGGGTAAGATTAGGAAGCTAGGAAGAGACACCTTTTTTGTTTTGTTTTTGTAGCCTTCATCCGAACCAAGCTGAATCTGGACCTGGATCACATAATGCCACTACACTAGTGGAGCAAAAACGTGTCTAATTTATAGACCTAGCTACGGCCGGCTATGATAGTCTTTGCCATGGCATAACACAAGCTAGTAAAATTGCCCATTAGTAGGTGACTATGTCCCTGGCAATGTCACATCTGAAGAAAAAAGGGGCACAGAAGGGTTGTGCCCCCCCCCACCTCCTCTTTAAAAATCGACATTGCCATTGGTTAACTTCCAGGCAGTAGAACTAGGCCTAGGTCTAGAGCTCTAGCCCGAGTCTAGGCCTAGGTCTACTGCCTGGAAGTTAACCAATGGCTACTCTAGAGTCTATAGAGTAGCCTAGACTACATTGATCTTCCTAAACCAGGCATTTATTTAGTCTTTTTTTAATAAGAATGTACATGTAGATCTAGGCTATATCTACATATCAAAATTCAAGTTACAGCCTACAGGATTCCATTACTGCAGAGTACAGTCATTACATTAGACTTAGAGGTACCGCCTACCGGTATACAGATGCGGGGATAATGCTGTTCAGATCGACTAGTGTAATAGATCTAGACTATATTACTAGCCTATATTCTAGATCTAACACTAGTAACACTAAGTGTAGCCTACACTAGTACGATCATTTACGAGTAGCCTACAATTAAATATATAGACTTCTAGCCGCGCCAGCTCAGGAAACGCAGTCACTTCTTGGTGAAGTGTTACAGCCGGCTAGCATCGGCGAATTGAAAATCATAATCCGCTCGACGAGATCTCATCGGCTGGACTAGCAATGAGCCATTTGCGCAGTCTCTGTAACAGGTCCACATCTACCACTGATTATTATCGATAATCAAGCTATAAACTGAACTTTAAAAGTATGAGACGTGCTCAAATGAAATAATCTACGGTAAACTTCTGATTGTTTTAAAAAATATTACCGTCGACGACTTCAATTAGAGTTCATTCAATCAGTTAATATTTCTTGATCAGACAAAAGAAAAGGGGATGGGATAGGTGGTAATACGTTGTGACGATGCAGAAAGCACCTCACTGCAACGACGAACACATCACAATCATTTCAGAGATCTTCACACAAAATGGATCTTTACTTACTTTTGTTGGTATCGTATGGTATCACTTCGATGTTGATGTTTGCCTGAAGATTTTCTGCTTCACTGAGATGTACTTGACAAACTTCTATTACAATAGAAATTCACTTAAAAGAAAAATGCTTCATTGTTTGTAGTTGAATAACTTCAAAGTTGCAGTTCATACAACCGCCATTTTTCTTCAATTTCGTGCTCAAATCGTAGGGAATTCTGGGAATGCAAAAAATGTTTTATGCATGACCTAATACATAAAACATTTTGTTGATGGCCAATCACCAAACAGCAATTGGCGTATTTTTTACGTCATTGCTCATGAATAAACATTGACCCTCCAAAATCGTCGTTCAAATTGGACAAAACCCCCATAATGCATCCAATGCAAAACCTATGGAATGTCAAAGGTCACAATTTGAGTCGCTCCTCTAGTCCTCCTACGGAGGACATACTGTGTATGATCGAATCTCTTTGCTTTTAACCCTAAAAAGGCCGGGCTATTTGAGGTCTTAATACGGCCGGGGGCATTATGCCCCCTAAGATCTCGACCGCGAAGCGGCCAATCGCCGCGAAAATTTGCATGCTTGCATGCTTGGATAGAATACTATAGTAATTTCAATTTCATATTTATGGTAAATTATGCAAATAACGTCAAAACAATTCACATTTTTACCCATAAATCATATATTCTTCATATTTAAGCTTTCTTGTCCCCCACATATATTTGTTAGACCATTAGGAATAATAATACGACAACATTTGGAAGAGCCAGGTTATTCCTTATGTTATCTCTTGTTTTGATAACTTTTTATGTATTTCATTGCTTTTTTAACATATGTATTTTATTGTTTTTGTAGTTTTATTTCATTTCTAACTATAATTAAACTATTTTGACTCCAAAAAAAAACACCTAAACTTTAAACAAGCCCAAATAACCAATGTTTTATCTCTTTTTAGGAAAAATGATATTTCCATATGTTTTGTACACAAATCACGAAAATGAGCGATTTTCGGGCCGACATGTAAAGACCAAAGGTCACGTGACTTTGTAACCGTAGGTCCGATTTTCAAAAAAATTGTTTTAAAAGATGCGCAAGACTCGAAAGAAAAAAGTCATGGAGCGGCGGGGCGTCATCCGTACGCGTTCCCGAACAATCAGAAAAATCGCGGAGGTTAGTACGCGAACTTTGGTCACGCGCAAATTTTTCATGACTATATTTCCCATTAATTATTTTTTTTAAATATGAGATTCTTCCATTAAATTTTTTCTGCATAATGGCCCCTGGCCTTATTAGGGTTAAGAGAGCATATGGTGGATGATTACGAATATTTTTCAGAAAAATTTAACGGAAGATATCTCATATTTAAAAAAAATAATTAATGGGAAATATAGTCATGAAAAATTAGGGGAAATGAGGATTCGTGATTTGTTTAGTCTTCTTTAAAGACTCTATCCGATGAAAATACAACTTTATATTAATGGGAAGCTGAATGAGCGTAGAATACAAATATAAAGGAATTCAAAATATTTTCCATTTCAGTATTGCAAAAAAGCGAATTAAAACCTTATTTTCCGCACCTCTCCAAATTACAGGTTAACAGGGGTCAAATTTGATGCAGTTACAGTGACGACACCATATGTGCTCGCCTATATAGCTGAGGCGATGAGCCGTGCTTAATTAATGCAAAGTCATTGTGAATATGCGTACTCCACAAACGGTGATGTCATCAATTCGATAGCTAGTATTTAGGTCAACAACTCCCGATTTTCAAAGCTTTAGATTTCGAGTTTTGAGAGAGCTGTTACTCGTCTGACAGGCAATAAAGTAGCAAATAATTGGTATCATTGTAATCTATGGCTTGTAAGCTTTCCTTTGATATATAATTCATCTATTTCATTTTTCACTTCGGACAGGGTCTTTAAATCCCTTTTCCCATACGTCTCAAGGCTTGATTAGACATGACGCGGCAAAACCGTGCCGTTTTTTTGCTTAAGATGACGTAAAGTGTAATGCGCAGCACATTTTAGTATCTTATAGCACAGAGCGCAGTCTATACGCACAAGTCCTTTGGTCCGCGCAGTTGCCATTCATGTATGGTGGTGTGACCAAAGTTCGCGTACTAACATTAAATGCGCTTAAACAGGAGAACGATACGCGATGCCTGTGTGGGACTGAGACAACGAAATCTTTGAGCACCGTCGACAACTCCAAAGGTCAAAATGCGACATAAAAATGAGAATAAGCTAGCTTTTTCACGCTTTTTATCATAACAAATTGTGTTTTTTATATGAAAATCAGTTAATAGAGGGATTTACTCCGAAAAATAATGATAAAATTTCAATTTCTTACGCACAAAACGGAACTTGCGCGACTGCTTCCGCGCCGTACTATCTGTGTTTGTGAATTTTAATGAATTTACGATTCTACGGGGTTCGTAAGAATACAAATTTAGAAGGGAAAGTGGAGAGACAAAGAGAGAAAAGAGCGAGAACTCATGTATGGCTCACATATAAAAAGGAGACACATGATAAACGTTTTAAACAAACAAATGACATGCAAATAGGGACTGCACTGTAATTAACACGTGAACAATATACAAATGATGCATGCGCATGAGTTCATTATACGATCTATCCGCACTCGAGTTGAGGCTGTGTGTATCTATCGCACGAAGCCGTTAGGCTGAGTGCGATAGATACACACATCATCAACGAGGGCGGATAGATCGTATAATGAACGAATGAAAAACATGCATCATTTGTTTTATAAAACGAAACTCCTAGATCCTTGTTATTTAATGTAAAAATAATTAATTCAAGATTGTTTCGTGACAGTTTATGGCTGACAAATAAATCTCAAGTTTTAATAAGTCTCAATTTAGTGCGCACACATATAGATATAGCAAGCGCACCTCTATCTATACCCATTTACGCATAGTGCTGCGCAAGAATATGCCCATGTGTATACACGCAGTATTAAGCGCTCTAACTTCTACGCACACTACTGCGCGGCACTGCAAAAATCGTTGGATAGTACTGGAAAATATTGCACGCTTTTTCATGAAAAAGCGTGCAATAGGATCAGTAAATGAATCACACGTGACCGCGCATGACCAATCATTTGATTAGGATCTGGGAGTGAGTTGTATAATGACAAATATTGCCTTTTATTTGCAAAATTTAATAAAGGTATTTTTTCGGGCAAATTTCAATGATAGAGATAAATTATTATTTATTTCAAAGTTTCAATATAAAGTTCGGCTTCTGATTGGAACTATGTCACTTTTTGGAATGTTTACATATATAACGCCCACCACGTGAGGGCAGTAAATATCATGCGCGAACTTTGGTCACACTTTTTGACAGACGTCGGTAGTGGTAAGCCTTCCAATTTTCTCGTCTTATCATTGGTTTGAAGTCAATACAGCCTTGGAATGTTATATAATCTGATTATATGATAAATTACGATTCTTATGACGTATGGAACATGATATATGTTGATCTTGATATTTTGTAATGTGCAAGAAAAGAAAAATATCCGCGAACTTTGGTCACCCCTTCATACACTTACCATACTTAAAAAAAGACACCCGACGGCTTTTTGTGTGTGCAACGGTTAACCGCGCCATATCTGAACAAAAAAGCTATAACAATGATTTTATTATCAGCCTCTCGAAAGGCCAGGTTTTTTTCATGAATCTGTCATAAGTATAAAAAAAAAAATCGCCGAGAACCCATTGAAACGCGTGAATTGAATTTAACACGCGTTTCAAAGGGATGTCTGTGAACTTGTGCTCATGACGGTTTTGCGAAAGGATGCCCAGAAGGATGATATTTTTCTCTCGAAAGTTTCACGTTGCTATAGTTATACCACATCACTGGCCTTTCCTCGACCGTCGCGAAGTTCTTGATATTGGGAGATGACGCAGATAAGACACGTGATCTGAAAAAGAGAGATAAAATATCAGATTTTTTTGATTTTTTAAAGCAACATGAGAATTGTCTGGAAAGAAAGACCCAATTAATACATCCATGTTCGCTACCTTTTACACGCCGTAATATTCTATAAGACTTTAATACATTTGCTTTTATATTCAAATTACACAGTACTCAGATGTGTGATATCACTACTAAGAGTATTTACCGTCGCTTCTGATGTTTGATGGCGATGTTCTGTTCAAATGTTGAATAATGCTATAGGGGGTTTTCAGCTAAATGATTAATGGTTAGTGTATAAAAGGAGAAATATTACTCGTTTCATCATACAAATTCCTTTAGATGCCATATGAGTTATGACGTTAACAAAACATATTTCTTTAATATTTTCATACATATCAATTAGATTTAGTCTTCAATACATTGATTCTGGACACTGATAAAGAAGTTGAACATTTTAAAGGTGGACATAGTATTTGAGAAGCTTTCTCGTTCCTATTATTTCCATGTGAAAGAATATCATACTAGCAATGCCACCTGAAAAGATTCGCTCTTGAAATGCTCCCATATTTCCAAATATGAGGCGACAAGTCTTATACTATCCGTGTCGATGTAAAACTATACTCGCCGTTTATTATTTTCAGCAAGGTGTGTTCGGCTTTTCTTTTTTTAATGTGTAGTCCTTATGATTCAAGAACCTCACAATAGTGTCCCTATTTTTGGTAATCAATATTCTCATATAACCGATTGATAGTTTCTTTAACTGAGAATTGACATAACAAGCACAGACTACAGCATTATATTCAACATGAACGCTTTTATATGCCACACACATTATCTACCTGTTCCACAAAGTAATTATCATGGGATAGATATACCAAATAATTCAACATTAATTGTTTCCAGGACAAGATTAATCCATACCGGTTAATCTAGATAAGGGTTGCCTTGGAGTTTTTCAAGACTGGAAATTGGTAACTTTGCAAACCCATCGTGTGGCACAAAGCGATCCTTCTGCCTATTGTTTTATGCATAATTGCACGTGTGGCAAAGGAGCAACCGTGCAGAGAGGAAAAGAAAGCAAATGACCTGTTAAAATACTTACGTTGAGGGCAGTAAATAAGAGCCAGAAGACAAGGTTCACGATCAGTACAATAGATGCGGCTCCCTTAAATAGAATGAACAGAATAAATGCATATACAAAATTCAGTCATATCAATTCGGTAAACCAAAGTTTATGAAATTAATTCTTAGCGACAGATTTTAGAAAATAAAATTGGTAGACGGTTTTAATAATAGGAGACCATACATTTTGTTGTGTCTTTATAAGTCTTAGCGACAGAATCACAATAAACTTGTAATATATTAATAATCTCTTTGATATAGGCATAAATAATTAGTATAGAAGTTATCATACTAAACGGAAACTATCGTATATGGAATTAACTTGCTAACGAATACCTTATATATCAATTTTTAAAGATTCAAAGCGTACAACCTTCTTTGTATTAAATAGAACTTCTTTGTAGTTATCCTTTTCGTATTTAATGTCTTCGCAACAAAATTTCATGATTGTGATTGTGATTGATGCCACTTTGGACCAAGGAGGTAAAAGAAGCTACCCCCTTGCTTTGAACTAAATGAAATTATTCATTGACCCCGTTTTTATTGAAAAAAGATTCTCAACACTATTTTGATTAGATTTTTCATTATTGCTTTTATGCAGTAAACAAATCGAATATAGAGATGGAACATCTCCTGTGCCTGTGAGCAGTCGATAGACTACAAACTCATTGTACCAATAATAAGTGCTTTTCAGCAAAGAATCAGATCCCAAAACAGTTGGAGTGTCCCCTCTGACCCCAACCTGGGGGGTGTTTCACTAAGCCCTAAAATCGATCCGATCGATTTTAGGAGCTGTTTCATCAAATAAATAAAATCGATTTTAGCCTTAAAATCGATTTTAAATTAGAGTGTGATCCAAATCAATTTTAAGATCGATTTTAGCCTTAAAATCAATTGTAATTAGTTAAGTGTGTGATCCATTTCAGTTTTAGGATCAATTTTATTCTTATTCATTCGATTATTGATATGCTTATTAAGCATTCATTGGCTGTACAGGCGTAAGTTTCGGCCAACTTCAATTTGATCATGCATCGGGAAATGGAGAATTCTGTTCAAAATTAATGGCAATTTTTAGGCAATGATTTGTTTTGGGGGAACAAGTCTTTGATGATACCCAAGTATTTTTTAAATTATCAAATTTAATACCAAGCATGAACAATACCAAAGGCCGCAGTTTAGGTGGCACTCCGGGTTTGGGGATGGCACAATAATATTGCCCGTTTTTCAGGTACTTACATAAGTGTGGGGCCTGTTTTCTCCTTAAACATTCCCTTTTACATCTGATTAATATCCCTTATTTATTACAGGTGCACTTTTCCTTCATGCAATTTGTCCCGTTTTACTTTGTTTTAAAGTTCCTCTTGTTACTGTTTTCTTCTCACTCTTAGAAGTGCCCCTTTTCCATTCTGTTGTGTGCTCCCTTTTCTATATTTTTCTTCCCATATCTGCTTACAACTATGTGCCGTTATTCCATTCATATACTCTCTCTCATCAACATACGACACTCCGATCACAACACTTTGCTTTCAGCCCCTTTCAAAGTGATTGTTTTGTTCTTTCACGAACCCTCCCCCTCAAAAAAATAATAAATAAAGTATAAAAAATAATAAATAACCACTAACTTATAAGAAAAAGCATTGCTAGGATATTTTATTACTCACCATCAAACAAACACACCTTCATTGAATCACATCATTGTCCTTTATCATCATTTCATAATAACCAGCATACAATCTCATCCATTCATTTTTTTGCCTCCCCCTTTAACTTGTTAAATGACAAACAATACATTGTTTACATACAAAATAAAATTAACACAGATTTAAAAGCTTCAATGTCTAATCAATATGCTTATGCTTTAATGAATGAAATCTACATTTTGTAAATGATGAGCATAGCAAATACATTCAAGGGATACAATAAGAACATTTGAAATGACACAAATGAAAGTGCTATTAAAGTGACAGCCAGTTGTTTAAAGTATTGCAGCTGATATCTGCCACTGTCTAGTCAAGGTACCTTTTTGGATATTAAAAGAGTAATATTTGTCACAAGGATTGCTGTTACTCATATGGTTGTTAATCTAAAGGGGACATACATTGTCATGTAAGGTCATGCAGTTGGTGAGAATGTGTTTTTCTTGATACAATAGTTTGACTATATGAAATTAATCATCAATACTTTTCTATCAGCTTTGAAAAAAATTCTAAGGACAACATAAGTCAGAGTTAATATATCTCCTGCAGGACAAATCTGTTTTCACTGCAATCACAATGGTCTGTTGTTTCTTTTGTATTATTTATTGTGCAATTGCTACAATAGCACTTTAGGCATCAACAGATAATTATCGATACATAGTCATGCCAGAAGTGCCTCCAGGAAGAGTTCCAAATAGGCCATCAAATTGGTTCACTGCTACTCAGATGAATTGTTACTTTGAAACTTTCAATTTGATATTTTAAGATTTATTGCAATGAACAGATTTATCTGTGTAATGTGAGTTTGGTAACAATAACCTCCATGACAGAATCATAGCTGTTTAGATCAGCAACAACACTTAAAATGAAATTTCTTGAAAGTGCAGGCCTAAATTGCAGAGCCAACTTAGTATGGATTACAACTTCGGTCTTATCCTCCAACTGTAACTAGTTCCTTTTTTTTTCGCAAGATTCTAAAATTCTGTTTAAAATACAGGAAATCTTGGAAGTATCATTGAAAATTTTAATTCCTTTAAAATATTATATGATAACATCTTATCAAACCAAAAATCTCATATTCGATGGCAAATTTTAGTACCTTGACTGGAACATTTTAATAGCTTCAAAGGAATTAATTTGTAAATCTTATTTTACAAGAAGTGGTGGTTGTAAGAGAAAGCGACCAGTCTCATTGTGGTCCTCTTGCTTAAAGCTGGAAAAGGGAGCTTGTTCCATATGAAGCATAGCGATGCAGGTAATTCAGGCTCTGCAGTCTAGAATCGGAATTTAAAGTTATGTAATAAATGAATCAATTAATAAATACTAGTGTAATTTTTCAATCTATCTACAACTTTTGTATTCATGATTATGTTAATATTTGACTCAAATACTTTGATTGCAAAATAAATAAGTAGAAGAATAAAAGAATATTCTTTACAAATTTTGGGACAAAAGCAGTTTAGTTACAAAAGATAAATAATTATGTGCTTTGGAGAAAAAAAAAAATCCTTTCATAAACATTTGTGTACG
Organism: Mesocentrotus franciscanus; assembly: GCA_037976565.1. Classification (NCBI taxonomy): domain Eukaryota; kingdom Metazoa; phylum Echinodermata; class Echinoidea; order Camarodonta; family Strongylocentrotidae; genus Mesocentrotus; species Mesocentrotus franciscanus. The sequence continues at coordinate 29,279,465 of CP137680.1, read as the reverse complement.
TTTTATACAACAGAATGGGTAAGATGGGTATTAGACTTCTTACAAGGATTATGAAAAATGTACTGACTTATGTCTTTTCATTTTTAATGACTGCTGTAGGGGTATGGTAACAATGACAGGCACAGAACATACTGATAAGATCAATTATGGTAACTGATACTGCTTACCTTTTCAACTTGAAGAGATGGACAATAACTTAAGAATGAAAGTCCAGATGTCATGAATTAGGAGTACAGTCGTGTAGATGCAGTAGCTCTTTATTTTGCAACCTAGTAAGAACAGAGATACATATATATGTCAAGAAGAGCAAAAATATATTTATCAGAAAAAAAATTGTCACTGTATCTAATGTGTTCATAGAGCATAAGTACATTTTCATCAGTGATTCTAATTGTGATTTAAATGTATTTGGTCCCACACATTGTTACCAACCACATTAAAGTTTTTAGACATTTGCAAGATGGACTTTTGAGTTCAGTCTTGATCTTGGATATCCTGCTCTTGAACCAAACACTGTTGTACACAAAATTAATGAACATTCCCTTGTCACGAACAGAAGAGAAAGAGATACCTTAACTGGTATATATCAAACAGAACAGCTTACATCATACACATGCTCATTACAGTTTGTTCAATCACATCTTTATACATTATTTGCTGCCCTATTCTTTGTACAATATTTATCAGTCTGGCTGATGTCGTAATTTATCTATGATTCAGACCTGTCTTGGTTGACTTCCCCTTAGACCCTACATTGAATTACCAGTTTGTGAAATCCAGTACCTTAACCCTTTAATCATACATACAAATCAAGATTACACACTCAACAACAAATTAGTAATTTATTTAGGTGTATGTAGGTCTAGAAGAACCGTAAGAAAACATTACCTTTGTTTGTAAATATTGGTGTAGTCTAGTCTACAAATTTTAATCAGAAGATCACTTCACAAGGGCGCTTAGCACAGTAGGATCTATAGCTGTCACCTAGACATTGAGCTTGAGTACATTCTGCATATCCATACCCTTTCCTTGAGCCTTGAGGCCGAGGTAGGATGAAAACCAAGTCTAAGACTGTGAAGCCATGGCAGGAGAGAACTATGGAGTCTTGGACCAAAGGTCTATTCGGTGGATACGACTCGAGGTCCACTCCATCTCCGAGTCTGACTCTTTCAAAACTCAAAAGAAAAATGAAATTAAGAACAAATAATTAATATAGACCTCTAGGCCTAGATCTACTATCTAGGTCTAGAGCTTAATAGCTTTTTATAATACTTGTGCGTAGAAAGAAAAATTTACTACTAGGTCTAGATCTACTTGTACTAGATCTAGACCTCTACATACATGTACAATTCTACATCTAGTCTAGAATCCAACTTGTTACTGTTACTGTTAGGTACAGACAAGACCTAAAGTCTAAACTGTTAATTTAGCTCTTACAAAATACAGTAGTCTAGTCTAAATCTAGATTTTACTTTCTACTTCTAGGTCCACATCCAGGACTAGTCCTGTACTAGTGACTCTGTACAAAGGCTGCGGTAGAGACTAGATCTAGGTCTAGATCTATCAAGACTCAAGTATCATGTAGATCCTTGACTAAATAAATCTAGATCTAGAATCTAGACCTATATTGATTATTAGTCTATAGCCCAGGCTATAGATATAGTCTGGTCTAGATCTAGACCTACATATGATCTAGGGTCTAGTCTAGATCTAGGCTAGATCTAAATCAAGATCTAACTTAGATCTAGATCTAGGTCTAACTCTAAGTCAAACACGAGTCTAATTTTCTTTTGTAGAGTCTAGAAAGTAGAAGAACACTAGACTCTAGAAGACCTAGATCTAGGTAGGGAGTAGGGTCTAGAGTGTACTAATACTAGATCTATAATAATAGGTCTAGACTAGATCTAGATTCTAAGCCCAAATCTACAAGTACAACTAGTCTATATTGTCATCAACTGCAAGAATAAATTAGATTAATGAATTTGTACCTGTCCGAACAAACAATCGTCGGTAAAAAAATTACAGTTGGACCTGCATGAATTTATATGAATGGGACTGAAATGAATTAACCGGTGCAATTCGTCCACCTTTAGCTCAGTTGGGGATGATATTAACTGATATTAATCTAAAATATCGTTCGGTTAAATACAAATTTATTTGCATAACAATGAGAGTTTTTATCAACAGAATTAAAATTATCAGAGAAAAACGGAATTTACTTACTTTTCAAGGACCTCTCTTGCAATAGTTTAGCGATGCCATTTTGTGGTTGATTTACCCCAAATTGACTAGCCTTGATAACAGACTCCTAAAAATCTATTTTAGCTTAAAATCGATTTGATTAAACAGCTCACAAGTATCGATTTTAAGCTAAAACCGATTCGGCCTTAAAATCGATTTTTAAAATCGAAATCGATTTTAGTTGATGAAACACCCCCCTGTTGACGCATTTAGGTACGCCCCCTCCCATTGGATACGCCATCGGATAAGATCACTTACGAAGAGGACGAAGAGGATAATCAATGCAATGGGTTGTAAAACCATAAGAGCGATGATCGCCACCATGTAAGGAATCAACAACGTCCTGTTGTCCTGCAAAATGAAGGGATAGAAATAAACATCGATCAACCATGAATATTGAGGAATTGATACAATCAACGAAATCTTTTTTCAGATTTGATAAATTGCGAAAAACCACCCGAGAAAGTCAATTGCAATTAAAGGTAGGGGTTATATGAATGATGTATAAGGCCAGCGTTTTTCAACCTTTTGTAAGTCACGGCACCCTTTTGTGGCATAAACAGTTTCGCATCACCCCAATTTATCACATAATATTTATTTTGCATAATTCTGGCGCTTGTCAAGTGCCATGAACACATGTAGGGGCATATTTGTTCCTAAATTTTGCGAGGTAGCGCATGCGAGTGAGAAAAAAAAAAGAGTTTTATCATTTTAAAATGGTAATTTTGTTTTGTTTGTTATCAACACACTAGAATAGATATAAAGTACTAGTATTAGTATTAGTACTGTTATTCCCGAGGGCTCTGTGCAACCTTAGTTTAAGCCGATTACCTTCACCTGGGTGGAGAGTGGCAAATGTAGATTGGTGCTTCTTCCTTCTTACTTGTTCACCAATAACCTCTCTTTGTCTCTCTTTCTCTCTCTCTGTCTCCTCCACAATGTCCGTCACTCTAACCAGTATCAACCATGGATGTTAGGTCCATGCTATAACTCTCTCCCTTCCCTCCTTCCCCCTTTTCTTTCTCTATCTCTCTTCTTTCTCTCTCTCTTCATCTCTCTCTCTCTCCCTCTCTTTCTTTCTCCCTCTCTCTCTCTTTCTCTCTAGCTCTCTCATTGTCCCTGTAACTCGTCTCTCGGACCTACCTGGGACACGCCCACTAATAGAACAATGGATTCGATGAGAAGAAAAACGGCGACGAAAATATTAATATTGTATGCTGCATAAATCCCATCTATAGCCGGTCCTTTAAAAAATAATCACAAAAGAAAATAAGTAAGAAGAAATACGATAATCATTAGCATAAGGAAGGTCAATCTTTAACCCTTTCAAGACAGCAATAGTTGAAGGGCTGACTTGATCATTTTTTTTCTTCTTCTAATTGGCAAAAACAAAACCATATTGTATTGCTACACTGATCTTATAAATGTCATTATTATCCCTAAAAACAATATGTATATATATGAGCTTTGTCAAAAGTTGTATTCATTTTTTACAGCGTTTTTGAACCTTTCAAGGTGTTTGCCAATTTGAGGATTTTAAAAGCATATTTTCCTTCTTTTAAATTCCTGGCGTCAAACACAAACTGGTCATGCAACAAAAGGGGGCACAATGTGTGCAGAAATGTTCTTTCGTTTCATGCACCTTGCGCATTTTATATGACTCTTGATCAAAACTTATCATGGAACCGTGAAGATGGAATGCTTGTCTCGAAAGGGTTCAATTTGAAGAATAGTTAATAAGATGTGTCTATGGTATAAAGTATCTATAGCAGGGGACATCCCTATAGAACAACATCCCTGGAGACTGACAGCTCACGGAGCGATATCGACGGTCTAGTAGACCCTAGGAAGAGTTGTCAAAAGGTTCACGAGACCGAAATATCAATCTCGTAGGCTGTCGGTTTCGTGACCACTTTTATATAAAGACTACCATGAGGGTCATTCTACCCTCTGTCGTGTGAACAATTTAAACCGACTAAATTACTGAATTCGACTGAAAACTACACAGTATTTTATCATTTTGCTGGGTGATATGCCCAATCAAGACAGATCTCATATGTAATCGAACTCGGGGGTATCTCTTACTTTCTTTTCACTTTCGCTCGTTCTCTCTATCGCACAATGCCTAACACCCTGTTTCAAGTACCTGAAAAGTGCAATTTTGTTTACTTCAATCAGATAAGTGCCCCTTTTCCCTTCTAACAAGTGCCCCTTCTCCTTCCTCATAAGTGCGGCCCATTTTCACTTCTTATAAGTGCCCTTATTAAAATCTGATAGGTGCCCCTTTTACTTTGTCAAGTGCCCCTTTTCCTTTGTAATAAATGCCCCGTTCCCTTTCGTATTAACAAGAGTGAGACAGTGAACTGCGTGTTTTACCTGTAATATCTAGATTGGTGAAGACGCTGACAGCCTGAGCCCAGTTGTAGGACCATACCACTAAATAGATGCAGCTGGTTATCTGTGATTAAATACATACACAAATCAAGAATGGCACGGTGTGACTTTTGCGGTATTTCAAATATTATTCTATACTTGAGACTTAGTGTAAAGGTTACCAACATTACTGTCATTGCTATAATGTATTTTTAATTGCGCCATCTTTCGGTGAAGACGTACATAGAATGATTTCAAGTTTCATGTACCCTTGGACATCGGTAGCCTCATTTGGAGTAGCCTATCCGATAGGCGTCGGGCTTTATGGCAAGTAAACTTATCGCGTTATGGAGACAGACATCGGCGCGGGCGTCAGCCCGAGCGCCTATCATCACTGGTGGATGCGAAAAGTTAATTTTCTTTTATGTACATTGTTTCGTTCGTAGAAAATCTACGAACCCCCTGCAGAGCTCTTTCATTAATATTCATGTCCATTGACCAAAATAGGCCAATGAGCGATGAGGCCATGACGTCATGAACTCATGATTGGTTGAATAGAAGGGATCGCTCACCAAATAATACTAGTCTTATGAATCATGCATGAGTAAACACACTCGTCACACATACGAAAAACATATATGAATAATGATGAGTTTACCAGTGATGATAGGCGCTCGGGCTGACGCCCGCGCCGATGTCAGTCTCCATAACGCGATTAGTATACTTGCCATAAAGCCCGACGCCTATCGGATAGGCTACATTTGGAGCGGATCCCGAAGAGGTAATGAATATGCATGTTTGTGGCGTCATGTCCGATATAATGAATATTCATGTTACGTGTACCGCGCGCGCGTACGAAGGTGGAGATTTAGGCCAAGCATGAAGGTGGCACCTGCAGGACCGTTGCACAGTTACATCAGGGAGAACATTTCACCATTATACAGGTTTATTTTCTGTGGTTATGCAGTTGTAGCATTAGAGTATCAAATAGGCCTTTATTTATTTAGATTTGTTTTTAAATACAAGTTTGAATGCGTGCTAACCAGTTTGTGATGCATTATGGGACATGGCTATCGACACATACGGACATTGTGAGCAGCAGATGGCAGTATACGTAAAACAAATGAAGTACTGTCAGTTGAATACCCTACCTTTAATATCAACATTGCAACTCTGTCAATAGGTAGTTTGAATTGAATGGCAAGTGATCAATTTCTAATTAGTCTCTTCTACATATCAAAATGTTTGGAGCTAAATGGACCCTATTGGAATTGAAGAAAATGCATCAGTTATGCTCTGTGCACACGAGAGATTACAAATCCCGTATCAATGTGCAGCCGGTATCGTTCCACCAGATCTCCCTGGTTCCACCAATGTGCTTTGTATTAAGTGCGTGGACCGTGACAGAGACTATAGGCACCACAGTTCTCAAAATGAATCATCTCACCAAAATATTTCGCCCGGCAAAGACGCGGGGGTAACATTGATCAATCAAAACGAGTCTTATATGGTTGGAAAAATAAAATTACATAGAAAAAAAGAATTTCTCAAACAAAAAAGTAGAAGAGAGCGGCATGCCAAATTGTGACATGGTAATAAAGCTCTGTCGCCCGACCCGTTGAATTTACACAGAAAACGAGCCGAAAATGACAATAAATTGACTACTTAAAAAAATAAAACACAAAAGTAAATCATAATGAAATTGTAATTTGTTTGCTTTACTAGAAATAACATAGTCTTTGATGCATTATACTAGTAAATCTAGGAAAAATATGTGGTACTTTAAGCAGAATGGAGATGGATGTAAAAAAAGACCTGTTTTTCACGTCATTCTCCATAGAACATTTTTTGCTAATAAAACAAGCACTGTTCAGTGAACCAAACGTTTTTATATGAACTCTTTACAATGGCTTGGCAAAGCATTGACGGTGAAATAAACAACATGATCGCAAAAACTGTCACGGCATCACCTCAAGGTCACTTTCAATATTTTTTTCTTCTCTTTGCCTCTAATAAGGTGTTTATTCGAATTTCAAAGAATAACATAATTTCACAAATAATTAAGCAAAACAATGGAACATCAATTAAACACATAATATTTGTTCAAATATAACTAAGCAAATTTACAGGAAATTTCATAATTTCCTGCAAATTTGCTTAGTTATATTTAAACAAATATCCTATCATGCCTATTAAACTCTTTACAATGGCTTGGCAAAGCATTGACGTTGAAATAAATAACATGATCGCAAAAACTGTCAGGACATCACCTCAAGGTCACTTTCAATATTTGTTTTTCTCTTTGCCTCTAATGAGGTGTTTATTTAATATTCAAACAACATAATTTCACAAATGATTTAGCAAAACAATGGAACATCAATAATACACACACTATATGTTCAAATATAACTAAGCAAATTTGCAGGAAATTTCATATTTTCCTGCAAATTTGCTTAGTTTTTATTTGAACATATATCCCATCAGTGGTCTCACCTGAATAGCCTGAAGCTAAACAGTAATAAAACAGAGTTCCTTCACATTTCTTCACGTTTTCGAGAAACACAATCAATTCAGTCTATAGACCTAGATGGGACATTGTTACATGCAAAGGGATCTTGTAGAAACCTAGGAGTGATTTTTGATTGTCGGTTGACATTTGAGAAATTTATATCTCAAAAGTGTCGCGCTGCTTCGTATGCTTTGTATAGGATTTGTATAGGATTGGACAAATCCGTGATTTTTTGGATAGGCCCACCACTGAAAAATTAGTCCATGCATTTGTTTCATGCCACATTGATTTTTGTAACAGTCTTCTTTTCGGTCTTCCTCAGCGACAAATCAGAAAATTGCAGACTATTCAAAATTCAGCGGCCAGATTAATGACCCGAACTTGAAAATATGAATCAATCACTCCTGTGCTACGAAATCTACATTGGCTTCCTGTCCACTCCCGTATTTTGTTTAAACTATTAGTTTTTGCATACGAATGCTTTCATGACATTGCCCCTTCCTATTTAAGTGAACTATTATCATTGTCTCGGCCTCCTCGTACTTTAAGATCAAGCTCAAAAGCATTATTCATTGTCCCTCCCACCTCAACTAAAACATACGGTGAGCGTTCTTTTACCCACGCCTCCTCAGTTTTATGGAATGCACTTCCAGATTCCATGAGAAATCACAATGATTTAAACATGTTTAAGATTTCTCTTAAAAGGTATTTATTCAATGCTTAAAGTGTACCCTTAAACTCAGTGTGCAACACTACATGTACTTTTTTGTTTCTAAGTGTATTTTCTAATTTGTATTACTTTTTCTTGTAATTCTATCCTTTCTATGTAAAGCGCATAGGGCCATGCTATCCTGTAATGTGTTATGCGCTATAAAAGAACTGAGTATTATTATTATTATTATTATTATCATGCCTATTGTTTATGTTGTACATCCTTTTGAAATCGTGATCTATTTACGTCATTGGGACATTGTTATTTTTACTTTCTGGAGTAAATTGGGGTTTTCTTAACTGTAGGTTTTATTACTTTTTTTTTCTTTGTGGGGAAATATACACTGTGGATGGGGAATGGCAACGTAAGAAAAGTACAACAGGAAATTGAATCGGTTTCATATTTGAAGTTATTTATCTCATTATGCATCTTAAGAAAAAAAGAAAAAGGTGCAATCAGAGAATGTACTTCTTAAGAATGATGAGAAAGATGCATGTAGACAAAACAATTCTGATTCTTTTTTACAGATCATTGATAGACCTGCACATTTAGGTATCAATATATCAACGATACCGTGCCGAAATTTCTAGAAAATGGTTTCATAAAGAAAAAATATTTGTACAATATAAGACAGAACAATATGTTTCTAATTATAAATATAATGTCTCTAGATGCACTATCAAATACTCAGGGCCGATCATGTGAAATAATCTCTCGAATACCTTGAAATGTACCAAAAGTCTTTCAGTTTTTAAACGAACATATACAAATCATTTTTTAAATTTATGTTAATTTGCCTTCTCCCTTCCTCTCCCATTCATTTTCTCCTTCCTCTTTTGTTTTGTTATTGTAGTCGCTGTTGTTGTATTGTTAGTTACTTAGTTCATGTTTTTTGTTAAATTTGACTATCATGTATATACTTCGGGGATTGACCGTAGAAAGGCCTGTAGGCCTATTGTCGATCCCACCATTATCTGTTACGTTATATTTATGTTATCTTCTTGTTTGTCTTTTGATTGTTTTGTATTTTTATCAGATTGTGGAAATAACTTGTATTGAATTGAATAGAGTATAGCTACGTACAACATAATATGCTATTTTTGGAATGCAACTCAAAAAGATAAGAAGAAGTTAGTCAGTACGAGGAGAGTAGCACAACGGATAATTGGTTGTAGCCTACACGCAGTATCCACACTGTATGAAGTAAGGGTAGTTGCTACCAGGTCGGTCCACGTTTGCTATGCACTGAAGCTTTTCAGCTCTCTTTGGAAATTGGAAAAAAGGTACATTTTACCAAATCAGTGATAACTTTATATATACCCCATACCATATCGATCTCAACTAAATATGTAACTTAATCATATAAAAACACATTACAGCATTCACTTACTCAAGAAAAAAAAACAAAGAAAAAAATGAAAATCATACATTTTACCACTTCAGAAACTACAGATGAATTACTACTAAATTAAAGTTGGCTGAAGATTGAACCCCAAACCAAACAAATCTTTTTATAGGTCACATTTTCATTCAGCGTATAGCGTTCTCTTTTTGTTTTAGTGTGGGACATATTTCATTGTATAAAACCCTGTTCAGATTTTATATCCGATTGTTAAGAATCTTAAGAACATTCATATTACACAAAATGTTAATGTTGGCGAGCGCACAGAGAGGCAGTCTGATCAAAGTCTGATCTGGAGTATTGCCAATAAAACATAAAAAGCCTTGAATCTCGAGCCAATCCAAATTATGCCCGTCTCTGAAAAATGTTTAAACATTACAATTTATATTTGTATATTTTAAAAATTGTAAAATCATATTAGACTTGTTGTCAGATAAAATAACAACAGCAACTTGCTCTTTATTATATACAGAAATGTCAGAGTTTGCTCGGGTTTCTGAAAGTGTCAAAGCAGAGTACTTGCAGACTACGCATCTAAACATCTTCCTCTCTCTTTCATGCTTTCTCTTTCCCATTTCCCTTTTTTGCCATTTGAATTGGCTCGTATTGACAATGCCAAAATATCAAGCCACCATGTCACGAATTAAGTTTTATTTATGGTGCCGCAAGGTGTAGCATGGGCGTATGATCCAGCCGGACACGGGGATATAGTCCCCCTCCCCTCTGGGGGTATCATTAGAAGATGAATAAACTTTCATTATCAGAGAGAAAAAGACACTTATTATTATTTTTAGTATTATGTTATTTTTTTCCAATTCTAAAGGTTCGTTACTCCGAATGTACGTAATTCCGAAGGTTCATAATTCCGAAAAATGAAATAGAATCCTATATCGTTTTCGGAATTATGAACCTTCGGAAATATGCGTCAAGTGATCAGAGATATGAACCCATTATTATTATTTTACGAAATATTAACGTCCTGCTATGGGAAATTTGTTTTTCGGTATAATAAGCATTGGAAACAAGAGTAACCCCTATCATGCCCATAACCAGTATTACCAAATATTCTCCAGTTGCCGTTTGGGGAGAGAGAGGGTAATTTCAAATACATCAATCTTTCTCGGTTTTCCGATCCATTGTTGAAATGAGGGCTACATAAAACTGCCACCAGGGCACTGAGGGCAGTATCAGGTGTTAACACACTCACAGCAGAATGACAATGTGTTTATTGAATATGAAGGAATATTGAAATGGACATAATCTATTGTCCATTTGTTTATATTTATTTTTAAAGGTAGAATTTACAAATTATTATAATAAGTCTATTCAATGCGTTTCTTAAGTTTGAAGGTAAATTGAAATCAAATCATTTATTCTCCACCGGAACGTTGTTATTCACAGGTATACATTTATATATATATATATAGATAAAGAGTTTACAAATCTAAATAATGACCCGACGTTACCATATCTGCCCAAACACTCAAATAGTTGTGTAAGATACATTCATGATTTATCTTATTTGAAAGATGATGAGCAAGAGACAGAACTGATGAGAGAATGGAAGAAAACAAGTGGAAAGTTGGAGAGATGGGTATATCAAAGAAAAAATGACATTCACAAATGGAAAATTTGGCAGAGGACACGAAAGCGTGGTCATGTTACAAAAAATATCAATAGTGATATACTCTCTCAAAAGTAAAGAGTGAATGTTCACTTTCTTCACCCCCCCCCCGGAGTCAAGTTAGAGGTCACTTGCTCAGGAGTGAATATCGATTTATTTTAAAGTGCTGTCTAGAAGGAAAAGAGGTAATTTTCACTCCATTTTTACTACATTTAAACTCCCCAGAGGTGTCACGTCAGTGATCACTCGATTTCTGTAAAAAGAGAAGGAAACATTTACTATGTATTAAATCATTGCGATTAGGTTTGTCTCACCGTCATCGTGGTCATGCAATCATAATGATGAGGATAATCTCATTTCCAGCAAATACACAACGTTTTCAAAAGGTTCGAAAAACGCCATGAGGACGTTGAAACGTTGAAAGAACGTTGGTTTACGTCCCACAGAACGTTTGGTTGCTCCTTCATTACTCCTTCTGAGCGGTGTCGATCTACTGTCACCTGAAACACATTCTGAATCATGATGATATTTTTTATTCAGAAGTGTATTGAAAATAAAAATAATATTCATTAGAATGAGATAATGTAGAGGGAGGAGATTCACTTACTAATGAGTAAATACCACAGGCCATGGAACCACTCCTGACGTTAGAGAAGCAACAACATTTTTGCATTATCGCCATGGTGATTTATTTCTTGTCTCAACTTTCAACTTTCAACTTTCTTCACTTAAGATGATTTTGACAAAAGATGATATACAGTTGAGCGTAGTGTGGCGAAGCTCGGTATTTAACTATCGATGGTTATGTGTGGTGATAGGTGATAACTCGGCCGAGGTAGTGTAACTTTGACAGGGCTTAACGGCTATATACCCCTCTCATATTTGTCAAACGTTTTCAGTTGCTGGATCCTGATTGGTTGATATTTTCATCGATTACGCAATCCTTTTTTTTTCTTTCAATTAATGAAAAGCTGATTTTCACTGAATACAAATATCCTCTTCATTACACTCATCTAAAATTTTCACTTTTACTTCAAAGTATCCCTCTTCTCACTTCGCTTTGCTTCTAATAATCTGTTTCTCTCTGCTGCAACGGATTTGTCAAAATCCTCTTGTACCAACTTTGGGCTAAAGAAATGAATGCTGGCCAGAAGCTCTCACTTAACCTTTAAACTGTCACGTGCTGTTCGGGACAAATACCGTATGCACCTTACACAACTTAAGCATGCAATATGGTGCAATTAACGAGTGAGAAGTGAGAAGTGTGATGCGATGCCTTAAACATTACACACATACATATATATGTTATATGATAATAATAGGATACTTTAAACATAGGCCTATATAAAAAAAGTTAAACAAAACGAGAAATTTAATTCGTCATTGAGGACGAATTAGGTGGTCTGTTTTTAAATCTGGTGGACGCTGATCTTGTTAAGGATTGTCACAGCTACAACATATCGAAATTTGGTAGAAAATCGATCAATATTAACAGAGATACAATCAATTTTCTATAAATATGCTGACGTCATAAAATGAAAATTCGTGTTTTGAGTTCCAAGGCCATTATGATGTCACGATATACTTAAAGACCAAATGAGACATGAAATCATATCTCCGACTCATACACTATCCAAATATTAAAAAATATTGTGGGGTCAATGGACTTCCTAAAGAGCTATAATGGATTTTGTATAGGCATGTTTTGGCAGATATATGGTATGTATTACAAGACCTCGCACGTACGGACATTTATCTTGAACGGACGCTCATTCTGTTATTAATGGTCATAAAGAGACAAACATGGAATAAAATTGTCCGGGAAAAAATTGGGAATATCATGAAAGATAAAAAATGGCGATTCTATTTTGCGTACGGCCATGACGAACGAAAACGCGCGCGCATTCGCGTGTGCGCGTTTTTTTTGCGAAATGCTTAAAATGGCCTGAAACGTACTCTAATTTGAATAAAAAGTGATTTTGAGCATTTTGAAATTTTGCGCGCGCACTGACGCGCGAACTTACGCGTACGCGCGCGTTTATTGACCTGAAAATGACCGGACAGATATTGACCTTAAAGGTAATGCAAAGTTTTGGGGAATTTCGAGATTGGATGGATAGTAATTCTTTAAATTTTTGATATATTTGGATGCCCCTGTGGCTGTATTATAAGCACTAAAAAGATTAGCCCCTAAAACACTTCTGATTTCGAGCAAATTGAATAATCAAAATTTACCGGTGCTCCCGGTAAATTTCAAATATTTCAAATAGCGCCTAAGGCTATTCCATGGGTAGCTGCGACCATGAAAATCTCAGAATATGCAGTTCTGATATATCATTTCCAAACCGGAATAGCAAATCGTTAGATTGTGGTCAAGAAACATTGTTTTAAAGCTAAAGTAATATCAGTCTTGAGAGGGCGCTATACAACATAAAAAGCTTATTATTTACAATTTCATCACTTTAGACTCGATTTCAACCGCGACAACGATCATTGAATATTGTAAAATTGCATATGCTTCCAATTTGTTCATTTGAACCAAATTCATGACCCCATACCAAAAACTTTGTAATACCTTTAATCATGATAAATATGAATGAGAAATGACATTCCATAATGAAGATATGATCATGAATCGATTTTAAGAAAATTTCACAAAATGGCGCCTAGATGACGTCACGATAATTTGATGAACTTTAAAATGTTCCTGTCACCTTTCATGATAATGACCTATGAATTTGTGAAAATTTAAGAGAAATCGGGTGGTTCAGTTTTGAGAAATCCACTGCACAAAAAAATGGGGGTCAAATAAATAAAAATAAATAATAAAGAAGAAAGAAAATTCTGACGAAATTAATAGGTGGTCTGTTGACAACAGACCACCTAATAAGAAAAAAAGTCTTACATACGATGCTCAATAAGTAGGCAAATGTCTTTATAATTTGTGCTACGAATCATATTGTGTAAACACTTCCTTTTTTTGACGCACGAGCGACTTTAGGGATTGGTAGGGTTGTCTTAACAAAAATTGTTTCAAGGTTTGTGGCAAGCAAAATCAATATTTTGTTGAAACGCAAATGTTTGTCTGTGAATATGGGTGTTGGAATCTGTTCGTTTACTACGTTTATTTGAAGAAACAAAATATATAAAGGGAAAACAATGTTTATGTTCTATATACAGGAAGCGAACAGTGCTGATTTAACACTGCAATAAAGTCTTTGAATAATCGGCCAACCACAGCATGTCAAATTAATAGTTCTGAAACAGTCACGTATCACTTTGTATCACTACAATTAAAGAAGGGTGTTTTTCAACATAGACTAGTCTTTGTTTACACGATATGTTGCATATACATGAAGTTTCTATTGTTTCTTTTTAACCAGCTGTAATTAATGACTCTCTATAAACTGATATTGCTTTTGAACGATATTCTGTGCTGAGTCTTTAGAATGAGACGCCAAGTTGGGATAGATCTGCTGCCGTCGTTCAGCTGCAAAAATGTTATCAACATCTTTTATTATGAGTGATTAAAGAATCCATTGCTAATTATCCCAATGAATTTATCATCAAGTCATGCAACTCCCTCCCACACACACACGCACACACACACAAACACACGCACGCTCACACACAAACACACACAAACACACTCACATTCCTTCTGAAGTTCTGTCGACGAATTTTGTTCGAACCTTACGGTGCGTACAAAATTGATAATTTTGTTTTCATGGCTATTTGGACATAATAAAATAACTTGTTGGCAACATTGAACCAGTAACCACCATCTACTACCACCATCATCATCATCATCACCATCATCATCATCATCAACACCACCATTACCACCACCAAAAGTACCACCACCACCACCATCATCACCATCACCATTATCAACATCATCATCATCATCACCATCACCATCACCATTATCAACATCATCATCATCATCATCTTGCTTAAAGTCACATACACTACACACAGAAATGAGTATTTAGGACTGGGAACGCGTGGGGCATCAACGTAAGTTCCAAACTCTTTAGATATTTCTAGTCCTGTTTTGAATATGAGGTCATTTGAAGGGCAATCGTTATCAGGAAACCAATTTGCTATGATATTCTTTCAAACTAAAATAAAAGGAATGAGGAAGCTAACATTTTCTTCGTCAGAACCCAAACACCTCTCAAACTTGACCAGTCCAAAATATCTAGCCTCTCATATGATATCCATCACAACAAGCCAACAATTTCAGATTTTGAGAGATGAGTAAACAAAAACAAAAAATGTTGATTTTCTTTCTTTATCTTTTTCGCCCATTAGAGGTTGGACTGAATATGCGTCATAACGAAAGAATATCAGAAGTATCTAAAAGCTCGGATACATTATGACAAATTAATGAAACAAAAATATGTTAATAAAAAAACTATTAAAAAAACATTGGTTTATTCCATTCCTTTTCTCTTCGTGGCCGCAGCCTTTTCACAAAAACAACAATCATTTGGCATTTACAGTCGATCCATGGAGAAGCAACAGCAGTTTGTATTATTACATAGTTTTCATACGACTCGGGGAGCACTTTTGGTATATGATTAAAGCCATTGACAATCTTTGATTAGTTCTGTTTATTGAATTTTAATTGGGATGTGGGCAACAAGAAAAAAAGAAATTAGGTCAATGTGCTAATTGTGCTTAACTTTTAAATCAGCAGTTTCTAAAGTGGAAATCTGCATAGAATACTTTGCAAGTTCAAGCTAGTAAATGTGCTACAACTGATCATTTCAAGCGTATTATGTACCATATACGATCCAACTCAAGTAGGCACAATATTTCTGACAAATTATTTGTTACGTAAATGGACATAACTTATGCATGATATGGACATGTTTTAATATTGTTTTATTTGATCTCAGATGGATATTTCCTTGATGTTGAAAATATTATGTGTTGCGTTGTGATATTGCCTTTAGATATAAAATTGTTAAAGGCGTTGCATAAAGCATTTGGTTGGACATTGTTTTGTGAATTTTAATAACCCAATAAAAATAATTACTGTATAGGCCTAGGTAAACATAAGTAGAGTTTGAAAAAGATCGTCAGTGACTTTTTCAGTAGGACAAGACTTAAGTTAAATCCTAGGGTATATAGCTCTTATTTTTTTATCGTCTTCATATCAGGAAGGAGTGCAGGAAAGGGACGTTTAAACCTAAGTGCAATATGCCTTTCACATTAGTCCCGCAAGGTTTCTGTCCACAATCTATATCTAGCATCAAATGGTGTCTGGCAGTCACTCCCCACCATTTAAATCGTTTGGCAATGGCCATTTGGACTGTGGCGAATATTTTCATATAGGTTCCATTTGGGGTTCCTTTCCAGCTGATGTAGCTAAATATTGGGGTTGGGGTATTTAGGGACGTCTGACAGACACCCCCACCAGGCGCGCCGGAAGCAGTTTGGGATTGGGGGGAGGGGGCAAACATTCCAGGGGGTTCACCTTTCAGGGGTAGTGGTGTAATGAGCAAAAACTCTTTTGGGGGGCAGAAGAAAAATTTGCATCACCACCACTCTTACATGTTACATGCAGGCCCCGCGGAACGTTTTTCAAAGTGGAGTATTAACAATCAGGTAGAACGTAAATTGGCGTGGGGTCCAGGGTCTTTGCCCCGGCGGGGTCAAGTGGCGAAGCCCCCGGAAGCTGCAGGGGTTTTAGGCATTAAATTACGGTCAGATGAGCATATATCGATACCTTATTTGTGTCACTGGCATGTCACTAATTGAAGTGGGGTCCAGGGGGCTGTGTCCCATGAAGCTCAGGATTTAAGGCATTTAATTATGGTCAGATGAGCATTCAGGGGCCCGTCATAGGGCCCTCGGTGGGGTCCAGGGGGCAGAGCTCCCATAAGCCAAGGGGTTTTAGGCATTTAATTACGGTCAGATGAGCATATTTTGATACCTCATTTGTAACACTGGCAGGTCACTAATTAGCGGGGGGTCAAGTTGGGCTGAGCCCCATGAAACTCAGGGGTTTTAAGCATTTAATTACGGTCAAATGAGAGCATCCAGGGGCCCGCCTTAGGGGTTAAGGAGGCAGAACCCCCGGAAGCTCAGGGGTTTTATGTATTTAATTATTGTCAGAAAAGCATCCAGGGCACACCTTACGGCCCTTGGTGGGGTCCAGGGGGCGGACCCCCGTATTAAGCTCAAGGGTTTTAGGCATTTAATTACGGTCAGATGAGAGCATCCAGGGGCCCGCCTTAGGGGTTTAGGGGGCAGAACCCCGGAAGCTCAGGGGTTTTAGGTATTTAATTACGGTCAGAAAAGCATCCAGGGCACACCTTAGAGCCCTTACTGGGGTCCAGGGGGCGGACCCTGTTACACCCACAAATGTAATAACGCCCACAAATGTAACAACGCCCACAAATGTAATAACACTTTACCCACAAATGTAATAACACCCACAAATGTAATAACACTTTACCCACAAATGTAATAATTTCACCCACAAATGTAATAACCACTTTACCCACAAATGTAATAATTTTGGTAAGTGGTTGTTACACCCACAAATGTAATAACGCCCACAAATGTAACAACGCCCACAAATGTAATAACACTTTACCCACAAATGTAATAACACCCACAAATGTAATAACACTTTACCCACAAATGTAATAATTTCACCCACAAATGTAATAACCACTTTACCCACAAATGTAATAATTTTGAATCACCCACAAATGTAATAATGACTTTACCCACAAATGTAATAAATTTGAAGGGATATTTTGTCGAATTTGTTCAAAACTAAAACCCTGTAATAAAGCATGGGTATAGCGCGCAGTCTTTACTCCAGACCCGGTTATTTCAAAATTTAAAAACAGACCCCATAATCCTTTTCCTGTGGAATAACATAACAATCGAGCGTAGTCTTTCCTCCAGACCCGGTCATTTCAAAAATAAAAACAATAAAAACAAAACAAAAATTCAAATCTAAGACCCAACAATCCTCCAAACTAAGACCCTGTAATAAAGCATGGGTTTAGAGCGTTGTCTTTACTCCACACCCGTTTATTTCAAAAATAAAACAAAACAAAAACCTTTTAAGCTAAGACCCCTCCATCTTCCAAATTAAGACCCGGTAATAAAGCATGGGTTTAGAGCGTTGTCTTTACTCCAAACCCGGTTATTTCAAAAATAAAACAAAACAAAACAAAAACCTTTTAAACTAAGACCCTCCATCTTCCAAATTAAGACCCGGTAATAAAGTATGGGATTACTTCAGACTCGGTTATTTAAAAAAAAAAAAAATCTTCAAACTAAGACCTTCCCATCTTATTCCTGTGGAATAACATGGGTATAGAGCGTAGTCTTTCCTCCAGACCCAGTTATTTCAAAAGAAAAAGAAATTTAAACAAATCTTCGAAACTAAGTCCCACCATCTTATTCCTCTTTTTTTTTCATTTAAAAATAAATTACATTATTACATATGTGGATACAACACGTCACAAATAAATGATTGGTCGGCGGTCACACGAACTGACAAATCAGTCAAAATGGTCCATATATATAACACACAGAGGAGGGACCGATTCGATGGTTCGTTGACCGTCGACGATTTGTTAATATGTAAAAATTTTTACGCCCACAAATATCCTGGAATTCAATGTTCGTAGAAAAAAAAGTAATGGAATAAGTGACCTTAAATGTATTTAAATATTGTATATATTATATCATTTTTTTTAAATGACCGGGTCTGGAAGAACAACTATGCTCTAAACCAATGCTTTATTACAGGATCTTAGTTTGGAAGATGGTGGGTCTTAATTTTTCAAAGTTTTGTTTTGTTTTGTTTTGTTTGTTTTGAAATAACCGAGTCTAGAGGAAAGACTACGTTCAATACTCATGTTATTCCACATGAATAAGATGATGGGGTCTTAGTTTTGAAGATTTAAAAAAAAATTAAACGGGTCTGGAGTAAAGACTACGCTCTAAACCCATGCTTTATTACCGGGTCTTAATTTGGAGGATTGTTGGGTCTTAGATTTGATTTTTTTTATTGTTTTTTTTTATTGTTTTTATTTTTGAAATGACCGGGTCTGGAGGAAAGACTACGCTCGATTGTCATGTTATTCCACAGGAAAAGGATTATGGGGTCTTAGTTTTGAAGATTTTTTAAATTTTGAAATAACCGGGTCTGGAGTAAAGACTGCGCGCTATACCCATGTTTTATTACAGGGTTTTAGTTTTGAACAAATTCGACAAAATATCCTTCAAATTTATTACATTTGTGGGTATAGTCATTATTACATTTGTGGGTGATTCAAAATTATTACACTTGTGGGTGAAATTATTACATTTGTGGGTAAAGTGTTATTACATTTGTGGGTGTTATTACATTTGTGGGTAAAGTGTTATTACATTTGTGGGCGTTGTTACATTTGTGGGCGTTATTACATTTGTGGGTGTAACAGACCCCCCGTATTAAAGCTCAGGGTTTTAGGCATTTAATTACGGTCAGATGAGCATATTTTAATACCTCATTAGTGACACAGGCAGGTCACTCATTCTTTCTTTCTCTCTTTCTTTCTTTTTCTCTTTAACATACTTTTTCAAAAAAGTGAGGGGGCTCGAGCCCCACCGTTCTGCAGGCCCTGACATGAAGGCTTCTAAATAAGCATACTTTTTTGCCTAACTATACATTTGGGAATTTGTTTTTTTTCAACAAACGCATACAAAAGTATAATTTACAAAAACAAATGAGACAATATGATTTATGCAACGGGCATGATAGAACTCTAATGTAGACGGCGATGTGTTACCAAAATTATAAGCTGGTACCTAATGACGTTTTCCAATCATCAAATCGTGAGATCCTTAGAAGTTCAAGGGGTTAAAACGATTTTAAGTTATTCATGGCTAAGCAGAAAAGATTTCAAATTGATCTCAATTATTGTTGTAGAACTTCTTATTTGAAACACACAAAGACTAAAACTGAGATTCAATCGAATCAAGTAGTTTCATAATGTTCCTAGAATGTTTGTACCGAATTACTTGTAATCGAGAAATAAATTAACTTTGCATACCTAGCCGAAACTATTTTATGAGAAAAGTTTATGTCATTCTAATGTAATCACAATAGGAATTATGCGGAGTATTGGTTGCTTACAAGCATACACATGTTTTCTTAGTAGTCAGGCAAAATAAACCATTATACCAAACATGGCGATATTATATTATATTCATGTTGATCGATGCACTAACTTGTCTTGGTCATGGGCAAGATTATGACAAGCGGCTGGAAGGGGCGGATGGGGCTGGGGGGCAAGGCAACTGCCAATGTCCACATTTCCTGAAACATCCCAGAGTACAGAAGAAGAACTTATCAATTGCACTCAACGCTCCAAATCATTTGAACATTTTCCACTACTAAATGTCTAATCACTTTTGTCCAGTTAATATACCGAGATACTGGCCAAAATCAGAGGAATATTTACAATAAAGCACCTTTTGGGCTCAAAATTTATATTTCACACACTACATCACTCATTGAAACACACATGTAACACAGCTAGATTGACCCCCCTGGCTCCCGGACTGGATATGGAGACTACTTTTGAACGAGCGCAGCGCGTAACACATGTAAGTTACAAATTTGAATATTCATGGCTTTTCTACTTCTTAGCATAATATCGCAATGAAAAACAAAACAGTGTGCATGCGTTACTGGCTATCGACATAATCCTGGGGGCGGTTCCGAGCTAAGAGTGTAGAACAAAAGTCAGTCTAAGTGGAGGGGGTAAATAAACTTTAAAATGGGAAACATGGGGGCCAGAAACTTCACTGTTACCATGGTGGAAATAATATAAAGAAATTTCAGTGTTTCCACAGCAAAACTATGACCTCATTTCACCGTCTACCTTAAACTCTTTTGGGCCTCTTATTTGTTTGTTTCGGCAGTGTATTCGCAGCTCACACTTATGTTAAGTCCCATGCATGCCGTTAAGTGTCGGTTCCACTGATTGGTGCTTTTCATCAATTGATTGACAATCATTTGTAGTCATTTTAACTGTGTGCTCAAAAAGTTTGACCTAAATGACAAATAAGTATAACATCGACAACGATGGGGTTTTCAAGCTCCGAGGCTTTATTAACAAAAAAAAACCTAAAATACAATTCAATACCTAACCTACTCTTTAATCAATATGGTATTAAAGACATTATGTTATATCATTCTGAGCCCACACCTTATTAAGCTAGCTATCAACTAATTACACAGCCTACAGTAGACATACTATATAAAGGACTATAATAATATATGTTGATTAACAAAACATCAAATACATTTGTCAAAACCACTTAATGCAGATGTAATGTACGTCGAAATTTTGTAACCTAAGAAAAACCGGTAGATTTAAAGAATGAATCTTCTAGTCTTCATCATTTATTGCGTCATCTTATGCCAACACGTGGACTTATTATCAGGTATGTACTATAGAGTATTGTATACTACACCATAATAATGGTAATGTATAGTTCTTTCACATTTATCTAGTATATATTTTTTTCGAATATGGGCCTTTATTAACATCATTAAAACAAAACTATTGTAGTAATTATTCATCTATGTTCGTGTATTTACAATACAAGCATAAATCGGAAGACACTTCTCAACCAGTTTGCAGGCACAAACCCTTGTCCTTCGATATGCGTAACAATGTCTGCACTTTGAGACTATGCTGAAACTATACTACATAGGCTCTGTACTTAATCTGCTCCGGACACAGTCAGAGACTGACAGGGCTAGGCTCTGCTCAAGATTTTAGGATTTGTGGTCAACAGTCAAATTAGTGTCTGTACCTGCAAACTACTTCTAAATTGGGTGAACCAATTACACCTGCTTTCCATTTCAATCTAACTACTGTAAGATCTTTACTCTCCTGTTCACTGTTTTATTGCAATTTCAACATGCACATTAAGCTTAAAACATATTTTGGATAAATAGAAACTGAATAAGAAATATTTGCAAAAAGTCGTACAGAACTACAATGACAACTGTCAACTAATTACGTAGTACATCAACATATTAAGTTGAAAACAGGGTTAGGGAAAGTGTAATGAAAACGGGCGCTGAACATGGATTTAAAATGTATGTTGCAGGTAAGCCTCATTTTTACAGCAATTTGATACCAGCCTCATGATCTATTATTCCAAGAGCTATCTACTATACTGTGCACTATTGTACTACAGCGTCAACAAAGCTTAAAGTGACTCGGTAACATTGTTGAAGGTTGATGAAAAAACTGCGTAATTTTTTAATGAAATGTTACTTATTATATTCCTTTTACTGTACTAACCCTCTAGCATGCAAAAAATCCTGAACAAATTCTCAAATCACAAAGATATTTATGGTTTTCTTTGAAGGCGTCACTGGTCAACACCTTCTAACAGTAAATTCTCCCAACCATTTGTGAATTTTCCCAACCGTTTTTCCTTGAAAATAACACACAAGACAGGATTTTAAAAATCTTTCAACACTTAAACGTCTGGAATGATATATTGAGCCAATTCATAGCTTTGTTACGATTTACATTCACCTAACATGTAATTAAATTGTAATAATATAGTTAGGAGAAAGAATCGATCAGATCAGTTTTCCCCAATTTTTATCGTTAATAATGGTCTGTTTTCACTCAAACTTTCAGATTATCTTTGATTTTACATCTAGCATTGAAATCACTACCTTAGCAACATTTTTTCTCACCTGAACAATGTTACCAAGTACCTTTAAGAATCATATTGACTCTCGGCTAAGAGAATCTTATTAAAAAAGATATTTACTAATGTATTTCTTCGTAAGAGAAATGGAAAGCGTCTCTATTGCATGCGCATACAGCTTTTGAAGTAGCAACATAAACTGCCCATCAATTTACCCGTACGACTGATTAGTATTATATTACTACTGCATATGAAGAAAAAAAACTCTATACACAGTACATGTTGACAGTCAAAATGAATAAATGATTTGATAACCAATATCTATTTCGCTTTGAACGCAATTTCTTCAAATAAACAAATAATACATTTACGTAAAATTGAACCAAAACAAAAGAGCAGTTTGATTCAAGAAGATGTACAGTCTAAACTTACACTACTTCAGATTTACGTATAATTAAGCTGCCCACAATGCTCACAATGCATCACACATAGACCATTTTCGTAATGTAATCAAAGTTGATGTGTAAATCTTTGTTAAGTACCATGTTATAAAATTATTTTATTCACCTGTTACAAATAATTATATTTCAATTTTCAGAATGCGAATTGCGTACAATAATTGTTGGTTGGTAAAACAAACATTATGGCTTGTCCGACCTAACAACACGAAATGTATGTAATTCGCATTCTTTTGAAATTCAATTATTTACAGTGTCACTTTTAACCCTGAAAAGGCCGGGCTATTTGAGGTCTTAATACGGCCGGGGGCATTATGGTCCCCCTACGATCTCGGCCGTGAAATGGCCGATCGCCGCGAAAATTTGCATGCATGTCAAGTGAAGTGTATAAAATACTATAGTAATTTCAATTTTTTGAAAAATTTACTCAATGACATTTGCATATTTATGGTAAATTATGCAAATAAGGTTAAAACAATTCACATTTTTACCCATAAATCATATATTCTTCATATTAAAGCTTTCTTTTCCACTACATATATTTGGTAGACCATTTGGAATAATAATACGACAAAATCTTTTGGAAGAGCCAGGTTATTCCTTATGTTATCTCTTGTTTTGATAATTTCTTATGTATTTCGTTGTTTTTTTAACTTATGTATTTTATTGTTTTTGTTGTTTTATTTTATTTCTAACTATAATTCAACTACTGTGGCAAATGTAGATCAATGTCTTGCCAAAGGACATTAGTGCCGCGGCGGGACTCGAACTGCAAACCTTGTGATCGACAGTTGTAGTTTTTGAGTATCAAGTAGGCCTATATTTATTTAGTTTAGATTTTAAATCTAAGTTTGGACGCGCACTTACCAGTTGGTGATGCATTATGGGACATGGCTGTCGACACATTGGGACAATGTGAGCAGCAGATGGCAATATACGTACAATATAAAGTAGTGCTAGTAGCTTTTTTTTACACTTGGGAAAAACAGAAAGCATTTTGTTTTGTTATAAAAGTAGTTCTAAAAAGTGATTAGAATTCAAAGTGACACACAATAATCTAGTAATCAAGAGAAATAATTTGTGAAGTATTTGGGCATTGAGTTGGCTATCGCAATTTCATTTTCATCTTTAGTAGAATCAGTTGTAACAAAACAAATTCTCATTGGAAATGTTTGTACAGATATCAAAATTGTATGGATTTAAAAGCAAGACGTATACTCTGTGTTACTCTTATTCAATGTTTGTTGGACTATGCTAAACCCTGCATGGTATAGTAACATAAACAAGTCAGATCAAAAGAAGTTGAAAATTATACAGAACAAAATGGTGAGATTCATCAACTGTTCTCGTGTTCAAAAACTCTTTTCGTTTTCTTGAAGTCAACCAAAGATCAAAACAACTCGTATTGCATCACGTGCATAAAATATATCATACAAGGTCGGATTCATTATAATCGATCCAACTTCGATCTTGTTACTTTATGATTATGATACAAGAAATAGCCTATTCAACTTTAACTTCAAAGAAAAAAGTAGGAAGTATTGGAAATTCGTTTTATTCCATTGCCATAAAAACATTGGAATTCCCTTCCTAATGATATAAAAGAAAAAAAAAAACTCTGCTCATTTTCAGAGAGGAAATTAAAGGAATACCTATAGCTTGAGAGTCAGAGGAGAGAAGCGAATGACATGTTATATGATTGCAATAGTCTGAATACAGAACACTTTTCTTTTCTCTGCCAGGTTCATAAGTTTTAATTTTGTATATACTTATGTTTTTGTACGTTTTAGAAATTCAATATGGGCTATTCATCATTATTTTCCTTTTTTTCCTCGTCTTCTTCTTCTTCCTTTTCTTCTTCTTATTCTTTATCTTTTTATTCTTCTGGTACTTATTTTGGAATTCAATTATTCTTATTTTAATGTTATTATTATTATCTTTATTATTATCTTTAATAATGTTTTTCTTATCTGTCTGTAAATAATACGATTTTATCTTATTTATTTTGAACATGTTTGTCGGGGACCCCACTGGAAATAAGCTCTCGAGCTTTCGTGGGTTATCCTGTTCAAGCTGACTTAATTTTGATCTGTTATTCTTATATATTGTTGTATGTTGGAGGCTTGGCGAATAAAATCAACCAATCAATCAATCCCTCACACCGGTCCTAAGCTGGGTATATGAGGATCTAGCTAAGTTGACTTTCGAATTTTTGTGGGGTGGGAGGAAGAACATGAACACAAATACCTTGTATTTAGAAACCAAGTTTGGAGGTCTGAAAATGATGAACTTTGAATTGTTAATTAAAGCACAGATGGTTATGTGGGTTAGACCACTTACAGAAGATAATGAAATGAAATGGAAACAGTATTTTAATTATGCCACAAAACACTTAGGAGGGAAATTCATATTTTCATGTGACTATATCCTTGGACTGTTGAAAATAACGTTGCCATAATTTTATCTTAATCTATTGTAAGCTTTGATGGATATGAGGGATTTTCAGATGAAATATGAATAATATAAAAGGAAATAATACATTTTTTTTTATAACATATGCATATGAGTAAAAAGGAAATGCACATTTTACAAAACCTATTCGATAAAAATGTATATAAAATAAAACATTTTATAGACCAAAGTGGAAACTTAAGATTTTTTTGCAATTTCAAATAGCTGGAATTTAATGCAAATGACTTTAAGATAAAACAGATAATTTATGAAAAACTTCCAGTTAGCTGGAAAAGAAATATGAGAAAATACAGCGACACGGTTCATGATGCTTGTACCGGCAAAAATATTATATCAATAAATGATATTGTATCGATAAAAATATACACGGAATTTTTTAAACAGAAATCAGTAACATCACATATTTTTAAAATAATAAAATATTTTCTTTATTAAAACAAAATTAAGAGCAGGGTAGGTCATATAGTTTTTAAAAAACTGCATTATAATGATACCCTGCTGCAATATACAAAATACATAAACATCAATAACAACGAAACGTTTAACATGAATGTGAAAAACCAAAAAAAACGGCATAAAAAACCATCCATCCGGCAGGCAGAGGGCGATGAGTTGTCCAAAAAAAAAAGAGAGAGAAAAAAAAAAGAAAAAAAAAAAGAAAATATAAATATAGAAATAATAAGTGACATATATAAACAATAAATGTGCGAGAGTTACAAAAGTAAGGAAAAAACTAAACGGGTAATATAGCTTGTCTCAACGAAAAGGGTAATACGAATTAATGCCAATTACACAAATATTAAGGGTAACTAGTGCATTTAGGATTTTATCTGTAGAAGCATAGTGGTCAAATCAAATAACTGATTGATTTTATTCAAAGATGATGAGCAAGAGACAGAACTGATGAGAGAATGGAAGAAAAAAAGATATTGCGATTAGGTTTCTCCTCACTGTCATCATGGTCATGCAATCATAATAATGAGGATAATCTCATTTCCAGCAAATACACAACGTTTTCAAGAGGTTTGAAAAGACGTTGAAACGTTAGAATAACGTTGGTTTACGTCCCCAAGAACGTTTGGTTGCTCCTTCGGTACTTCTTCTGAGCGTGTCGATCTACTGTCATCTCAAACACATTCTGAATCATGATTTTTTTTCTTCTTCAGAAGTGAATTAAAAAATACTAATAATAATCATTAGAATAAGATATTTTAGAGGGAGCAGATTCACTTACTAATGAGTAGATACCACAGGCCATGGAACCTCTTCTGACGTTAGGGAAACAACAACAACGTTGCATAATCGCCATCGTAATTTATTTCTTGTCTTGCCACTTTCTTCACTTGAGATGATCTTCACTTACGATGATTTTGACACAGATGATAAATAGTTGAGAGTAGTGTTGCTAACCTTGGTAGTGAACTATCGGCGGTTTAAGATAGTGATAACTTGGACGAGGTAGTGTAACTTTGACAGGGTTTAACGTCTATTTTATACCTCTCATATTTGTCATACGTTTTTCAGTTGCTGGATCCTGATTGGTTTCTATTTTTATCGAGTACGCAATCCTGTCTTGAATCTGGATCATAGTTATAATGATGAAAACGAAAGCAGAGACGTTTGGTGACCAAGTCCACCGAGAGTGTTCCGGGGACGGAGTCGTTCGATCCTCGGTGTTGGATAAAAATTCGACCGGCACTATAAACAAAACACAGTAACAACCTGTGTGTATACCAATATAACCATTCCCACCGATTTCCACTTTGTAAATCAGTTGGCGGGGTGGGAAGAAGTTCTATCCTTGGCAGCTACTGGTAGCTGTATCTATTTACTTAGTCGGATAGGATTGGTCCTGTTGTTGAGCCGGGTCTTGTTGAGAATAACTTGGAGCAGGATCCGCTGGTTGGCCCGGTATCTGCCCTGCTGGAGAGTAACCCTCTTGCTGCTGTGGTGGTTGTGGTGGCGCGTACCCTGCTGCCCGGCTTGTTGTGGTATTGGGTACCTTCCTGGGGTGTAGTATACCCTTGCTATCGTGGAGGGTAACCCTGCTGTCCCAGAACTGCGACGACAGTCGTATCCCCCGTTTGAAGTGGTGGTGATTACTCCTACAGGGGCCGCCTCGGGCTGTATCACGACAGCCCGCTGGTGTTCGAGGGAAGGGAACAAATTATGTTTTTAAAAGGAAGAACTTTTTTTTTTTAAACAGAGAAAGAAAGAAAGAGGGATAGAGACATAATAGAGATAATCCGAAAGAAGGGGAGAAAGGAAGGGGGAGAGAGAGAGAGGTGCGTGGGACTTCACGTAGAACAAGCTGCAAGATACAGAAAGAGACAGAAAGGGAGAGGGATAGAGACATATAGAGATCATCCGGAAGAAGGGGAGAAAGAAGAAGGGGGGGGATCGGACTTAAAGTAAACAAATTTCTGTATTTCAGCATGTCAAAGATGTCGGGTAAACAAACAGACAACAAATGATCATCATTTACTTTTTACAGAAGCTGCAAGAGACAGAAAGAGACAGAAAGGAAGAGGGATAGAGACATAATAGAGATAATCCGAAAGAAGGGGAGAAAGAAGGGGGGAGAGAGAGAGAGAGGTGGGTGGGACTTCAAGTAGAAACATTTCTGTATTTCAGCATGTCAAAGATGTCGGGTAAACAAACAAACAACGGATCATTAATTTTTTTATAAGAAGCTGCGAGGACTCTGCTTCTTCAAATAATGAAAAAATATCTTTAATTTTAATAAAATAATTTTCTACAAAATGTAATTTAATATTGTTCAAGGCTGCGATATAAATGTGATTTACAGTATCTTTTTGTTGTGGATGAGAGGAAAAGTCACATTAAAAAAAAAAACATCAAAGCGTGTTGTAGGGGATAGCCCCGGTTTTATTATCGTGGTTCCCTTTCGATTTCCTTCTATAGTCTGCAGTAATACCATTCGAGGACTGCATGCACATGCAGTACTGACTCTTCGCTCCTCAAAATCATGATGAATTACATGCATATTTCTTAAAACTTCATGAATATACTTATGATTTGCCACCTTCATTTTGTATAGTACGTATAATCATGAAAGCTGATCCTTAATTATTTAAAGTGAAATCAATTAATCAAATCAAATCAACTATATATGAAGGAGAGTAAGTAATCTGATCTATCGGCCATGATGTCAGAGATCCGACCACGCCCCTCGTGTAGTTCTTGATACTATGATATAACACACAGCAGACATACGTTCTAAAACAAAACAAAAAAGGGTTATAGATTTATTAGTTGGTAAAAATAGATCCACATGATTCATGTCAGTCAAAGCACTGCTAAACAATTCCCAGAACAAAATTAGTGTTGATTTGTGCTCAGTAATGATTTTAGAAATAATTACATTTTGAAAATTAAAAAACAGGAATATCCTGTTCTTGTATAGTGCATATTAAATTGTGTTATACCATTCATTCACATTACTATGTGCTATCGAAGAATTTTGAAATCATTACTACGGTTTCTAAACCGTGTCAGGAATTGATATTGCTCAGTGTGTACTTCTTATGCTTTCGTTAGACTTTTATCACCTGACGAAGTGTTGCAGCGGCGCACGAAACGTCGTGATCTTTTAGATCCCTTATTGACCATACATTGCGAGACAAACGAATATCACTAGCGATATTATTTTCGATACTACATCCGCAATGAGTAATATATTTAGCATTATTGAACCATATCTGTAGTCAATTTGATGTTTTTTTTCGTAACTGGTCGAATGCTTTTAGATGTAAGCTTTAAATTTTCACATCATTAAGAAACATAAATCGGGACGAATCTATTTTTCACATGCTTGAAAAACTACTAAACTTGGTGAGGTTATGAATAATTTACCCGTTGACTACTGAATTCTCTCATTCCCATAAGCTTAATACGAGAGCCATCCGGTTCCAGTAGGCAATGGGTTAAAGACACTCAGTAGTCAGCTCTCATGGGGAATTCGACACCGTTCGGGTGTTTACCTAATAACAGGTGTTGTCAATCACCAGGGTTAGCCTTCAGATTTATGACCATTAGACCTTATGTAATGCTTTGCTTTTCCGTCACCCGAAGACTCTCGAGTATTCTCCTAGAGATTAGGGGGGAATTCTTGACTGGCCTACGGGTTTGCTGTGTGCATATTTGTACTCCCATTAATGGTATTTCCACCAAGTCTGGTGTCAGCGAATTATGGCCTTCTGCACATGGAAACTGACGAGTGACTCCCTTTAAGATGTACACTGTAACCTTGATCGAATAATAATTCATCGACCCATAAACATGGGCGTTGTTTAAACGCAAGTCGAAGGTAATACATCGTTTATCTTCATCATGTCACGAGTCTTGTAATTTTGTATTCTAAAACGGCAGTTTTTATGGTTTCCTTACATGAAATGACCAATACTGAAACCAGTTAAACAGCATATAAAGTCAGTTTATAATTATCCTCATGATTTATAGTCTAACTATCGCTGTATAAATGTTTAAATGTCTTGTTCAACCACTAGCATGTTACCTGTAGAGAATTTTATTCTTATCTCTTGATCCCGAATCGTACTTGAGCAAAATGTGCAAAATTCGCTGGAAAATTTAAGGCCATTTATGTTGCCGTTCGTTGTGTCGTTCAAAAAAAAAAAAACGCGATTTAATCGAAATAAATCATGGAAGTTTCAAAATTGGAAACGCAGAGTGAAATTTATAATCACAATATTTCGTTTATAAATTGACTGCTTCTTGTTGATTTTTTGAAATTTTCATGTACACTGTTTCTTTTAATATACTTTCAATACAAAATTAAATGACAGAGTGGACATTACAAATAATTGTTGCCAATATGAGTAGCAAAGTTTGATTTATTTAGACCATGCTAACAAAAATTTAAATAGACCCACTAGGTCGCCAGAATGGGAGGCAATGGGAGGCTTTGACCAATATACCAAATACTCCACATAGACATTACACGTAAACGTAAAATGGGATTCTCAAATCACATTTTGTAGTTACAATATCACCATGATCCCAACAGGTGATTAAATAACAAATGCTTTTACGTGTAGAATTTTTTTTAAAACTACAACATATCCGAACCTGGGAGAAAATCGAGTGAAAATAATTGAGATATTGCTCAAACAAGACTGGAATGTAGATTAAAGATTTCAGAAAAAGTCGCCTCCCTAAGAGAATACACGCAAGATTGGGAAAATTGACATGCCTCATTTAATCGAAAGGTTAGGCCATGAAGCCATTGTTAAAATGAAAAAATGTGATCTTTTGTGTAGGGTATTGTCTCAGCTACGACATATCAAAAATTGGGAGAAAAAACAAACAACCGACGTTTACAGAGATACACTCAATTTCCCATCACTATGCTGACTTCGTAATATGCAAATTCTTTTTTTGAGTTCCAAGGCCATTATGATGACGTCACGATATATTTAATGGCAAAATGAGACAGGAAATCATATTTCTGACTCATACTCTATCAAAATATGAAAACAAAATTGGGGGTCCACTGGCATCCCAAAGAGCTATAATGGATTTTTTACAGGTATGTTTTGCCCATATATGCTATGTATTTAATACAAGAGCTCGCACGCACGGACATTCATCTTGAACGGACGCTCATTCCGTTATTAATAGTCATTAAGAGATAAATATGGTATCAAATTGTTCGAATAATCAAGGGAAATATCATGAAAGAAAAAAGAAAAGCTGATAAATGTTACAGAGAAAGAGAAATTGTAATTTTTCTTATCAACACATTTTTCATCTTGATTTTCAGGTTCTTTTCAATTGATGCATGGGGATGAAAATCAGAAGGCCTCTCGACTCTTCCAAGCTACGGTGTCCCGCTTTGTGAAGTCCATCTCAATAGCCATTGCCAGGAGAAGGGAGCAATACATCTCATTTCCTTCAACAAATGAGGCAGTCCTGCAGACCCTACAAGAATGTGTTATTACTGCCATTTCCCTAGCGTTGTCGGTGCCATTGTCTTTGCACCCAAATACTGACATAGGCATCTCCAAGCCAGTCGGCCCAACGCCGGTTATTTCTTCAACAGGACAAATGGATACTCCATGCTTCTTGGAAAGATTGCTGGTGAGTAAAGGTGTAATTACGCTTATGTTTCGTGAATTGAATCATTTTGTATAAAAAGATCTGCTGTTGTTATGAATCTGCAGATGTGTTTACAGGTACATAATGAAGTGATTTAAAATTTGTAGTGTCTGATGAATGTAGGTGCGATTTACACTCGAACTTTTTATTCATTAATCATCGCCGCGAGCTAATATTTTCAGCTCGATTGCCATGGCTACCAGTCACTCCTGACAGTGAAAGCGTGGCCTAGACTTTCGGGCGGGACTATCTCTGAATATAAAAGACACGAATAGTCAACAGTTGAACCTAAAAAAAGAGCTTGGATGATCCAAGCCCCTTTTTAAGGTTTAACTGTTGATTAACTACTTTCAAATTTGGGTCAGAAGAAATCTCAAACCTACAACTAACAATTCTGGATCATATAAGACTTTAGTAAATTTTCATTTCACCTTTTCCCCTTTAACGAAGCTCATTTAGGGAGATAACATAAAAAAGACAATCTTGGGTCTAATGTTAGATTGAACTAGTGAGATGAAAAAATTGGGCTCTCCAGGCTGCGTTAATATCTAGGTTAAGACAACTGTCAGCTGGTTATCTAGGTAAGATGTAGACCTCTAGACTTGACTTTAGGAAGGGGACTAACTTGGCTATAGACTTTCACTACGTATATGCTTTCGTAGGCCATGGCATGGCAAGTTCAACTTGGTGCAAGCACATTCATGAGATAGTACTGCAATAATGTGAATGTTTGTTCTTGACTTTGAAAGAGTTAGTCATTCTGTGAATCAATGATTACTAGTAACTGAATGGGGAGGGGTGCCTACATTAAAGGAGCCTCATGTTTTTTTTTTTTAATTTAGAATATGATTAAAACTATAACTAAGACTAATTATCAATGGAGTAGATTTTTTAATGAGGTCTAAACCTTTTTATTTTTGTTGCAATGACGACCTTCGTCATTGCCTTGTTTTCGTTCACATTCTGCCCCATTAATATACTTATCCTTATCCTTATCCTTATCGTCCGGAAATCCCATTCGTTTTGCACGTAGTGCTTGTTATTCCTAGTTAGGTATTTTCCTCAAGTCCTTTTCCTTTCAAATTTCGTAGGCGTAATCTCTGATATCTCATCAAGGTCACCTACTTTTCGATTTTCGAAATCACTCATGCATAACCATCCAGGCGCCATTTTGTCCGTTTCTGGTCCATTTTAAGGCCTTTCTTCATTCCTTCCTATCTCCACTATCCTAGATCCTACAAACTTCTAACAAATTCCTTTAGATAGTCTAAGAGATGTTCTTTCATCTGCGACATATAACTTGACCTTCAAAATGCCATCTTCATAGTCAAAATTCAAATCTGAAACCGTCTCCGTCAACAATCTCTCAAATTCTTGAAAAATAGACCCCTACAAATCTAAAAATTGCAATAACTTTCTTTAACCAATTCCGTTCCGTCTCATCTTTTCGCAGTATCTTTATTTTATAATTGCACTTAGCCATGCCAAATTTTACGCTCCAATGGCTATGCAAAACATAAATAGCGCCCTCTAAAGTTCTGGGAATTGGCTTTCTTTCTGTGGCCGTATCTCCATCATGGCTTGGCAGGCCCGTACCCTTTTTTGGATTTAGATACTTGAACATATGCCCTTTCCAGCCATACACAAAATTATATACCCTAACACTGACCGACTTTGCGAAAAATGCCCTCCAAATTCGCCATTTTCAAGAAAATTGAGAAATAACTTCAACTTGCTCTAAATT
Source organism: Mesocentrotus franciscanus (assembly GCA_037976565.1). Classification (NCBI taxonomy): domain Eukaryota; kingdom Metazoa; phylum Echinodermata; class Echinoidea; order Camarodonta; family Strongylocentrotidae; genus Mesocentrotus; species Mesocentrotus franciscanus. The sequence goes on along the minus strand of CP137680.1, from coordinate 29,246,083 downwards.
GGCGATCTTTATACCTACATCAATGAAACTTGGCAGACATATGTATCCATATACGTGACAACTGTCTGCCAAGTTTGGTAAAATTCGAACGTGTCAGCGCAAAGTTATCGCCAAAAATGATGAATTTACTATGCATTACGTAATAGCGCGTTTAATGCGTGCAATACATTGCGCGAAGATAACAATGGTGTCAAACTGACCGCAATAAAGTGCCCTTTCGAATGATACCAAGTATAGTATATGTTCACACAGAAAATTGTGAATAAATCGCATTTAAACAAAGGTCACTACACGAATTCCGCCGAGTTTCCGCCCGAATCTAACACGTATCGGCTATGACGTCATTTTTCAGACTGCTTTTCGCCCCTAAAACGTCCTTTTTTTTCCTTGAAAATTTGCAGTGACATGCCAAGTTGCAATACGCAGGGCACCTCGTGGCCGGATTTTTAGAATTGGTCAATGGGGCCATTTAAGACGCCATTTTGTCCTATAAATCTATTTTACATCACGTGTTTCGATAGGATTATCATAGAAAAAAAGAGAGCTGTTTACAATAACAACCATGAAATTCTCTTTCTAATGATACCAAATACGGCCCATAAAGAGACATAAAGAGAGAGAGTAAAAACAATTTAACTCCGGTCATAATACAGATTCTGTACGTTTTCCGCCCATGCATTACACGCATTGTCTATGGGGCATATCGGGTTCACGCTTTTGGCCCCCCAGAACGATCTTGATTGCAATGACGAACATGCACCAAATCCCATTGGTTTTTGCACGCAGTGCTTGCGAGCCCTTTCTAGGTTCTTTCCCCTATCCCAATTTCTGTCAAACTTTGTAGGCATAGTCACTACCATCCCATCAAGGTCACGTTGTACGTTTTCCGCCCATGCATTACACGCATTGTCTATGGGGCATATCGGGTTCACGCTTTTGGCCCCCAGAACGATCTTGATTGCAATGACGAACATGCACCAAATCCCATTGGTTTTTGCACGCAGTGCTTGCGAGCCCTTTCTAGGTTCTTTCCCCTATCCCAATTTCTGTCAAACTTTGTAGGCATAGTCACTACCATCCCATCAAGGTCACTGTTGAGGCCTTTCTTTCGCCCTACCTATCTCCAATATCACAGAAGCTACAGACTTCGTACAAATTGCTCTGGATAGTTCGAGAGAAGCTCTTTCGTTGGTATTGTTTGGTTTAATCGATCAATTTACATTGTTTCTTTTAATATTTCATTATCAGCAGGGCCTATATGTTTCCCTATCATATCATTTCCTATATTTCCTCATATTATTTTTTGCTTTCATTCTTGCGATTTTGTCTTTCTTTCTCTTTATGTTCTTTTTCTATATATATCTCTATGTTTCAGTATCTTTCAGGATGTTATTTTTGTTGTCATCATATTCTATCACCTATAGCTTTCTTCGATCTTTCTTCATTTTCCTGTTTTCATAATTCTATCTTTTTTTTACCTGTCAGCGGCTATCGTTTTTATCCTTCTATATCGTCTCCTCTTTGTACTTGTCCTTTTGTTAATATATTTTTTCCTTCTTCTTCATCTTCATCTTTTGTTTTTCATCCTTTTTATTTTCATTTCTGTCTTGCTTATTTTGTTAATTCTTAATTTCATTCTTTTCTTATCTTTATGTTTTATATTCTACAAAAGAATTACCCCTGGTTGTATAATAAGAATTAAAGATTTAAAGTTCCTATCAACGAGGCCACTCAAGTAATCAAAATTTCCTTCAAAAATGAGGGCCCGCTGGCTATTCACAAGGATCATTACACGTAAATCTCTCTATTCATAAGGTTCACTGTTCCCAACTAAAATATGGGATCACTATTTATAAGGGTCTTTATCACAAATAAATAATTCATATTAGAAATAAGGGGTCGCAATTCAATGATAAAAGGGTCGCTATTCACAATACTATTGAGGTTGCTATTCATAATTTTGAAAGGGGCTACTGAATTTTTCAATAGGTCGCTATTCCTAAAGGAGTAAAGGGGGCGTTATTCATAATAGAACAAAGGTGCGCTATTCATATAAAAAGAATGAGGGTTTTGATGTTCATAATTCAGCAAAGGGGTCTGTATATTATGAATAGTGACTAGTGACCCTTATGAATATTGGTCCTTTATCCGAACTATGAATAGTCATTGTTATGTCCCTTTCCCGAATAGTGACCTTGTGGATAGTGGTCTTTATTTATATTCTAAATAGCAACCTATTTTTACGATATGAATAGCAGTTTGCTGGTATATGGTAGAAGTGCATTATGAATAGCAACCCTAATGAATAATGATCCTTATTGATAGCGAGGTTATCCCGTTTAAATTGCCGTTGTCACCCCTCCCCCCTCCACACACACACTTCTATCTCTCATTTACTCTTATTTTCCCTCTCATTCATCTATCTTCTTTTCTATGTAATTCCATTTATGTATTCTTTCTTTTTCATATTCACATCTTTCTTTCATAGATGTTTCTCTCATTTCCATGCCCATGACGAAAACTCGTCTTCTAAAATTGAAACCCCCATTTGACTTTGACTACTCCTAGAGCTAAGCCTAAAGTATTACTCTTGTTATTTCCCTCTCATTCATCTATCTTCTTTTCTATGTAATTCCATTTATGTATTCTTTCTTTTTCATATTCACATCTTTCTTTCATAGATGTTTCTCTCATTTCCATGCCCATGACGAATTAGGGAACGCATATAAATGATCCCTCCTTTTGAAAACACCTCTAAAACAGATGTGTAAAACGGTCTTTGGTTTACTACGAGCCACACTTTGGTGCGTGAAAAGTACCCTTACCGGACATTTTCGTAACACGCATGGTATCAAAGGCGGCGATCCCAGGGGACGGAAATCAAGTCCTCCTCAATTTGTTAAGGGAAAATCGTCCCCCACCCTCAAAATTTAAAAAGTGCACAAAAAATGTATAGCAAATACTGACTAAATACTGCAACACACTTTTAGGCTCTGCACGACCCTAGAGTGCAGCGTTTACAAAAATACAAATTCAAAAATCTTCACACTCAGGAGCTCCGCTTCCTTGCATAATATTCTCTAAAATGTACAATACACAGAAAACTGAAGTGTGGAAAATTATATTGCTTGTTTTTATACTATAGTTTTGCTAATGAATGTGATTTTTTAATACAACAAAACGTCAAAAACTGTGAGAGGGTAGTCACTTCCGTCACCTTCACCCCTTTCATTCACTATGCATACTTGCATTACGTACTGATGGGAAGGAAGCTTTGGGGCCAGTTTTCCCAAATGAAATTCAAATTTGGTTTACTTTTAATTCAATACCAATGACATATAAATGTTGTTGAAATGGCATGATTTGTCCCCGAGGTTCCCTGGGCTCTGCCCGTGGACCCCTCCTAAAGCCCTAACACGGGTCCCTGGTTACTCAACTGACCGATTATAAATGCCTAAACCCCTGAGCTTTTGGGGCTCTGCCCCTGGACCCCACTCAATAAGTGAGCTGCATGCAAGTGTAGAAATTAGGAATCAAAATATGCTCAGCTATCCGTAATTAGATGCCTAAAACCTCTGAGCTCATGAGGCTCCGCTCCTTGACACCCACTGGGGCTTTGCCCCTGGACCCCACACAACTTTACGCTTCATTTTGCTTTGCTCTACCTAATCCTAAACTTTAGCCCACCACCCCCCACCTCACTTTGAAAAACGTTCATACATATACGAGTGGTAGTGATAAGGATTTTGTTCTGCACCCACCCCTCCCCATCCCTCCCCAAAAAAAAATGTGTTTGCTCATTACGCCACTGCTCCCTCGTCCCTCACAATTCGACCCCACCGGTCAAGAAAAAAAAATCGCCGCCCCTACATGGAATCCCTCCATTCACGAAGTCGGGGGGCCGGGGAAATGCTCTTTCGTTTGACACGTACAAACACGGCGTCATTGCACGCACATCGTTGTGACACGATTGCATTTCTAGTTTCAGGATGATGTTCTTCTTCAGTAAGATAAATGAAGGCAAATTCCCTGAGAATTGAGACAAATTCAGAGAGGAAGGAGAACTACTGACCTGCTGAATTTCTAACAGGTAGGCTGTACAAATGAGTTGCCGTTTGTATGCCAATACAATAAGGTACTTCGAGGATAGCATTTGTTCATTCACATTTTTCCATCAACAGTTTCATGTAATGAGCATGCAAGTCCACTTTAACCACAATGTGCATGCAAGTCCATTTTAATCACAATATACATGCAAGACCTTTTTAATGTTACAACAGAGATGGTTTCAATGTGCTTACTTTCAATCTTGTCTCTTTTCATTCAACAGACATACATGTTAGGACTATAAAGTTCTACTTTGCCTCTTCAAATGAACCAGACCCCATATGTTGTAGCTGTGACTGGGGATGAAAACCTTTGTATTTGTCACGTGCGATAGCTCGCTTAAATTAGCTCATTAATCTAGTATAGGCTACTTAACAACCCTGAATAATAATACCAAAAGATCCCAGAAAAATAGGTTAGTATTCCATTCAATGTAACTCAAATAGGACACATCATATCACTGTCGCTTACAAAATAATAAGTAACTGCAAATAGAATACAGGCATTCAATACTAGACTTCAGTATCGTGTAATAAACTCATGATATGAAGTTTAAATAAATGTTTGTCTGCACCGAGTTTATGAGAGTATGCATGGATCAAATACTATAATTCCGTAGATTTCACTTTTATACGGCGACTTAGCCCAGACTCCGAGTGCGAAGGAAGAATTCAAGGACTGAAGAGAAGCTAGTCGACTGCGACGACGAGTGAGCGTGTGTTGATCAATGGCGACGGCGAGTGACTGCCCTGATGAACAATTGAGAGATGCACCCCGTTGATCTGGTTGAAGATATACTATGAAGAAGGTCTTCTAAGTCCTTGAGATAGCTATTGACACTGACGACCTATCTCACGTTTAGCAGCAGATACCAACTTGTGGTGACGTGCTAGTCATTCACCTTGAATGACCTTGAATAACATGACTTTGACCTATAGGTAGGCCGAGGTTGACCTAAAGGTAGGCCGAGGTTGACCGCCGTCTAAAATAAGAAAAGACCGAAATCTTAACGGCATAGGTCCTAAAATTAACATAACTGAAAACACAAAATACAACTTGTATTCATTAAATTTCCAACATTAGCATAAATGTCCATAAATGTCCATATTTTAAAGGACTCAGCCAGACAAGAAATACATATCATTCGGTAATAAAACAGCTTCATATCTATCCTCTTTTAAGTAAATAAACATGTTATAAGCATATAGAAATGACATAGGTTTACAATGATGTATAAACATGTACTTTACTAACAATTCGGCATTGAGAAGAGGGAAACAGTCTCAGCACTGGGTTGGCACCACACCACGGCCGGTTCCTTTCCTTGAAAACACCCCCAAAACTGTAACAGACCTCTCTCTTCAGAATCAAATATCAAAGTGAGCTGTCTGCATGTGCATTTTGACTAGCACACCCAAATGAAAATGTGTCATACAAAGAGTCTGCAATTCTATACACCTGATAGAACCTAGCTATTGTTTACACTTGAATGCACTTGACCATTTCATCTATTGAAGTGGAAATCTACATAAGCACCTGTACATAACTGGGCTCACAAAAGAACAACTAATTTGAATACGATCCTCACATAACTTACATGGGCTCACAAAAGAACTAATTTGAATAAGATCCTCACAGTATTATAATCCTCATAACATGAAGTTATAGTAACAAACAAGCACCCGTTAATAAATAGCCCGATATGTCCTTGGTGTGTGTGTGAACCACAAAGCAACCATCACTCATAAGGATGTTCTTTGTACATCAGATGGTCATTGTTTCACTGGCAAAAATTGTGATTTTGAGTCATGGGTAACTTTGTTTTTGTTTTTAAGGAATCGTGTTTTACAATGTGTTTTATATTATGGTGCAAGTCGTGATATAACAGATTCCCTGGAAAAACAATAGGGCTCAGAAGAAGCCCATGCTTTGTTAAAATAAATTAGGAAGAGTAATATGTAACAAATGCAAAACATTGAAATTCTAATAATTTCAAGTAGCAGATTATGAGGCTATTTGAGCTTAATATTCGACCTTCATTTATAATTCGTATACATGGTGAATAACAATTTTTCTGTTTCAAGAAAAATAAATGAATTAAACACAATTTTTGTTATCTTATATACAATATTCCCTTCATATCTTTACATTTTTGGTGTGCATACGGTTGGATTTAATTGAATAATACATGAAAAAAACCTGGAAATGGACAGTGAGAGAACAAAGAGAAAGAGAGAGGGAGAGAGCAAAAGAGAAAGGGAAAGAAATGAGCCTATTTATGGTGAGAGATTTTGTCATGAACAAGATAAATAAACAATGATGTGAGAAAGTGAGAGAAAGAGAGAGAGAGAAAGATGGAGATAGGGAGAAAGAGTGAAAACAGTTGCCAATATCATGTTAAAATATGTAGTATTATAAACCAAGGAGCGTGTGGGGGGAGGGGGGGGGGGTACCAGCATCATTTACCCTGTCACCTGTTTCATGTAAATTGGTGTTGATGTTTAATTGAACCCCTGGCCCTCGATCCAGCGTGTTTCTATTAGAAGCCAATAAGCCATTATCCGGTTAAGGGATACATTTTGCCTGACGTCCTTTTAAGGCACTGCCGGGCACGGGCCAGTGCCTTGAAAGAATGGTACACGTTGCAGTCCACTACGTCGACGTGCAAATCTAAAAGTCCCTATTATCCTTCTTTTAGAAGGATAATGCAGGGGAAGCTAACCGGATAACGTAAGTAGAAACTCACGCCGTGCCGATTGAGTGCACAAAACGGAGAGAAACCGGAAATCGGAGTGATCACGTGATCGGAATATTTTACCCCGACACTAGGGACTTTTAGATTTTACACGACGAGAACGTGGACTGCCACGATGACATCCCTTTAAGGTAATGTGACGTCCTTTTAAGGCACTGCCGGGCACGGGCCAGTGCCTTGAAAGAATGGCACACGTTGCAGTCCACCACGTCGACGTGCAAATCTAAAAGTCCCTACTAAAAGCCCAGGTTGACCTAGCAGTCCCACAATACTTTGCGGTGACTTTAACCAAAGTTCGATGAACTTTTATTCACTGCCTTTTTACCCGCTAAATCCGAGCAGTGTATTTATCTGGGTAATACGCCTAGATAGAAACTACCCTTCCCTGGCATTATACGCTATTTTCTGGAAAAACATATTAACCGGATAAATTCAGTATAACTAATAGAAACACGCTGTATGTCCGTTGCTGTAATAGTAGATGAAGTGTATACTTGTCATGTGCATAAACTGTAACCACGGTAATTGATCCATGGATTAACATGGATCAGTTATTGAGTTAGTCCGTAGAATAAAGTTGAACCTTGCCTAAGTAATCCACGGTCAATCAAAGTTTGTGAATTATTGCCAAATAAAAATTCTAATCAAGAAAGAAAAAAGGATTTGGAGCATTTTGAAATTTTGTGCGCGCACTGACGCGCGAACGTACGCGTACGCGCGCGTTTATTGACCTTGAACATGATAAATATGAATGAGAAATGACTTTCCGTTATGAAAATATGATCATGAGTTCATTTTTAGAAAATTTCACAAAATGGCGCCTGGATGACGTCACTAGCAAATATTGATGTCACATCTTTTGACAATGAACTATTACAGCGTGTCCACACACAAAACAATTTATCCCGAAACTCTATAACGATACGTCGTATAAAGAATCATCGTATAAATTCCAGGGTGTCCACACACAAGAAACGTCGTATAAAGAATCATCGTATAAATTCCAGGGTGTCCACACACACAAGAAAGTAATCCCAAAACTCTACAGCGAAATGTCGTATAGGTGCGCAGTTTGCTACTGCGGTCATGAAATGGAAGCGGAAATGAGAGGTCAGGTCTCCTTTCGCGTGCGATCCGACGTTAAGCCCCGCCCAGTTAGACTAGTTCCGTCCACACACAAAATTTCCGTGATTAAGCGTGATTAGGCGTGATTAGTTATTGAGTTCTAGTTCGAAACGTTGCCCAAACCTGCGTTTCGTTATACGACGTATCGTTATACGACGTATCGTTAGTAAGCGTCCACACACACAATTTCATCATACAACTATCGCGAAACGGTATAACTATCGCGAAACGGTATAACTAATCACGCCTAATCACGGAAAATGTTGTGTGTGGACAGGGGGTTAATGTGCCAAAATTGGAAGAAATTGACACTACCAAATTTGAGTTATCCTCTGTACAAAAAAGTGGGGATAAATAAATAAAAATAAATAAAGAATAAAAAAATATAGAAATAATAAAGAAAGAACATTCTCACAAAATTAAGAGGTGATCAGTCGATGACAGACAGACTACCTAATAAATAATAAAGAATAAATAAAGAAAATTCCGATGTAATTAAAAGCTGATCTGTCAATGACAGAGCACCTAATTCTAAACGAAAGATTCATGCAATATGCTTGCAGTTAGTGTGATAAAAGGATCTCTATCCTTTCTTACTTTTGATGTATGTTTGGCAAACAAAGAGGTGAGACTTTGAGGGCATTACAAGATTATTAATTTTGTAATGATTTGCTGATATCCAAGCAAGCACAATGAATAATTGAATAAATCTTTTTTGCTCTTACTCCGTGTTTTATACCATTTGGTACCCGTTGAATGAATTGTCCATTCTGTTGTTTTTATGTTTTGGATCTTCTTGCCATTATCCTGATCACAAATTGGATCAAGACATTCATTCACTAGGAATCGAAATGGAGATCTAAAACGAAATGTTTTACGTAAATGTGCAATGTACAAATGTGGTAGTCATAGTTATGCATTTTCCCCACTCTGCTTTTATGTGATGATTTTTATGTAAAATGTGAAACAATACCTCTTGTAAAATGACTTAAGAACTATTTATACTTTTTGTCTTGCATGTCCAGCAGTTACAGCTGTTACAGCTTCGTATTTCTATATATATCTCATGTAAAGTTTTGAACATTTTCATGCAGTGCATGTACACTATGTTCTGGAATAAACTGTAATAAATTTCTATTATACAAAAATGATGTTGCCAATGATTGTAATGTTACAGTCTTCATCGTTCTTTATTGAAAATGAATTTATAAAAGTACACAAAGTAACGACACTTACCACTAATCACGCGATAACCAATAATCGAGAAAGAAGGGAACTCTTCCCTGAATGCGTTTGGCATAGTTTCACTTCCCTATACGTGAGTGCATATTTCCGCCAATATCTTCTGCTATCAAGTCCGAAAAGGAATATATTAGTTATCAATAATGTGGCTCATAATGTACTATAATAATTATGTTGAACCAATTCATTTATTGTTTCCTTCTTCCCTTTCCTTCAATCATGTCAATAATTTCTGTCTGTTTTGCTCTAACTTTTGTTGATAATATTTTACAGTTGAAAGAAAACCCACCTAAAATCTATATATAGATACTGCGTTGTTATTGAAATGCACATAACATAGGCCTTGTTTTAATTTCTGCCTCATCAACCAACACATCTCTACCTCTGAGCACAATCAACCTTCTACACAACCTCGTGATTTATTAATCTGAAAAGATAAAATTATTAAAAAAATTATCTGCCGCCATCGAAACATAACAAATGTAAAAACTCAATGGAGATTTGGTCTTTAAAACAAATTCCGCCCTCCACTCATATAATACGCCTTTGTGCAAGCTCAATTAGTAATCAAGGATGTAGAGACAATAGAAATGATTGTGCTGACTATTGTTCGGTACAACCCTGTTACCATTAAATCAATGACAGGAGTAGGCAAACAAACAACAAAATAACACGTCATTCATTAAGTACAAGTAATGATTATTAATCATACGAATAAGTCGGATCGTACAGAGCAGCAAAGCGATGTTGACGGTCGAATATCGTGAGGAAAAATGTGCAGATGAGAATTGCAAGAGAGATAACTAATTAAGTATCGATGGAGAATATAGTAAGAACCAAGAGGCATTCACCGAATCTTGCCATGAGACCAAAAGGTTGGACTGGATGTTTAGGTTTACGACCCAGCCAAGTTTCAAGAAATAATATAAAACCACTTAAGTTCTAACGATGTCCCTGAGACTTTGGATAACAGTCTCCTTCCTGCTGTTGTCACCTGCAGGAGTTTGATGACATTTTGGAGTTCAGTCCTTGCTACCTTCTGTCTCTCCAGATGATCTTTGTCCCTCTTTTCCGACTCCTGGAGTTTCTTCACCTGGTCTCCCATGGCTGTTAGTTTGGCTCAGGAAGGAGAGGGTGTGGGAGGATTGAAGAGGACAATGGTAAAGAAGATCTGAGATAGAACGGCAGACTGTTTGGCGGTGGGGTAAAACTTTGGGATTAAACCAGTGTGCAAGAGAAGATATGTAACGAAAGCAGGGGAGAGGGTGACATTATAGAAACATGAAAGTGAGGAACGAGTGAGAGATAAATAATGAGAGAAAGAGAGGGAGAAAGAGAGAGACATAATGCACGAAAGTAAGGAACTGATAAAATTTGGAGACTGAAATGAATGCTATTTAGATAAGGAAATAATATGAAAATGGGATATAATCCGGAAGTACAAATACAAAATTAATGGAATTGATGGAAGATGGTAACACAACGGAGATGATAAATTTAATGCAGTAAAAGATTTTTGTAATTATTAAAAACGCAAAATCAAAAATTTCAGCTCAACTATAAATTACAAAAATGACATTATGCAAGCATACTTCATACCTTGACTTTAAATTGTAAACAAATGATGATCAATAGTTTCGATTCGTGGTTAAAGTAACAGAAAATGCCAATGAATTTCTATCCTCTGTCGTTGTCTTAAACTCACCTGATGGTGGCGCTCTTCTTGATAAGATCATTCTGCATCTGCTCAAGATTATTCTTGGACGCCTGTCAATAGATGACAAAATATCAATTATATTCAATACATTATGTTGAATCGCAAGACACTGTCCATATACAAATATGAGTTGCTCTAGTAATCAGGCGAGTCCTTTGATTTTTGCCTGTAAACCGACTTTAGCGATCTCTTTTCAAAACCGGTGAAGTGAAAAATCGGTACCCAGGCATTATCAAATCTGATTGTTGAAGGTTAGTAAAACCCGATTAGAATTATACAAAAATCGAGTGGTACGGAGACTTCTTTGTTAAATACCTGTTGATCTTGATCCCTCTTCCACCATATCGGTAACTTCGAGTTCCCATTAACAACTTCACTTAAATATAGTAATACACATATTTACGTACATATCTTTTGTACATTTAATAGTATGCAGAGCTATGTCTAAATATCGCTTTAAAACCATTACTGTTCAATCAACACTACTCTCATGGTATATGTATACATGTATCAGTATTATTCGTTACATTGTATGATTGTTCATATGTACTGTTGTTACTGTGATGTGTTGTTGTTAATAAATTCAAATTCAAATTCAAAACAACTAACTTTGCCAAGTTCGTATTACAATTTGACCCAAACAACACAAAGGTAAAAATACATTGGTTATAAATCAAGGCTAAATATGGTAATTACCTTATAAGTCTGGGAGAAACTGGGCAGAAAACTATGCAAAGGGGTGGCGTTGAATCAGCAAACCAAGGAGAGTGGAAACTGAGTAAGATTGACAGCTCGACGCTCCTATAATTTATATTATATTTTTGATCAATGAAATCCTGTTCAGCGATTGGACAACATAGCATCATGTGACCAAACATAACATTGCTATGATGTAACCGTGACGTCACCCATGGTATAGTGCACTATACCATGGCACTATACAATGGATGACGTCATACATATGCGATCGATCAAGATCAATGTGCTATCGGTCGCGGTCGCGGTACTGTCGACTGCTCTGCTCTCACTGCACTCTACACTACTTCAGTGACAGTTAACATTAATATCATTTTTATTATTTTTTTTAAATGAAGGTTGGTTTGAAAAATATAAAACAAATACATCATGTACTATTTCAAGCCACTGGTAAAATTATGGATTCCTCGGCGACAGAAATAGCACTATTCCTGCCACCTCGTTCCATAATTTCCACTAGAGCCTCTCAGTGCATGGTATATTTGTTGACTATCAGGGGCTGCGTAGCCTTTAATTACGCGCAGCATAAAAATATTACACACTGCTGTAGAATACCTCATGGGAAGGTTGTGTTTTGAGAATATGATTTGCACTATTTGAATTGGCCATTGTATCTTGCAGAGCACCAATTGGTTGCTTACACATTTGTTGCCGGTGGGGCCCCGATGATACAGGCATTCCGTCCTGTCATTTGTTTTATAACCTGTACCCGCTTGTAAAGGCATCTGTTCACCTGTTCAATGTAGGGACCTGTTTGTCTTCTTTTTATGCAAGGGGGTTATGAATAACCTGTACTCGCTGGTCCAGGCAAGAAAGTAATACTGTTCGCCTGTTCAATGCACGGAACAGTGTCGCCTTTTGTATGACCAGGGGGGGGGGTACAAAAGTCTCGTCTGGTGGTGGCCTCGATGCAGAGAGTACTATGAGTTGGAGCTCCATGCTCCAGTGTATTCAGGTGCAGATACTTGTATAAATTTATCAAAACAATCGAAAGTAATACCCGGGTGCGAATTTTTTTTCTCCAAACAGGTTTACCTACGAGCGTAAAATCCTGCCTCCTGATTGGTTCAGAGGAATACGCATCATGAATATGCATGAGCTGAGCTCACAGCACTGTGGCTGAGCTGCAAATCCTAGTATATGTATTACGCATGCGCGTGGACTTCAGTTTCGCTGGTCATTTAGTGTACAAAATGTATGTGAGCTGTGGTGTGAGGGGATTTTTATTGGGTGAAGGGGGTGTCTGTGTGTTTGTGAACATTTCTGGTTGTTGTGGTGCATGTTTGGTTTGTATAGTTTTCCACATCTTTTTTTTACACTGCAGATTTTTTGACAAAGAGTTCACTTACAGTACACACACTAATATATCAATTTCACACATAGGCTATACATTCAAACACTCTCTTTCTCTCTCTCTCTCTCTTTCTCTCTTTCTCTCTCTATCTCTCCCCTCTCTCTCTCCTCTCTCTCTCTCTCTAAACACACACCCACCCACCCTCATGTATTTACAAACACATAAGCAACAAATGCACACACTAGCTGTCAAGAATACACAATAGACACACACAATGAGTATGAATTATCTTATCAGGATGGTCCTTGAAGACAGGAGATGGTTGGGTGTGGGTCAAAGCCACTGTGTTGCTCTGGGCATGATATCCTGCCATATCAGTGGTTCTGGTTCCTTTGTCACAGAGGAACCTGGCCAAAGAAAACAAAGGACATAAAGTAATAAAGGCTCTACACATGTCAAAGACAAGCTTTTATTATTAATATGCATACCAAGTGCACATTATACTGATTTATCTCTTAACATGAGTATCTGACTAAGTCCTTTTTCAGTCTTCTTTTCTCAGGATCATCCAACTTAAATCAGAATCAAAACAATATTTAAAGGACTTCCATTTCATTGCATTAATTTGAGCTTTCAACAATAAATACAAACAGAAGGTTCATAACCTTTGACCTACTTTCATGAATTTAAACTTGATATGACATGCACAGTATAATGTGGGGTTGTTTAGCTGTATGGTTAGTACTCAAATGAAGACACATAGAGAAACATCAGAGTTAGGTTGCAATCCAGCATGCCTGGTTATATTGTGTATAGAAGAGTCCATACACCACAGTGTACATTAACTGTGTGTATGTGTGTATACATGTAGCATTGAGTCAATGTATAAGATCACATATTACACACAGGATATGATTTTACATTTTCTGTTATTAAGATACAATCCTCATACACATTTATTTCACTGCCTCTATCAACTAAATTTGAGACTCCATATATATTGCATGCATGTGTCACTGCTTTTGAGACTAATTCAGAATACATAATAACCTAACCTGAAATTTCTTCGCCACTTCCCCTGGGTCCGCCACTAGTTCTCTCACCAATTCAGCTCTCATTTAACCAACGGGTACCGATTGCTAGATAGAGGGCGCAAGTAGGTACAAGTAGTGCAGTGGGGCTTTAAATATTTAAAAATGTCAAATAAAATAATATTAATTTCTTTCTATGTATAGAATTGATTTTTTAATGTAAACTAATCTTGCATAACAGTCGTTAGAAATGAAATTACAAATAAATAAATAAATAACGGAGCACATAGAAAGAAATGGATTTATTTTTTGTTATTTTAATAAATAAACGACTGACATGCAAAACTAGGTAAACACCTTTATTTGACATTTTTTAAATATTTAAGTAAATTATTTGATTGTGTTTCTTGTTATTTATCGAACAATAATATGTTGGCCAAACAACAATCGGGGTTTAGGTCTAATCATTCGACGATCACTACACTTATAAAAGTTACGGATGACTAGCTCATGTCACTAGACAAAGGCATGTGCACAGGCACTGTTTTTGTTGATCTTCAAAAGGCTTTCGACTTAGTGGACCACGGAATTCTTCTAGCAAAATTAACCTCTTGTGTTGGTCTACAGGATACATCTTTGAGTTGGTTTAAAAGCTATTTAAATGGTAGACCCTAGTAACATCGATTAATAATACCCTGTCGTCAGAACTACCCCTTACACACGGGATACCGCAGGGATCTATTCTTGGCCCAATACTTTTTCTTATATTTATTAATGATATGCCCTCTTGTTTGGAAAAATGTTCGGTTCACCTTTATGCAGATGACACCGTTATATATTACTCAGACAAAGACTCTTGTAATATTGAAAATGTTTTGAATATTGAATTGCATAATGTGGTGGTTCAGCCCGGGCCAGTATGGCTCTCACGCATATGTATGTATATGTGCGCGAGTGCCGCATTTTGAGGCACTCGCAGAATTGTCTTCATGGTCGGGTCCAGTTGTGGATCCCGACAGATTTTAACTGAACTGGATGAAAGCAACACCTGCCTATTCCAGTTCCCAAGAATCGACGTAGTTTACTAAGTGCGCACCGAACGGAGCTCCGGCATCGCACGAATACTGCAGCTTCAGCTACAAGTGTCGAACGTACAGTGTATGGTAGGATTAATCCTTTATTATTTTAGTATTCCCCTTAATTAGTAGTTTATATTTAAGTAACAAGTTAATAACCGCTCGAAACACTACAATGGCGTAATCGCTTTTTTATAGTCGAACCTGTGCTAGATATTTTTTTAGTCGCACACGTGCGAGCCGCCATCTTGGCTGCATAGACCGCCGTGTTGTAGGAATTTTCTATTTTTGAAACTTTATTTGTAGGGCCTTAATTACAAGCTTATATTTTTTCATTTTGTATCTAGTTCTTTTTGTAGATTAGTATTTTAGGGACTCGTTGATAATTTTTACGGCCGTATTTCGATATTTAACATCGTTTTCGGTCAATTATGTACTTAAAATTAGTCACTTATTTCCACTCTTACGGCCGTATTTTGGGTCATAGTCTTGCCAGGAGGACGGGGGTGTATTAGTTTTTGGCCATCTCTACCGAGCCCTATACCGCGAAGCGAAATTCGACTTTCGCGGTGTTTTTTTCGGTGGAGGTATATGGCCGTTTAAGCGTAGCTAGGTAGGATTAGGTGAGTCATCTCTACCGAGCACTATACCGCGAAGCGAAATTCGATTCGATGCTTAAATTCTTATTGTACTAAGAGAGGCGGGAAGATTCGCCGGCAATTCGATTCGGTGTTTTTCGGTGGAGGTATATGGTTGTTTAAGTAAGAAACTTAGTAAGTAGGATTATTAGTGAGCAACTAAGTAAGTAGGATTATGTAAGAAACTAAGTAGGATTATTTAGCAAGCAACTAACTGAGTAGGATTATGTAAGAAACTAAGTAGACTAGGATTATTTAGTAAGCAACTAAGTATAGGATTAGACTATGTAAGAAACTAATTAAAATAGGTGGTAATGTTGTATTTAAGCACAATTGGATAGACATTGGAATCACTCGTATAAGACATTTGTTGGATGAGCATGGTAAATTTTATTCACATATAACATTTATTCAAAAATACAAAGTTAAATGTCATTTTCTTGACTACTACTCTTTAATCTCTGCACTTCCAAAAGAATGGAAAAATGATATCCTACAGCACCAAGCTGAAAGCAAAACACCCCAAGAAGAATTATTGCATAACTTAAAGAAGGTTTTTAAAGTATGCAAATATGTTCATCAAATTTCTGTTGAAAAGATCCTTAAAGTTCCGATTCCGGAAATGAAATGGGCTACAATTCCAACTGAACCTGTTCAAGACTGGAAAAAACTTTACACTATTCCTTTAAAATGTTGTCTTTCTACGAAACTTCGTTATTTTCAGTTCAGAATTGTACATCGAATACTAGGGGTCAACAAATATCTTCACATTATGGGCATAGCTAATTCTAATTTATGTACATTTTGCTTATCCTCTGTTGAAAGTATTTCACACTTGTTTTGGGAATGCCCTGTTACGCATCAATTCATCCAAGACTTCCAAAGCTCTATTCTAAACAATGAAGTGCTTTTGAATCAAAATTCCTTTTTGTTTGGTTTCCCAGATGGTATGCAATCGATCTTTAATTTTGTCATTTTATATGCAAAACACTATATATTCTCTGCAAAATGCAAAGGGAACGGTTATCTTTGAATTCTTAGAAGATGCTTAAACATTTTTATGAAGTTGAGCGGGTTCTTTCTACCAAACGCAATAAATTTGTTGTATTACTAGATAAATGGAGACATGTGCAACTGATGTAACAATGTTTGTTTTACCAATATGTCACAACATGTACTTTGTTCAAGTCTACTGTTTTGTTCTTGCTCAAGAATGATTGAATAAAATTTTCCTTTGGAAAAAAAAGAAAAGAAACTAAGTAGGATTATTTAGTAAGCAACTAAGTAGGATTAAGAAACTAAGTCTTAAGTAAGATTATCTACTAGTATTAGGTAATCAAGTAGACATACATGTACATGTAGGTAATTTAAGTTATAAATTGTAAATTATAGACACATTCCTGACTTGATTGGATGGGAGTGTGTTTGCATGGATTTTTAGACTGAATTTACACTGTCAGTCTTGTTTTGGTATTTCTGAGGATTTACATGTAGTTAGGGTTAGGTAAATTTTTTGTGACAGTTTCGCACATGTTCTAAGTGTATCAGAGCTGACAGAGCAATCGTTAATTTCATCTTCATTTCATTATACCATCGTTACTAACATTAATTAAAGTATATATGACCTCGCAGAAGGTTTGGATTAATTTCTGTATATAAATGGGGAGGATGTTCTGAAGGTTTGTGGTAGTTTAACAACCACCAAAATTTTAGCCTGGAGGGAGGAGTGTGGGGGCTTGAATGAAGAATTATTTTTGCAGTGTCCTCGTCTCCGTGGAGCCGAGGAGCTTCTGCATCTTTTTGATTTCACGCCTGTAGCCGGGTTTATGGCTTTGCCAGGGAAGGAAACGGGCACACCGCACCCCATAGCCGGAGGAACGGCTTTTCCGCTGCCGACAAGCCCCCAAGGGCTGGAAGGGGCGAATCTAGAGGTAGTTACCGACCTCCATCCAATGACTACCTATCATCTTTTCCTTGTAGTCCAGCGGATCACAGGTCGCAGGGGCGCCGAGACTGCCCCCGGCCCCACCTGCCGAGGTCTCTCAGTTATAATGGAACGAAAAGCTGGAATTCCTTCCGCAAAAAGTTCACTACGTATGCTGCGTCTTGTCACTGGCTGGAGAGAGAGAGTGTGGATGCTCTCGGCTGGTGTTTAGAGGGTGCCGCATCGAACTGTTATTCGAACCTTATCGGTATGGGCACCAATATGTACTATCCAATGCTGATGGCACTGGGGCGTCGGTTTGGGACTGCCCGATTCCCGGGGGAGGCTATAGCCGAGTTTCAGACGGCTCGCCAGCTCCCGGAGGAGTCCCTCCTGGAATGGTCCGACCGGCTCCAAGCGTTGTTTTACGAGGCTTTCGGATGTGACCGTAGGGGTGACAGCACCCAAGTGGTGCTGCAACTTTGCCAGGGTTGCACGAATAGGGCGGATGGGTTAACTCCTTTAAATAAGCACCCAAAGTCCATTGACGAGGCTCTTGAAGCCATCAGGTGGGCACAGCACACCCAACGTGTAGTGTACGGGAGCGAGCCCCTCCGCCCATATTCAGCTCCTCGGCAGCGGGTGCAGCGGACTTGCCGGTACGATCAGGAGGAGGATGAGGAGCCGGGAATTTATCAAGTTCAGCAAACCTATCCCATGGATCGGTCCCCGGCAATTCCCAGGGGTCGAGATGCTCCCCGTCCCGCTCCCGTGGAAGACCGCGGGAAGGTCACAACCCCTTCCGAAGTTCAGGCCAGGAATGACATTGGCAGTCTGAAGAAGGACATAGGCAGTATTAAAATGGACATAGGTGGTTTGAAAAAGGAGGTAGCCGGTCTAAGAACACGCATAGACAACATGGATAGTGTCTTAGCGGATATTCTAAAGACTGTTAAGTCTTTAGAGGTTTCTGGGCTCCCCAGGACCCGCTCTCCATCTCCCAGATCGAGGCTGTTTTGATTGTGGCCAGACTGGCCATTTTAGCGGGATTGCCCGGTCCGGTCTGTGTCCTTCGCGGCTTCTGATGTTCCGAGAAACCTGGAGGGGTCGGAGAGCGAGGCCAATCTCCAATCTGGAAAAGGAGGCCTACAATTAGTGAGTACCTGTAAGATTAACGTTAGTGACCCGCCTGACTCTTCGGTCGGTCGCCCTGATAAGGTGCCGGGTAAGGCACCTGTGAAGCAGGTTAGATGTCAGTCTGTGGGGGAACAAAGGCTCATGCGAGAAGGGAGTAAGGATCTCTCCCTTCTCAGCCCACCCACAGGCTCCCATTTTGGATGTAATCAATTGTATTTTTTATTATTGATTTATTCATAGCAACCATATTCATTCATAGAAATGGATTGATAAAATACATACATTTTCAACATGATTATAAACAGTATTCAATTGAGTACAATTAAATTGGTAAATTATGAATATAAATACATGTAGATCATTAATACAAAGAACATTACAAATCATTCGGGTATATCATATTACAGGGAAGTAACTACAAGTAAAGAAGGGAAAAAGCTGCAGGGATCAATCGAGTATACTTTACATCCAAAGACTAAAATAGATAATATAATTATAAAGAACGTTAACGTATGGGTATAAACTGTACTGAAGAATTATCGCAAATTGATACTCTGAAACAAAGATAATATTTAATCAAAAGAAACCAGCTGCATGTGTCAGGGTACAAATTCAAAAGAATGTGGAATAGTTGAAAATGTACATTGCACTAGTCACCTGCTTATTGTAAATTGTACACACACCAAGGGATACAACTATTCTTAAATCGGTTTGTTTTACACCTTGGCAGACTCACTTGTTTACTAAGGTTATATTTTGTCTCTCGTTTTGGTGGGAGAAGATCATTTAGCTTGTGTTCTGGTTTAGGTATTTAGTTAAATAATTACAAGCACATACTCTTTCTATGATTAGCTAGGGAATCAATGTAATAGATTCCTCTCATCGGCTATCAGAAGAGACTCTGCTTGGGTTAGCTGAGGAAGTGGTCGAGTTACAGCCGATTAAATCTGACGGGCTATCAATCAGACAAATGAGACAAGTCACGGCTTCTGAAGACTCCTGCCCTACCCACCTCCAAGATATGTGGGATGGGTCAGAAACTCTTTTGATGCCGGACGAAAAGTCACATAAATATCAAGATGTCTTTGTCAAAGACGAGTCCAACCTTGGCAAGTTTACCTCTATCACTCAAAAGATAGACACCGGAGATGCCCGTCCAACTAAATAGAAGATTGTAAGAGGATGCTGAAAGCCGGAGGGTACGGCCTTCTATCTCCCGTTTTGATAAGGAAAAGGAGAAGGGAGGGCTATGTTAGATGGTGTTTAGATTACTGTAAACTGGTTACTAAGAAAGATGTTTAAGTTTTCCCTTTACCCAATATTGAGGAATGTCTGGACACCCTAGCCGGAATGTGTGGTTTTCTAAACTAGATGCAAACTCTGCCTATTGGCAAATTCTAGTGGAACAATCAGACATAGAGATAACGGCTTTTTATTACAGAACAAGGTTTATTTGAGTTTGGGTTGGCCTTCAGGTTGTGTAATGCTCCATCTACATTTATGAGAGCAACAAATTTGATTTTACATGGTCTCCATTGGTGTTTTGGTATTAGGGAATTCTTTCAATGGCCATCCCAATCTTCAGAGAGTCCTGGGGCAGTTTCATTTGTATCGGCTAAAGCTTAAACCTAAGAAGCGTGCTTTGTTTCAGCCTGCGTTGGCTGTTTAAACTTTAAGCTTGAAGAACTAAGCCGTTATAACATGCAAATCATTACCGTAAAGGCACTAGGCATGCTAAGGCTGATGCCTTGTCGAGAATCCCAATACGCGGTCCAACTTGTGATGAGTATCAGCTTGGTATTGATCCAGAGGGTCTCCCATGTCGGGCCTGACATTATTGTACACGCGCACATAGGAATTAGTTTCAGTTTGCTGAGGAAGTAGATTATGTGGGGCCATGGGCCCAGAGGCCATCGGCCTAATATGTATCTACTAACATTCCACGTGCCATTAAGAAGCCAGGCAGAGAGGCTCAGAAGCCGAGCAGAACGGTTCAGAAGTCGGGGCTACGTTAGTGCTGAAGGTGTAGTTGACACAAACAATGTGGACAGTTATGTTAACTCCACTACAGTGGACAATTCCAATAATAACAGAAGTTTTATGTTAATGCCACAACAGTGGACAGTTCCAATGAACTGTTTTGATTTTATGCAATCCCAAAAGGATGACAAGCTCCTGAAGTCAGTTTATGCATGATTAACAGTTACAAGGGGAACCCAGTCAGAGTACAATCATGTTTTGGGGACCAGAGGAGAAATTCCTCTGGATCAACACAAGCCTTTTGACTCTACATGATGGTGTTATTTGCTGCAATACGATGGTATCATGATCTTGCCAGCAGACGCGGTGGCTATTGTGATCTATAGGTCTGCATCCGTGTGCCGAGTGGCACAGAGAAGGTAGATCTTACTCTGTTCAATTGTTTTCACTTTCTATATCATTTTCCATCGGTTTTCAGTGATATACTTTTCTCATTCTTATACATTGTTGTCACTCGATTTCAGGTCAGTGATAGCGGTGACCACAGAGAACGCCCAAAGGTTATACTCTGGGTTTGCAAGTCTTGTTATGCGCCTCAGTCATTTATTATATACTGCCCCGGTTAACCTCTTACTCTAGTGCCAAGTATTTTTCATAATAATGTTTCCCTCTATGATTTAGAGAATTATTTACAGACAGATCTGGGAGATATCCTGTGCATAATATGGAATTTCTCAAAGTATAGATCCTGTCATAAAGTCAAATAGTGTATATAGCATTCCCTGTGGAGTATTGTGTGACTATACAGGTACACAGAGTATTCTTCCTTTTTGGGAGTTTCTTTATGTATAGTTGTTTTCATCTTTGGTCACCTACTACACGTGACGCCGGCACAGTAAGGGTTAACCGGCATATTCCTGTTCCCCTGAACATTTCTGGGACTTAAATTCCATTTAGCCGCAGCTATTGGAATGAACCAGTATATTCCTGTTTCCACGTACATTCCTGTTCCCTTGAACACTTCAGGGACTTAAATTCCATTTAGCAGGCTACATGTAGCTAGGTGAACTAGCATGTTCCTGCTTTCTTGAACATTTCAGGGTCTTACAATGTATATTCTATGTAGCCGTTTGGCTCCTTCCCTACGTAGCCGTTTGGCTCTTCCCCTATGTAGCCGTTTGGCTCTCATATGGGATTGCCCAGTCTCTGGATACTGTCTGCACCGTCCGGACTGCACTTGCGGAGCCATTTGGCTCTTCCCCCTTTCTGAAAACTCATTGCCATTCATCGTTTTCTTGTACGTTCATCACTCTTGCACTTCCATGCTTCCATGTATGAGATTGCTCGGTCTCTCGGTAATTTAATGTTTTCCGTAGCCGGTTTCGGTGTGCAGTATTGGTAGGGTTGGGTGAGGTCGCCCGCCCCCAGGAAAGGCCAAGACTTCATCGGTGCTGGCAAGGAGGGTCCTTGACCCATCCGCTAGCGGAACGGCGTAACCCCGCACTGCGGTACGGGAGTAGTCTTAGGTTAAATTTTTAGTTTAGTTAGTGTTGCAGTTAAGTTTTAAGTAGGCTTCAAACTCATTAAATGGGGAATAATGTGGTGGTTCAGCCCGGGCCAGTATGGCTCTCACGCATATGTATGTATATGTGCGCGAGTGCCGCATTTTGCGGCACTCGCAGAATTGTCTTCATTGTCGGGTCCAGTTATGGATCCCGACAGATTTGAACTGAACTGGATGAACCAACACCTGCCTATTCCAGTTCCCCAAGAATCGACGTAGTTTACTAAGTGCGCACCGAACGGAGCTCCGGCATCGCACGAATACTGCAGCTTCAGCTACAAGTGTCGAACGTACAGTGTATGGTAGGATTAATCCTTTATTATTATAGTATTCCCCTTAAAGGTGAAATTCTAGGATAATCCCAAATATTGAGATAATCACATTAATAGAAAGCTTTTAACCCCAGAATAACACTAAATGGCGTTCAACCGACAAAAAAAAATCAGAATAGTAAATTTATGCGAGTAAACTCCACCAAAATCTCGAAGTCGGAAACCCGGAAATGCACGGAATTGCCGGGTCCTCTGTTCTTGACGTCACGACCGGGGATCATGGGTTGAGTGAGAGTGAATGCCAGTGATATGCCCACGTAAATGCTATCCTGTTAAAGCTTAGAATTTTTCTTGTTAACGAGTTTATGTGATAGATTTTCTGTTTTTATTTGAATGAAGAATAACTAAGCAACGTTTTCCAGTCGCTGATTTCTTTTTGTATCCTCGCATTATCATTTTTGGTAGAGTTTTAAGACGGGTTTACTGCTTGGAAAATAAGGTTAAATCATATGCAGGTATGAATAGGTGGGTGTACATATTATCTTGTCATCAGATAAGGTACAGGAGCAGTTTTGTGAAACGAATAGGCCTAGACGAACTGTGACTGTAATTATCATGGATGTGTTTGACTGCCTCAAAAAAGGATACAGAACCAGTTAAATATTTGTTTTAAATATATATATATATCACACTAGCTTGAACAAGATCAAGCTTCCTCATTTAGCGGACGACGTCTATGAACGATATTCATCCGCAATTAAGTGATACGGCTCTTGCACGAACGTTCGTGAAGCGAGCGGAATCGGCAGGTAAGACCAGGCCGCTGCTCTAGGCTGCTTGTTGAACGTACATCGCCGAAATTGAGCTCCGTCTTGAAATGCTTGCAGTCGTATTTTAAACTGTTACTGTCAATGGATGACGTCATCTTCCTCCATGCGCAGTAACAGTTTAAAATACGGCTGCAAGAATTTTAACATGGCCTGGAGCTCAATTTCGGCGATGAAAATCCGGAAAAAAAGACCCTTAAAAGCATCATACAGTCAATCTGGTAAGTGGAACCGATGTAGTTTAGCCTAGGCCTAATTTACAATAATAAATGCATCGGATATGCATCGGGTAAAATGTAGTATTTTGGGCATTAGTTTAATGCTCGGACGCGAGCAGTAGTTTGCAATGCGGTCACTATGGTTGGCTTCTGTCTCTAAAGAGAGGAGCCGACCCTACCCAAATCAGAGGCTAACGAACGAAAGAGACAGAAATCTTCGGTCTAGAGCGCTAGGTGCTACTGCCGCTACTCCCCGGCCCCGGCTGCAGGAACGTCGACATCTCCTTGCTCTCCGACTTCTCTATCGTCTTCTCCCCCACTTGTACTTGCGTCCTCAGCCCAACTTCCATCATCCTCGTCTGCACTATCGTCCCTTTTTCCTTCATTATTTTCATCTTCTTTCTCCATAAACTCTTCAAAATCCATAAAAGATCGTTCTCGTCAAACTCTCCAGCCATTATCAATTGATATAATTATATAATATGTACCGTACGTGAATCGAAAGTGTATATGTATAAAGCGAGCTAGACCGAACGCGAGAAAGACTCGAACGAAGCCAAACGACCGGATCTACTTTACCGAGCACACGAAAACAATCTCACCAAATTCAACACACTCAAACAAAATTACATGGTGAAAATATCGACTAATATATAGCGCATCGTTGGCTTGTTTATGTCATAATTCTGAAAAAGGGAATTGATATTAGTACTATGAAATATTAGGGGAAGGTGAAGAATTCTACATAGAGTTATGAAACTAAACTTTGAAACTAAATAGCAGAAATTCGTATCTCTCTGCCCATGTTTTCTATGGAACATCCGGGTACGTGAATATACTCGTCCCCGGGCGTGACGTCACAAATAGTGGACCAGCTCCGTGACTGACTTTCTAGGCAAAGAGAGGAGGCTATTTTTCGACATTTCAATTGAGGATATCCAGTAGCTAGAAGATTTTTGTGATATGCAATGAAAATGAACAACTTCGAAATAGCATAGGCTTGCCGTAGGTACCAAATTAATGGACATTTATTGTCCTAGAATATGAGCTTTAATTAGTAGTTTATATTTAGGTAACAAGTTAATAACCGCTCGAAACACTACAATCATTTATATTCTTGGATGAATTGTAATAAGTTGAAAATAAATTGTTCTAATACTGTTAGTATGCTGATAGGCACTAAATATATGTTGAACAGACACAATAGGTTAGACTTAAAAAATAAATGATAATGATATTGTTCAAGTTGACAAATTTAAATATCTAGGTATTTTTATTGATTGTGAATTAAAATGGAATATACACATTGATGAATTATGTAAAAAGTTTGGAAAAATTATTAGTTTCTTAGGAAGATTGCGTAATTATGTTAATGAGACTGGGTTAAAACTTGTATATAATGCCGCAATTATGCCACATTTTGATTATGGTGACGTGTTATTGGATCCGGGCACTGAGACTCAAATAGACATGTTACAAAAATTACAGAACAGGGCTGGTAGAATTATTCTTAAATTTAAATTATCTGAACATAAACCAATTAGTGAAATTCATGATATTTTAAATTGGGAAATTTTAGAAAATAGACAAGTTAGGCACAGTTATTCTTTGATGTATAAAATATTTCACGATTTGGCACCTGTATATTTGAAAGAGAAGTTTATTGTTAAGACTACAAACTATGCCCTTAGAAGTACTAATTTAGTTTTGCCTAAACCGAAAACACAGAATTGTAAGCGTACGTTTCTGTATCGAGGAAGTAAATTATATAATGGGTTATCTATGCACACTCGACAATCAAGAAGTTTGGCTATATTTAATAAAGAAATAAAAAGTATAGTTTGACAGAGAAATATTTTTTAAAATATGTTTTTATTGATAATATTAATACTAATTTATGATTGTAAATACAATTGTTTATTGTTCTTTGTAATATACCCTGGAGGACTTGGGAGGGGGTAGCGGGAGGGGTTGGCGGTATCGAGAGGGTGGCGGGAGTGGGTGGTGAGGTGAGGGGGTCGATAAGGGGGATAGTGCTTTGGTAAATTATTACGATTAAACATTGATATTATATGTAAATTAATATGATTCTTTTTTGCTTTTGGACCCCATGGAAGAACAGGACCATTTTGGGCTATCCAACCGTTTATCTATATGTAACACATTTACTTACTTTCTTATCATTTGAAATGTGTTTTATATGTATGTTTTGTAAACTTGTATGTATATATGGATTTCGGAAATAAAAACAAAGAAACAAACAATTCTTATAAACGCCTGATCTGCAAGACTACGTAAAAAATAGTTTCATTTAATTTTTTATTTGTTTCTTTTTTTATTATTTCAATTTAAAACGACTTAAATTTCTATTCCTTAAATTCCATTCTAAACGACTGATGTGGAAGACTAGTCAACGCACCCTTTCGAGAAAGCCCCCCCCCGCTTATCCCGAAATGGTGCGTTATCGAAAGGGTGCGTTCAAGTCAACGCGACGCTACCTGACCTTTTGGAATAAGCCGGCTCTCAGTACTCTGAGAGATCTTTACTGACACTAATTTCAATTCAATTCAATTCAATAACAAGAAAAGAAGTTCACAAGTGATTTGTTTAGATACAATAACACTTTATCTTTAAAACCTTATTATACAATAACTATCCTCTTTACTATTGAAATATTTCATCTGAATCTTCGAAGTCTCTTTACACGTTTCATCTTTGAAATTTGTCTTCAAGAGATCTGACTGTATGGGCGGCCAAAGGGATCAAAATTAACGTGACTTCAAACAAAGGACAGTCATAAACAGACAAAGGACGTAGCGAAACAAACAAAGACTTAGAATGGTGAAAGGTCCATGCCAAACGAACAAAGGATGTTTAGAAACAAACGAAGGACGATTAGAAACAAACGAAGGACGATTAGAAACAAACAAAGGACGATTGGAAAAAAACAAAGGACGATTAGAAACAAACAAAGGACGATTGGAAACAAACAAAGAACGATTCGAAACAAATAAAGGACGATGGGAAACAAACAAAGGACGATAAGAAACAAACAAAGGACGATTAGAAACAACCAAAGGACGATTAGATACGGACGTCAAACCTTGAATCATGAAATGTCTATGCCAAACGAACAAAGGACGATCAGAAACAAACAAAGGACGATGAGAAACGAACTGAACATATGAGGACAACAGAGGGCGTACTCGAGGTTTTTCTAATTAATCTACTACCTCATAGGCTCAGTCAGTCCGCATTAGTGTGTGTGAATCTCGCTCAGAGAACGTACTGCGTAGACCGTATGCACATTCAGAATGGTTATGAATAAGTAAATGAGTTTACGGTGCATGCATCACTCATTTGAAGTCATCGTAATGTAGCGTCCTTAAAATGGTTTTGCCTCATTTTGGTACCAAATGAAAGGAAATAAATTGAACTTTCACTTCTTCATATCCTTTTGATTATATTTCAACGAAATGTGGGTAGATGACGAAAACTCTTCGTTTAAAATTGCACCCCCATTTGACTTTCAACACTTCTAGAGCTGAGATCGAGCTGCATGCAAGGCTCTGTCCAAGTTTTAACGAGAGAAACGAAAGTTGGGTCGTGATACCATCTCCTTGGTGATACCCCACCTGATTTACATTGGTTCCTGTGTTATAGTGGTGGGGTATATTTTTAACGGGAGCTTTTCGGGATGAAATGCGAATAATTTATCATGCCAAGAATAAAAAATATATGGGGGAAATAAATGGTGTAAATCGAGCGAAAACCATCATGCATCTATCTCTTAGGATGTTCAAAACAATACATGATGTGTTTGCTTCCAAAATATAATCATATTTCATACGCCCTCTGTTGTCCTCATATGTTCAGTTCGTTTCTCATCGTCCTTTGTTTGTTTCTGATCGTCCTTTGTTTGTTTCTTATCGTCCTTTGTTTGTTTCTAATCGTCCTATGTTTGTTTCCAATCGTCCTTTGTTTGTTTCTAATCGTCCTTTGTTTTTTTCTAATCGTCCTTTGTTTGTTTCTAATCGTCCTTCGTTTGTTTCTAATCGTCCTTCGTTTGTTTCTAAACATCCTTTGTTCTTTGGCATGGACCTTTCACCATTCTAAGTCTTTTTTTTGTTTCGCTACGTCCTTTGTTTATGACTGTCCTTTGTTTGTTTGAAGTCACGTTAATTTTGACCCCTTTGGCCGCCCATAGACTGAGCCTAAACAAATATTATACTGGCTTATTCCGAAAGGTCGGGTAGCGTCGCGCCGCGTTAACTTGAACGCGACCATTCGTCAAAAGCCCCCCCCCCGGTTTTGCCGAAAGGGTGCGTTGGATTGTTAGGGTGCGTCAGGTCAGATAACGCGACCAAATGGCACATACGGGGGCTTATTCCAAATGTACGCGTTCAGAGTCCCATGCCAACAGCGCGCGCCTGTTACGTACGTACGTCGCGTACGTATACGTGGTGTGTATGCATATGGTGGATATCGATGTCGATCGCGAGCTGAGAGAGATGGAGAGAGTTAAGTTAAATTTTCTTTCGTCGATTATTACGTCAAAAAGAGGTTTTTTTTTAGCTGAAAATCAATAAGTAACTACAACTAATTGTAGTGGACAGAACTTATTGGTGCTCGCGTCCAGAATTTTTGGCCCCCAAAGCGTATTTCGACTCTTTTTGGCATTAACAAAAAGTTAAACTTAAGCCTAAAGGCTAAGCCAGGCTTAGCCTAACCCTAATGCCTTAGCCAGGCCCAAGGGAAGCCCATATAGCCATAGACTAGGCTCTAATTTCTTTATTATTCAATCAACCACTTTCATATCTGGCAGATGGTCATGCATGTGTCAAGCAGGTCAAGCTCTGCAATCATAAACATTTTTAGACTTGAGGTCAGAATATAGAAGTTTTTAGCTTTTTTTGCCAAGTGGTAAACCGTAATGCTGTATTAAACTGACCTTGATGATCGGATCGGTTGCTCGGATCGGCTGAGCTCAGTCCCATGTGCTTAATTTGGCGTAACCTTTCAGAACTAGCGAAGGGGCTAACTTAATGAGGCTCTATTAAATAAAGAGAAAAAATATAATTGCTTAATAAAAATAAAATAAAACAAACTACAATTTCTGATTGGCTTAGGCAAGGGAGGGAAGGGGGTCCGAGGGGTGCTTGCTAAATAACGTGAAAAGAAAAACAAACTCTCATTTGTGAATGGCGTAGCGAATGGGGAAAGGAATGGGGGGGGTGCTTGCTCGATTAATACCGGTTCTATATTATAAAGTGAAAAGCGAACTATAATTATTTTAGGATTGGTGTAGCCAGGGGGCTTGCTTAAGACAGGTTCTATATAAATGGGATGGAATGGGGGCTTGATTAATTCAGGGGCAATCTTGCACTTTCTGCCCATTTGTCCATCTCTTTGGGAGCCTCTTCCGAGCAATGAATGAAGTCTATAGGGGCACCGTTCAACTCTACGGTGACCCCCTCAGAAGCCTTGGGGCTCCGTCCTTCTTTTGGGGATCGATCCCCCTCTAAGCATGAATGAAATACATTATTGTTATGTACTGTGCCGGACTTACCAGATGATGCCCGGTTAATAGGTCAAATTTTAGTGATGGTCGGGCAGCATTCACACCAAGGACTCCATTAAACTTACCAATAATACAATTTTAAAAATCTAAAGTATTATGGTGTAAACAGGCGCGTCGGAAGGAATTTTAAAGTGGTACGTATACGGTCAACGGATTGAGGGCGTGGCACAACTGCGAGGGAGCGGAGCACCGCAGGGGGGGGAGGGGAGGGGGAGGCGCGGATCCAGGATTTCTTAGGGGGGCCCAAATTTTAAATTATGCGAGTCAAATATTGGTACGTAACGGTGACCAGCAGTGGCGTAATGAGCAAAAACGTTTGGGGGGGGGGCAGGCAAAAAAATCTGCATCACCCCACTCTTACATGCAGGCCCCGCTGAACGTTTTTCAAAGTGGGTGGGGGAGGCGACAGTATTTACGATCAGGTATAGCGTAGCGTAAATTGGCGTGGGGTCTAGGGGCAAAGCCCCGGCGGGGGTCAAAGGGTGGAGCCCTCGGAAGCCCAAGGGGTATGATTGGCATTTATTACGGTCAGATGAGCATATTTCGATACCTTATTCATGACACTGGCAGGTTACTAATTGGCATGGGGTCCAAGGGGCGGAGCTCTCGTAAGCTCAGGGGTTTTAGGCATTAAATTACCGTAAGATGAGCGTCTAGGGGCACGCCTTAGGGCCCTAGGTGGGGTCCAGGGGGCAGAGCCTCCAAAAGCTCAGGGGTTTTAGGCATTTAATTACGGTCAGATGAGCATATTTTGATACCTTATTTGTGCACTGGCAGGTCACTAATTGGCGTGGGGTCCCGAGGGCAGAGCCCCCGGGGCCTCAGGGGTTTTAGGCAATAAATTACGGTCAGATGAACAAATTTTTATACCTTATTTGTGACACTGGCAGGTCACTAATTAGTGTGGGGTCCAGGGGGCGGAGCCCTCAGAAGCTCAGGGGTTTTAGGCATTTAATCACGGTCAGATGAGCATATTTTAATACCTCATTATTTTGTGACACTGGCAGGTCACTATTCCTTCTTTCTATTTCTCTCTAATAAACGTTTTCACAAAAGTGTGTGTGGGGAGGAGGGAGAGCTCGAGGCCCTCGAGCCCCGCCGTTCCGCGGGCCCTGACATGTAAGCCTCTAAATAAGCATATTTCTTGCCTGACTGTAAATTGAGGAATTTGTCATTTCCAACAAACGCATAAAAGAGTATAATTTACTAAAAAGTGAGACAAAATCTCGGAAAAATTATGTCATTTCAGCAACATTTGTAAATCACCGGTATCGAATTAGAAATAAACCACCTTTGAATTTTATTTGGGGGCAGGCCCCCCCAAGCCCCCAAGCCCCCGTCAGTACGCCACTTATCCACCACTGGGGAGGGAGGCAAGGGCCTTTTGGCCAATCCAATCTTTGTTGGCGGGATTAATCGCAACTGATCTCCCTTTCTTTTCACCCTTTTCTTTTCTTCTTCCTCTTTTTGTTCCCTTTTAGCTTTCCTCTTTCCCTTTCTCTTCCTTCTCTCTTTTTTGTTGGCGGGGAGAGGCAAGGGCCTTTTGGCCTCCCACGATTCACAACTTGTTGGCGAGAAAATTGCAACTGATATCCCCCTTCTTTTCCTTTCTTCCTCTTTTTTTCTTTCCCTTCTTCTCCTCTTTTCCTTTTTTCTTTCCCTTTCCTTCCTTCTCTCTTATTTTTTGATGGGGGAGGAGGCAACAGCCTGGGAGGCAAGGCCCTTTCGGCCCTCCCCCCGATCTCCTTCTTTTATTCCCTTTTCTTTTCTTCTTCCTCTTCTTTCTTTCCCTTTCTCTCCTCTTTCCCTTTCCCTTCTTTTCCTTCTCTCTCTCTCTCTCTCTCTTTTTTGCTGGGGGGCAAGGCCCCCTGGCCCCCCTGGATCCGCGCCTGGACTCGAAATAATGCAATCTGATGCATACCTTGGAAGGAAATTTGATCATACTTAATTAAAGAAATCATTACCATCTCCCCTCATATGATAAGACCGCTATACCCTATAGTATGGTCTACAAACACAATCGAACCTACGCACACACCTGAAATACATTAGCTTACATCGTCCCAGGGGCGGATCTAGCTTTTTCCTCTGGCATTTTTTCCATTGGAATTTTTTCCACTGGCATTTTTACCTCTGGCATTATTTCCTCTGGCATTTTTACCCGACACCTGTATGATTGCATGCATGGGCTTGCGTGTGCATTCGTGTGTGTCCACGTTTGTGTCTTTCTGAGTTTGACTTCACGTAGTTATTTTGTGTGAAACAGTTTCAATAATAAAAAATAGTTCAAACAACCTAAAAGTACGATAAACGGATAGTTCTGCTTCACCATCTTTAACAAAAATTAACACACCCTTTTGGCAAAACCAGGGGGGGGGGGCTTTGAACGAATGGTCGCGTTCCAGTCAACGCGACGCGACGCTACCCGACCTTTCGGAATAAGCCTATTATACTCCTGGTACATGGCAGCTTTTATGATTGTCAAATTTATTGAAACAGATAATTACATAATTATCTTAAGCAATGAAAAATACCATCCAAAACATTACAAACTGGTGAATAATATCTCTTAACTTCAAAGGATGAAGCAAACATTTCCTTGTTTGAAAAAATTTATTGAATCCTTCCTTATATTGAATAAACAGAGGGTCGTGTTAGCTTCAGAAACCCCTTAAATTCGGACATAAATCTTAGACTGTAAAAAAAATATTCCAAAATGTTAAGAACTCAAATAATCAATTACTACAATGTTAAGGTACAAAGTATGTGAAATATTGTGCCCATAACCGACCTCTATTCACATATACCTGTAACTTGGTTTAAGTTGAAATGGCGTATATTCTTTTGTTTTTTGATCTCCCAACAAAGCGCTATTCACCTCATTGGTAATGGTGCATGGACTATGAATAATAGTAACCAATTAATGAACTAAACCTGGTTTGGTAATCTCTGTAGGGCCTATAGAGATGGCTCTTAATATATTAATTGGGTGTTTCCCACTCTCGCGGCACCCACCCCCCCCCCCCAAATCAAGGACTAGCATTAAAAAAAGTGCACAGATCATTTTACACTCTCTGTATGGCATTCGGCTTCTCGACGCCACTGTAATTCAAGAGCACAGCAATACTATCCATGAGGTCATTTATTCCTGTACAATCGTATCCCTGCATAGCTTTATGTGTAGAATTGGCTTATGGGTTTTGTGTGTATTAGCGGGGCTACGGGGTAGATCATACATGGGTAGAGGAAAATTTAATAGCTTAAAATTCATTCACAAATTGGAAAACACAAAATTGGTTTCAGAAAAATAGTTGAAGAGTCCCTGAATCAGGTAAACTAGCAAATGTAAGTAAATTAAGACCTGCTTCCATTGATTCTGTTTGGTATGTTTTACACTAGTGCAGCAGTGTACGACGTATTCGCAGCTCACACTTAGGATTAGTTCCATGCGTGCCATTAAATGGACAGTAGCATGGCAAATACTGGTTAACGCCGTCTACGTCTTCTTTTGGTCTCGTTATGCAGTCCCTCTAAGTGTTGGTTCCACTGATAGGTGTTCTTCATAAATTGATTCATACTAATTTTTAGTCATTTTAACTGTGTCCTCAAAAAGCTTGTCATAAACACAGGGATACCATAACAAATAAGTATAAAATCTACAACTCTGGGTTTTCAAGTTCCTAGACTTTATTAACAAAAAACAAAAAAAGCTGTCTCAAAACCTAAAACTCATTTTCAGTTTGGAAAACTTTTTTTATTTATATTCTTGTATCTAAGTTGAGGGCTGCGGGCACGTCAAGCTACTTTGCTTATGTTGTAGCCCTCCTGCATCTAATGTATGTTAATTATGCATTGAATATTTTGTTTAATTTCGTATGTTTTCTGTATAAAATTATATGAAATATTATATCAAACCATACTATGTTCATGAAAATGTATGATGAAGAAAAAAAAAAGATGCAGAAACCAATAAATCAAATCAAATCAAATCAAAAAACACAAAATTGGTTGCAGATAAATAGTTGAAGAGTCCCTGAATCAGGTACACTAGCAAATGTAAGTAAATTAATACCTGCTTCCATTGATTCTGTTTGGTATTTTTTTTTTACATTTATAGTGCAGCAGTGTATTCGCAGCTCACACTTAGGTTTAGTCCCATGTATGCCATTAAGTGTCGGTTCCATTGATTGGTGTTCTTCATAAATTGATCCACAATCATTTGTAGTCATTTTAACTGTGTGCTCAGAAAGTTTGTCATAAACATAGGGATACCATAACAAATAAGTATAAAATCGACAACGTTGGGTTTTCAAGCTCCGAGACTTTATTAACAAAAAACAAAGAAAACTGTCTCAAATCCTAAAATATTGACTACTCTTTAATCAAATATGGTATAAAAGACATTATGTTATATCATTCTGAGCCCATATTTATAACACCTTATTAAGCTAGTTATCAACTAATTACACAGCCTACAGCAGTCGCACTATGTATAGGACTGTATTAATATCGAGTATCGATCGAATTATGGTCCGTCGCGCCGGTCCTCCCGTGGAGTATAAAACACCCTTGCTTACATTAGTTTTTTTATCACCTGACGAAGTGTTGCAGCGGCGCACGAAACGTCGAGATCTTTTAGATTCCTTACTGACCACATTGCGAGACAAACGAATATCACTAGCGATATTATTTTCGATACTACATCCGCAATGAGTAATATATTTAGCATTATTGTATTAATATAGGTTGCTTTATTGTCAAAACTACTTGTTGAAGACGTCATGCATGTACGTCAAAATTGTGTGACCTAAGAGAAACTGTTAGATTTAATGCATGAATCTTCTACTCTTCATCATTTATTGCGTCATCTTATGCCAACACGGGGACTTATCATCAGGTATGTACTATAGAGTATTGCATACTACACCTTTAGTAATGGTAATATGTACTTAGTTTTTTAATATAAATATGGGCCTTCATGAACACTTGGTAACATCGTTCAGATGAAAGATATTGGTGCTAAGGTAGTGACTTCAATGCTAGATGTACAATTAAAGATAATTAGAAAATTTGAGTGAAAACGGACCATTATTAATGATACAAATTGGAAAAAATGATCTGATCGATTCCCTAATTCTCCCAACTATATTATTACAATTTAATTACATTTTAGGTGAATGTAAATCGTCACAAAGCAATAAATTGGTTCCACATACCATTCCAGACATTTAAGTGTTGACAGATTTTTAATAGCCTGTTTTATGTCTTTTCTTCATGGAAAAACGGTTGGGAAAATTCAAAAATGGTTGGGAGAATTTACTGTTAATCACTGTTAGAGGGTGTTGCACAGTGACGCCTTCAAAGAAAAGCATAAATATCTTCGTGGTTTGAGAATTTTTAAAGGACTTTTTGCATGTCAGAGGGTTAGTACAGTAGAAGGAATATAATAAGTAACATTTTATACAAAAATTAAGCAATTTTTGTCATCAACCTTCAACAATGTCACTTTAACAAAAACTACTGCAGTAATTATTTATCTTTGTACATGAATTTACATTACAATCATAACATGGAAGAGATTCCTAAACCAGTTTGCAGGCACAAACCCTTGTCCTTCGTTTTACGTACCAATGTCTGCAACTTTGAGGCTACACTGATACCATATTACATAGGCTCTGTACTCAAGGTACTCCGGACACAGTCATAGACTGGAAGACATAGGCTCTGCACAAGACTTTAGAATTTGCCAAATCAGAGTCTGTGCCTGCAGACTACTTCTAAACTGGATGAACCAATTACACCTGCTTTCCAATTCAACCCAACTACTGAAAGATCTTAACTCTACTGTTCACTCTTTTGTTGCAATTTCAACATACACATTAAGCTTCAAACATATACTAGATACATAGGAAACTGCATTAACAAATATTTGCCAAAAAAGTCGTACAGAACTACTATGTCAGTTGTCAACTAATTACGTAGTGCATCAACATATCTAGCTGAGAACATGATCTAGGAAAGTGTAATGAATTAAGGCCCTGACCATGGATTTAAAAATGTATGTTGCAGGTAAGTCTCCTTTTTTTTTAAACAGCATTTTGATTCCAGCCTCATTATCTAGTATTCCAAGAGCTATCTATACTGTGCAATATTTTACTGCAGCGTCAACATAAACTTTAGAATGATACATACTCTTAGTTGAGAAACTTATTAAAAAGATATTAAAAAATATATTTCTTCGAAAGAGAAATAGAAAGCATGTCTATTGCATGCGTATACAGCTTTTGAAGTAGCAACCAATACTGCTATCAATTTACCTGTACGACTGATTAGTGTTATATTACTTCTGCATATGGAGAAAAACATCGCTATACACACAACAGGTTGACAGTCAAGATCAATAACTGATTTTGAGACCAATATCTATTTTGCTTTGAAAGCATTTTTTTTCCAGATATACAAATTATAATTAGAATTTGTACTCTTGTCGGTTTCGCAAAAGGATGCCCAGAAGAACGATATTTTTGTGGAAAGTTTCACGTTGCTATAGTTATACCCGATCACTGGCCTTTCCTCGACCGTCGCGAAGTTCTTGGTATTGCGAGATGACGCAGATTAGACACGTGATCTGTGAACATGAGATAAAATATCAGAATCGTTTTTTTGTTGTAAAGCAATGAGAATTGTCTGAAAAAAG
This sequence comes from Mesocentrotus franciscanus, assembly GCA_037976565.1. Taxonomy (NCBI): domain Eukaryota; kingdom Metazoa; phylum Echinodermata; class Echinoidea; order Camarodonta; family Strongylocentrotidae; genus Mesocentrotus; species Mesocentrotus franciscanus. Next base: position 29,210,142 of record CP137680.1, on the reverse strand, counting down.
ACCCAATTAATACATCTTTGTTTGATACCTTATACACGCCGATACCCAATAACTCGTTAATACATTTGGTTTATATAAATAATATTACGTGAACACAGATGACCCTCTACTTTATAATAAAAAACACGCTACTTTCAGTGTTATTTTTCATTTATTGTTTTTGTAGAAGTAATAGTGCTTTAGAGCCCGTATTGATCAAATCGTGCACTTTGCTAGTGAAAATGTATATCTTATACAGTACCCAGACATGTGATATCACTACTAAAAGTATATTCTTTCATTTCTGATGTTTGTTGACTTTGTTCTGTTCAAATGTTGAATAATGCTATAGGAGGTTTTCAACTAAATAATTAATGGTTAGTGTATAAAAGGAAAATATTACTCGTGTTATACAAATTCGTCTAGAAGCCATCTGAGTTATGGCGTTTTCCTTAAATATTGTCATACATATCAATTAGGTTTAGTTTAATACACTTTAAAAGTATTAAAGGTGGACAAAGTATTTTAGAAGCTTCTTCGTATACCTTTTATTTCCGTGTGAAAGAATATCATACTAGACCTAAAAAGATTTGCCCTTAAAATGCTCCCATATTTCCAAATATGGCCTGAAATAGTTTACAACTTTGGACCACATTCTGAGGCGACAAGTCGTATACTATCCGTGTCGATGTAAAGTTATCCTCGCTGTCTATTATTTTCAGCAAGGTGTGTTTGGCTTTTAATTTTTTGTAAATGTGTAGTCCTTATGATTCAAGAACCTCATAATATTGTCCCTATTTCTTGTAATCAATATTCTATTATATCCGATTGATAGTATCTTTAACGGAGAATCGACATAAAAAGCACAGACTACAGCATTAACCCTTTATATGCCACACACATCATCTACCTGTGCCACATAGTAATTATCATGGGGTAGATATTCCAAAGAATTCGAAATTGATTGTTTCCAGGGCAAGATTAATCCATACCTGTTAATCTACCTAATGGTTGCCTTGGAGATAATCAAAACTGGAAGTTGGTAATTTTGCAAACCCATCGTGTGGCACAAAGCAATCCTTCCGCCTGTTGTTTTGTGCATAATTGCACGTGTGACAAAGGAGCAGCCATGCAGAGAGGCACAGAAAGCAAACGAACTGTTAAAATACTTACGTTGAGGGCAGTAAATAGGAGCCAGAAGACAAGGTTCACGATCAGTGCAACAGCTAAGGCTCCCTAGAATAAACAGAATAAAAGCAGTCATATCACTTTGGTAAACCAAAGTTTACGAATTCAATTTTCAGCGACAGATTTTTAGAAAATAAATAGACGGTTTTAATTATAGGAGACCATAAATTTGTTGTGTCTTAAAACATTTAAAAAAGAATCACAATAAACTCTTAATATATTGATAATCTCTTTGATATAGGCATAAATAATTAATAAAGCGGTTATCATATTCAACGGAAATTATCGTTTATGGAATTAACTTGTTGACGAATACCTTGTATATCATTTTTTCTAATTCAAAGCGTACAGCTCCGTAAAGAACTCCTTTGTAGTAAAACTTTTGAGTTATCTTTTTCATATTTTAAAGTCTATGCAAAAAAATTCAGGAATCGCGATTAATGTCGCTTTGAATCAAGGAGGTAAAAAGAAGCTACTCCCTTGCTTTGAACTAAATGAAATGATTCATTGACCATATCTTTACGGGAAAAAATATTTCAATACTTTTTTATTTGATTTTTCATTATTGCTTTTATGGACTTAAAATTTGCTTTCATTTCTACTATTTTCTTAGATAGATTTTATTTTTAAGAAAATAAGGAACGGGTTAATAACCATAATAATAAACTTAATCAACTTCTTATATTGCGTTTAATGTTGGCCCAATTATTCTCAAAAGTATCAATATTTAGGTATCAATATATTTATTTTTCATATGAGAAGTATTTACATTGGCCAATAGAAGTTAAAACGACACTAGCCCCCTGCCCGAATTTCAGGAGCTTCAAAATCCTTGACTGGGCTGCAGCCAATGGCGTCATCAGATTCTTATAAGTGGGGAACAATTTGAGAGGATGGATGTGGATAGGGGCTGCCCTCTTCTACGGTATGGGCTTTTTAGAGTTGGATGTTAAAAATAGGCATTTTAAAGCACTGTAGAGTAGAACTCAAGCAAAAAGAATAATGCAGTATTATTCAAAGAAAACACATCGGACATAAAAGTTATCCGGGGGGGGGGATGGGGGTAGATAAATCGAATATAGATAAGGAACATTTCCTGTGCATATGAGCAGTCGATAAACTACAAACACACTGTAACACTAATAAGTGCTATTCAGCAAAGAATCAGATCCCAAAACAGTTGGAGTGTCCCCTCTGACCCAAACTTGTTGATGCATTTAGGTACGCCCCTTCCCATTGGATACGCCATCGGATCAGATCACTTACGAAGAGGACGAAGATGATAATCCATGCAATGGCTTGTAATACCATAAGAGCCATGATCGCCACCATGTAAGGAATCAACATCGTCCCGTTGTCCTACAAAATGTATAGATAGAAATAGACATCCATCAACCATAAATATTTAGGGATTAATAAAATCAACGAAATCATTTTCAGGTTTGATAAATGATTGCAAATGCAATTGACTGGAGACTGTTTAGGAAAAACAAACCGAGATAGTCAATTGCAGTTAAAGGTAGGAGATATATGAATGATGTATTAGGACTCCTTTGAAAACCAACCTAAGTTGAAAGGGTAATCCAACCCACATGTGGAAAAAATAAAAATAAAAAAGGCCAGCGTTCTTTAACCTTTTGTTAGTCACGGCACCCTTTTAAGGAATAAAGAGTTTCGCGTCACCCCAATCCCAAATTCGTCACAGAATATTCATTTTGCATCATTCTGGTGCTTGGAAAGTTCCATGAACACATGTGATGAAGGGGCATATTTGTTTCTAAATTTTGCGAGCGAGCGTTGAGAGCGAGAAAAAGAAGAGTTGTACAATTTTAAAATGTAAATTTGTTTTGTTTGTTATCAACACACTAGAATTAAGATATAAAGTACTGTAGCGGGTACCTCGATGCCAAATGTGCATGAATTTTACAATAATCATATATTCGATTATTACCTCAATACGCGAATATGAGGATATTCGAGCATCTTTTTACATACTCTAGCAGTTTCTGAAATTTGTTTTTTACGAAATCAACGTTACTCCAAAATAATTCGGTGATTTAACTAAATTTCTCTCGCGGCATCCCTAAATTGCACCCTGCGGCAGACCGGTTGAAAAACATTGTATTATGCTATAGATTTTGACAAAATACGCATTGTTATTTCGATCCCATATTTGACTTTGGTTCTGAAAGGGACAGTGAATTAAAAACTGAATGTCACAGGACAAAAATTCTCTTTACCGAAGTAATATGATAATCTTAATAATGCTTTCGTCCAAAAACCTATACATTTTAATTTGGAGTCATTTTTGTATCTATTATCACATTATTGATAATCTTTATTTTTATGGCCGCATTATATTTCATGGCCGTATTTATCCAGTATTAGTACTGTTATTCCCGAGGGCTCTGTGCAACCCCAGTTTTAGCCGGTTACCTTCACCTGGGTGGAGAGTGGCAAATGTAAATTGGTGCTCGCCAAAGGACACTAGTGTCACGACAGTTCCTTCTTACTTGTTCACCAATAGCCTCTCTTTGTCTCTCTCTCTCTCCTCCACATTGTCCGTCACTCTAACCATGGATGTTAGGTCCATGCTCTAACACTCTCCGTCCCCTCCTTCCCCCTTTCTCCCTCTATCTCTCTCTTCTTTCTCTCTCTTTCTCTCTCTCTCTCTTTCTCTTTCTCCATCTCTTTCTTTCCCCCTCTCTCTATTTCCTTTTCTCTCTCTACCTCTCTCATTGTCCCTATAACTCGTCTCTCGGACCTACCTGGGACACGCCCACTAAGAGAACAATGGATGCGATGAGAAGAAAAGCGGCGACGATGATATCAATACTGTATGCTGCATAGATCCCATCGACAGACGGGTCTTTAAAGAATTATCACAACAGAAAATAAGTAAGAAGAAATACGATAATCATTAGCATGAGAAAGGTCCATTTTTACCCCTTTCGAGACAGCAATTATTTAAGGGCTAAGTTGATAATTTATGATCTTCTTCTAATTGACATTTTTAAAAATTGTATTGCTACACTGTTCTAATAAGTGTCATTATTATCCCAGAAAACAATATGTATATATATGAGTAATGTCAAAAGTTTATATATTTTTTACAGCAAATTTGAACCTTTTAAGGCGTTTGCCAATTCGAGGATTTTCAATCCATATTTTCCTTCTTTTAAATTCCTGGCGTTAAACACAAAGTGGTAATGCAACAAAAGGGGGCACAATGTGTGCAGAAATGTTCTTTCTTTTCATGCACCTCGTGCATTTTATATGACTCTTAATCAAAACTTACTATGCAACCGTGAACATACAATGGTTGTCTCGCAAGGGTTCAATTTGAAGAAAAGTGAATAAGATGTAGGCTATCTATGGTATAAATTATATATAAAACAGGGGACATCCCTCTAGACCGACATCCCTGGAGACTGACGGTTCACGGAGCGATATCGACGGTATAGTAGACCCTTAGAAGAGTTGTCAAAAGGTCCAAATAAGTGCCCCTGCTCCTTCCACATAAAATCCCCTTTTCATCTCTTATAGGTGCCCCTATTAAAATCTGAAAAGGACACTTTTTACTCTGACAAGTGCCCCTTTTCCATATACTAAATGCCCCGTTCCCCTTCGTATTGATAAGAGTGACACAATGAACTGTGTGTATTACCTGTAACACCGGTGTAGAGACTGACTGCCTGAGCCAAGTTCCAGGACCATACCGCTAAATAGATGCAGCTGGTTATCTGTGGTTAAATAAATAAAAACATGAAGAAAGGAAAGTTCGAAAATCAGATTTAATTAATTCCCGAGTAAAACAACCCATGAGGAGGTGAATATTATAAACCTCATACATAGATTGTCATTCACTGATTGGTCAAAACTATATCACATGACAAGGAGCATTTTAATCTATTATTGCGTCAGAGGGTTCGATAGTACTATCAAACCCTGTGATAGTACTCCTAATTGATAGATAGATTGGATTTCAGTATGTTGGATTTCTTTTAGCGTTGGATATTTGAAACTGTTTTGAGCTTCAAAAGACTGTAAATATATTACTGTGAAGAGCATATAGACTCTTGATATTGGATTTATTTTGTAGACCTATTCATGAATCAATGAAAAGGATGAGGTATAAAAAACAAATATGGACTGCTCTGTAATCGGATGTTGGAGGAAATTATCACTCCCTCGGAAGCCGAGGGGTGATAGAAGGGCCGGTATGAACATCACCTTGGTAGTGATAATTCCCACCATCATCCTCATGAGCAGTCAATATTTGTATAATATAGCAATAAAATGGTAAACACAAAATAGAGGCCTATATATAACACAGACTCATTAGTGTTTTTGCATAGATATTTCAAACGGAGCAAACGAACGGACTTATTGGCCTGTGTTCATACGACCGTATGTAACTATTCCTCCGTATATCATTTCGGTTACTTCTTACAGTCAAGTGATGCAATGTGACATAAATATTCAAATGTGGTCTTCGCATGGCGCGGTGTAACTTTTCAGGTATTTTAAATAATATTCTAAACTGGAGACTCATTGTAAAGGCAGATTTGTTTTCTTCTTTTTTACCAACATCACATTACCAACATTTTGTAATGTATTTTTAATTGCGCCATCTTTCGGTGAAGACGTGCATAGAACGATTTCAAGTTCCTGTACCCATGGACAGCGGTGACCTCATTTGGTGGAGCGCATCTAGAAGGAGGTAATGAATGTGCATGTTTGTGGCGTCATGTCCGATATAATCATGGAGCGTTGGACCGTTGCACAGTTAAATCAGGGAGAAAATATCACCATTATACAGTTTTATTTTCTGTGGTTACAAAGGGGTGGTTATGCAGTTGTAGTATCTGAGTATCAAGTAGGCCTATATTTATTTAGTTTTGTTTTTAAATACAAGCTTGGACGCGTGCTTACCAGTTGGTGATGCATTGTGGGACATGGCTGTCGACACTCACTCACTGCCATATGGAAACGTTTGCTTGGATTTGTCTCATAAAAGAAGTTGACCACAACACGCAGTGTTGAGTGAAGAGGTCACGGGCACAGAACTGTAACATACGTAGGACCAGGGAAGTGAAAGAAAGGAGTGGAAACTCTTGTAATGTATTCAACGCATTCGTGAGTTCTAAAGCGTAACAACGGGATGTGTAACATTCCATTCGGCTTTGAAGTTCAATGCTCCGAGCCGCGCGTCGACTGCGGGGAATTTCGGAGGCCAGGCGCCAATTTCACATTTATTACAAAATATCAAATTACCGGCTAAATTTCAGTGTAAATTACAAACTTTATATGGGGAATGTATTGGGAATAGTGCATCAAACAATTTTTCAAAATTTGTACTCCGCCCTTTCTATAATTTGTGTGCCAGAGTTGGTAAAAGAAAAATTAGATCCTGACAAAACTCAATATTTTAGGATAATGCGCTAATTTGTGCATGTTTTAATGTCCCGTTATTTAATCCATGATTTACAATCTTCGATAGCTTTAAGTTTGCTAATGCGTGTTTTCGCGTGTTTTTTGCAGTTGGAAAAAAGAATGAAAGAACACAAGTTTGTGTTCGCTTGTTCTACTCATTCAGGGGCAGATCCAGCCGGCGGCAGGGAGGGGCCGAAAAAGGGCCCACTTCGTGCGAAAATTTGAAAACCGACCGATTTGCCGCTCAGTGGGGGAGTGAGCAATTTTTTTGTTTGCCTCCGAAAATTTGAAAATTGCACAACGGGGGAGGGGGTAGTGAGCACATTCTAATTTTTGGGGGCCTCCGAAAATTTGAAAATCGTGCCGGTCGATTTTTCGCTCAGTGATGGGGAGGGTAGTGAGCACAATTTTTAAAATATTTCTTGCCTCAGAAAATTGAAAAATGGAAAATCTTTTTGGTTGATTTTTGCTTAGTGCTCGGTAGTGAGCGTTCATTTTTTTTTTTTTTGCACAACAGGGGAGTGCTTTTTATTTTAACCACCACTCCCCTTGAGCGCCAGGGGAGGGGCCCATCTTCCTCTTTTTTTTTTACAAAAAAGGTGTTTTTACCTGTCTTTTTTCTTTCTAGGGGAGGGGGTCCGGGCCCCCCGGCCCCCTGGCTTTGCCACTGTACTCATTACACATTCAACAATTGATGAGAAATCATTGTAAGGGACAGCGAACAGTTGCTGGGATACCATTTTCTGGTGTAGGAATTCTAAATCCTGAAATTTCATGCGCTCTTTTATCTCACCACCTGGTCAACAGTTGCAGATTTTATTAGTGCATAACTATTCTCACACAAAGTAAGTTAATACTTTCAGCCAGATATATGTGAATTTTCAAAATCGTACGTCATAGGAAATTATTTAAAAATCTTTTTTGGATTATAAACTGTTTTCCAGTGCAGCGCCTTGTATGTGTAGTGTCACCAAAATTCCTACTTGCGCCGTGACATAGTTGGTTAAACACCACTATCAAAAATGGAATTTCCTCATTTTATGTTCCCTTCAATGGAGATTAATGACCTTACAATTCAAGTTAGCAGTGATTTTTCTCATGTACGTGCTGTATTAATAACATTGCAGTATTGTTTCGTCTGGGAGAAAATCTATTTAAAAAAAAAGAAAAATCAGAGAATGCTTCAAGAGGCGTAAAACAGTTATCGGTTTTTAAATTAATATACCAGACCATGATGAAGTGGATTTAGCAATAAAATGGCAAACAAAAAATTTGTAGTCCATCGACTGAAACACTTAAGGAAATTGCAACAAAGTTATAATGATGTCTCAACTGTCTATCACTTGAAAACGTAAACACATGTTCTGCCTAAATGTCCCCTAGTTGTAGATTATTGGTAGACTGGTCAAATGGCTTAGTGAAAAAATGAAAATATTACGGAAAATTTGCAAGTTCATGTCGCAAATATATAATTAGCTGCTAATTAGCCAATTTGCATATTTAATGACAAAATACTTATGTTTTTGCGCAGATACAAAATGGTCTCCAAGATTAACATTCCTGTAAAGTTTCAGCTCAAAAGAACATTTACAAAGTCTTGATATTAGGTATGCGCATATTAATTAGCTTAGTCATTTGGGACATTGCTCTAACTTTGTCCTTTCAGCAGTACAAATCTCGCCTTCACGAAGGTTGTACATCATGAATTCTGTCCTAGTAAAGTTTATTTGTAGACCGACTTTGCTTGCTGCAGACTTTACTTGTTCTAGGAGTTTCTGTGCCTTTTCCCCATTGTCTGAAATTGGTGCAATATCATCAGCAAAGTCGGCATCTGTGATCTTTACAGCAGGATATCTGCTATTTTTCCTTTCCTCTATAGGGTAAAGCCCAGATCCTCGAATCCTTCAGTAGCCATTCTTAGAGAATAATCCAATGCTATGATGAATAGGTATGGTGCTAAAGTATCTCATTGGAGCACTCCTGCTAAGATGGTAAAGGAGTCAGTCTCTACATCTGGTGAACGTACTTGAGTTGTGGTATCTTTGTACAGCAACCCTACTGAGTTAACTATTATGTGTGGTATTCCGTAGGCTCTTAAAGGGCAAGTCCACTCCAAAAATAACTTACTTTCAATAAAAGCAGAAAAATCAGACAAACCAATCAAAACAAGTTTGAGAAAAATCGGATTACTAATAAGAAAGTTATGAATACAGTACAACTATACAACTATTCGACTATACGTCTATCCAGTCGGCAAACTATCTATACCCTGTGCCCCCCCTGAATCCGCAACTGGTATAGTTGTATAGATGTATAGTTTCCTGCGTTCTGATTGGCCGGCTGGATAGACGTACAGTCGTATAGTTGTATAGTTGTACGCATAGTGGCATGCTTGGCCCGCCATATACCCCGCCATATTTACCCCGACTAGCTCTTAACACCACCTTTACCCTAGGGTAACTTAATTGCCTCCGTCTGGACAAGACTATTGTTGGCGGTCGTACAGAGGGCAGTCTGATCAAAGTCTGATATAGAGTACTGCAAATAAAGCATGAAAAGCCAGGCTTGTCTTTGACAAATATTTAAACATTAAAGTTATATCTGTATGAAAAAAACAAAATCATACTAGACTGGTTGTCAGATAAAATAATAATATCAACTTGCCCTTTATTAAAGACAGAAATATCAGAGTGTGCACGGCTTTCTGCAAGTGTCGAAACAAAGTCTGTACTTGCAGACTGGGCTTCCAGACTTCTCCCTCTCTCTCTTTCATGCTTTTTATTCCCCTATTTCCCTTTCTGGCATTTGACTTGGCTAATATTGACAATGCCAACAATTTCAAGCCACTATGTCATGAATTAAGTTTTATTCATGGTGCAGCAAGGTGTAGCATTGGCGTATGATCTCGCCGGGGATGGGAATACAGCCCCCTTTTCGGGGGTATCATTAGAAGATTAGAAAGCCCCCACAATCAGAGTGAAAAGGACACTCATCATTATTGTTAGTGTTATGTGTTTTTTTCGTCAAAAAGTTAAACAATTCTGATGGTTTTTCACTCCGATGTACGTAATTCCGCGAAGGTTCATAAATCCGAAGAATAAGACCTTATATCGTCGGAATTATTAACCTTCGGAATTATGCGTCAAATGATCAGAGTTATGAACCAATTTTCGTTTAACGAAATATGAACGTCCTGCTATGGAAAATTTGTTTTCGGAATAATAAGCCTTGGAAACATGAGTAACCCCCATCATTCCCATAACCAGTATAACCAAGTATTCTCCAGTTGCCGTTTGGAGGGAAAGGGTAATTTTACATACATCAATTTTTCTCGGTTTTCCGATCCTATGTTGAAATGAGGGCTACATAAAACTGCCACCAGGGCACTGAGGGCAGTATCAGGTGTTAAAACACTCACAGCAGAATTACAATGTGTTTGTTAAATATGAAGGAATAATGAAATGAACGTATCTATTGTCAATTAGTTGACATTTTTTACCGGTAGAATTTACAAATTATTATGAAAAAAAATCTATTCACTGCGTTTGTTAATTTTGAAGGTAAATTGAAGTCATATCATTTATTCTCCATTGGAAAGTTATTATTCACAGGTATACATTGATATTGACGAAGAATTTACAAATCTAAATAATGACCCGACATTACCACATTTGCTCAAACACTCAATTAGTTGTGGAAGATATACATTCATGATTGATCTTATTCAAAGATGATGACCAAGAGACAGAACTGATGAGAGAATTGAAGAAAACAAGAGAAAAGTTGGGTAGATGGGTATAACAAAGAAGAAATGACGTCCTGAAATTGAAAATTTGACAGAGGACACGAAAGCGTGATCATGTTACAAGAAATATCAACACTGATATACTCTCTCAAAAGAAAAAAGTGAATTTTAACTATTTGTTTCACTCCCCCGGGAGTCAAGTTAGAGGTCACTTGCATAGGAGTGAATAAAATTTATTTTAGAGTGCTTTCTAGAAGGAAAAAATGATTTTCACTACATTTAAACTCCCAAGAAGTGTCACGTCAGTGATCACTCGATTTGTGTAGCAAGAGAAGGAAACATTTACTATGTATGAAATTATTGCAATCAGGTTTCTCCTCAATGTCATCATGGTCAAGCAATCATAATAATGAGGATAATCTCGAATTCCAGAAAATCCACAACGTTTTCAAGAGGTTCGAAAAACGTCATGAGGACGTTGAAACGTCGGAAAAAACGTTCGTTTACGAGAAGGTTTTGTTGCTCCTTCGGTACTTCTCCTAAGCGGCGTCGATCTACTGTCATCTCAAACACATTCTGAATCATGATGATATTTTTTCTTCCGAAGTGAATTAAAAAAATACAAAAAATAACCATTAAAATTAGATATTTTAGAGGGAGAAGATTCACTTACCAATGAGTAGATACCACATGCTATGGAACCACTTCTGACGTTTGGGAAGCAACAGCATCTTTGCATAATCGCCATGGTGATTTATTTCTTGTCTCGCCACTTTCTTCACTTAAGATAATCTTCACTTAAGGTGGTTTTGACAAAAGATGATAAACGGTTGAGCGTAGTGTTGCAAAGCTTGGTAGTGAACTATCGACGATTATGTATGGTGATAACTCAGCAGAGGTAGTGTAAATTTGACAGGGTTTAACGGCTATTTCATACCTGTAATATTTGTCATACGTTTTTAGTTGCTGGATCCTGATTGGTTGCTATTTTTATCGAGTACGCAATCCTGCCTGGAATCTGGAGCATACTTGTAATGATGAAGACGGAAGTAGAGTAGGAAATTTCCCATATTTTAGGGAGTGACTAATGGGATGTCTGCATCTGATTGGTTGACCACTCTTGCATTGCATTTGCGCTAAGAATAGCACATACGTGGAAACTCGTCATTGGTTGGAGCTTCTGTAAATCAGAACCCATTAGCCTTACTCAGTTAAATTGCTATGAGTTACCGCCCTCTTAGCTCTCTGCAGTAACTGTAACGATATTCATCCAATATTTCTTAATTGTTTTTAAATTAATGAAACACTGATTTTCACCGATTACAAATATCCTCTTCATTACACTCATCTAAAATCCTCACTTTTACCTCAGAGCAAACATCTTCTAACTTTGCTTTGCTTCTAATAATCTGTTTCTCTCTGTTGCCACGGATGACTGAGGAGCAGCCTTGAACAAAAAGCGTTGCCAAAATCCTCTCGAAAAGGTTTGGGGCGAAGCAGTAAATGTTGGCCAGAAGCTCTTGTTTAACATTAAAGTGTTCACGTGCTGTTCTAGACAAATACCGTATAGTATGCACCTTACACAACTTAAAGGGCAAGTCCACTCCAAAAATAACTTACTTTCAATAAAAGCAAGAAAATCATAAATAGGAAATGTAATTTGAAATACATGTACTGAAATGTTATCCAAAGACCAGAGTACTAGAACAATATGTTGGTATGAACATGTGAAATATACATTATTAAAAGTTGACTATTATTATCAATATTATCATTATTACAGGGAAATCAAGACAACTGAGAAAATATAGACCTACATGTACATGAGAATTTAAGCCCTATAGAAAGAAAAAAAATCTTATCCCTATAGTTTCTTTACATACTTTTAAAAACATCCATGTTAAAGGTAGTGCAAAGTTTTGGGAAATTTTTGAAAATTGGATGGATAGTAATTTATTATAATTGTGATACTTTTGGATACCCCTGTGGATGTATTATAAGCACTAAAAATGTTAAGCCCTTAAAACACTTCTGCTTTTGAGAAAATTGAATAATCACAATTTACCGGTGCTCCCGGTAATTTCAAATAGCGCATAAAGCCATTCCATGGTAGCTGCGACCATGAAAATCTCAGAATATGCAGTTCTGATATCTATAATCCAAACGGGAATAGCAAATCGGTCGATTGTAGTCAAGAAACATTGTTTTAAAGCTAAAGTAATATCAGTCTTGAGAGGGAGCTATACAACATAATGAGTTTATTATTTACAATTTCATCACTTTAGACTCGATTTCAACCGCGACAACGATCATTGCCAATATTGTAAAATCGCATATGCTTCCAATATGCTCATTTGAAACAAATTCTTGACCCCATACCAAAACTTTGTATTCAATTCAATTCAATTCAATCAAGGTTTATTAAAGACATGAATGGCAGTCATAATCGGAATTGTACATGCTTTTACAGTCGGGTAAAATACAATACAAGTATAAAATAACAACATGAGATCAGTAAAAATGGAATTAAATATAATGTGTACAAGCATAATTAAAAATTTGATAGGTAGTAAAATATATACGGAATTTAAAAAGACTGATTGATATTGCCCCACTGTTAAAAATAACATAAACTTGCACAGTTCCTAAGGCAATTATAAGCTTAGATTTGCAGAGTGAAATTGTATTTGTTGGTTTTCTGTGGCGGTAACCATGATTTGCACAACAAAATTGTTTCTAGTGCAATAGCCAGATCTGTGGTGAGTTTTTCTCTTCGAGTCATAAGGGTTGGCAATTTCAGTCTTTCAAGAGCATTGTCATATGAAGTATAATTTGATCATAATATTATCTTACAGGCTCTAACCACGGCACCACAATGGAGAAGTTCTTCATAGAAATAATAAGTAGGTTAACTCAGGTCACGTCTTGCATGTCAAATGAATAGTCCTGAAACAGTCACGCATCACAATGTATGACTAAAATTGAAGAAGGGTGTTTTTAAACACAGACTAGACTTTGATCACACGATATGTTGCATATACATGTACATGAATTTTCTATTTGAATGTAGAAGTCCTTTTGACCAGCTGTAATTAATGGCTCTCTATAAATAAATATTGTTTTTTGAAAGATATTCTGTGCTGAGTTATTAGAATGAGACGACGTATACATTTGCCTTCGTTCAACTGCAATAATATTATAAAAGGCTTTTTTATGAGTGATTAATGAATCCAATACTAATATCCCATACATGTATTACCGTGTCATGCAACACTCCCTCCCACTAACACACACATACCTTCCGAAGTTCTGTCGACGTGTTTTGTTGGAGCCTTACGGTGAATACAATTTTTTGTTGTTTAATGGTTGTTGGGACATTATTGAATAACTTGTTGGCAAATTTGAACCAATAACCCCTCTTTTTTAAAAGGGTCAAGAGGTGGCCCTTAGAAATTTGTAAAACACTGTTCCGCGTAACCAGGTACCTCTGGGTATTGGTGCTCATGCATTTGTATACACATATCATTATTCCACTGTGTTATAATCCCCTAAATTACGTCTTTCTCTAGTGCTACGGTTTTTACATCTACAATGTCTATTTTACCAGAAACCTATAATATACAAGCACTGCTTTTCAATAGATTGCACACATTCTACTTAATCTATCATATGATTTGAGTATCATTAGACGTGCTCATTCTACATGGGTATATATATATATATATATATAATTTCTTTTTTAAATGTCAGTCTATATTTTTGTGTAAAATGTGGAACAAATAAACTTGAAACTTAAACGTTGAACAGTAGCGGTTGAAATAAAACAAATAATGAAAATCTGAGTACTGAAGCCACAAATCCAAGTTTCGAAAATGCAGTACAAAAAAAGGATAATGATAGATTTACTGCGTTTCGCAGATTTCTTTAGAAATTCAATGCCGATTACTATTTCACCTAGAAGAAATGTTGTTCTTATATTAATATGTTTTATTGTTTCATTTACTCATTTTTGGATTTGATTTCTAAGGGTGAAGAACATCTTTGCCATAGTAGAAATTAAATTGAAGATTCGTTTTTCCTGAAATGCTCTCATATTTCAAATACCAATAGCAACTTTTTCTTGACTAAGAGATTTTTCCTGGCCATTTTTGTGAATAGTCCGTTCTAAAAAACACCAATTAAGTGTACAGTGATTTTCATAGGTATTCGTACATGTATATCCTACATTATCTAATTTTCATATGCCTGGATTAAAGATAAAGTTGAGTTTTGGTCATGCGATTGCATTGTGGAAGAAACGGTGTGTAATCGATCAGAAAAATTTGATCATGTAGTATAATGAAGTTTTGTTGTGTACCGCTAGGTTCTGGAATCATCAAAATGATAAGAAATTTGGCCCAGTCTTGGTAAAAGTAACAAGCACTGTACACAGAAAAAATGTATATGGGACTACAAAACATGTAGCATAAAAAATGTGGTCCTCAATTTTTAGCTGTTACATGTCATATCAAGAATACGAAGGCATTTGAAGAGCCATGCTTTTCAGGGAAAATTTTTTTCTCTGATGTTCTTTCACACTTGCATGAAAAAGGTATGGCCAGGTCAACTATGTACATATTCTAATCATATTGAGAACAAACTACATTGGACTATTGTTTCAATAAGCTGCAGATATATTCCCTTCCCTTTCCCTTGTCTTTTGTAGTTAATTGTTGGTATCGGTTCATGTATCCATGTAATCTCCCTTTCTCTGTTTTAGCGTGTATTTGTATTTTATTAACCTAACTTTAGTTAATTATGTCATTTGTAGCTTAAGGAGCCTGTCCACAACAAGCGCTGCTTTTCCATAGGCTCCACCACTATATCTCTTAAGTTCAACTGAAAGACAATTTTCTGAATAGTGTGTACCGGTAATGTTTGTATATACATGAATATTATAATCATTTTTCAATATGTTGCTACATTCTTTGTAAAATTAGATATCGTGGAAACCAATAAATTATCTATCGTATTATCCATAACCATGAACACGCTCACAGATTATTTTTCACCACTCCCCAGAACTCAACCTTCTCTTTAAGCCTTTGAAAATAGTTTAATTGGACTTTTTACAATAAAAGTTATCAGTATTAGTGGAAGTAGTAGTAGTAGTAGTAGTAGAAGTAGTAGTAGTAGTAGTAGTAGTAGTAGTAGTAGTAGAATTACTATCAATAGTATTATTATCATTTTTATTATTACTTTTATTATTATTATTATTATCATCATCATTATTATTTTGATTATTGTCATTATCATCATCACCATCATCACCACCATTAAAACCATCATCCTCACCACCACCAACTTCATCACTCTCATCATCAACACCAACACCTGCATCACCCTCGTCATCAACACCACCACCACCATCACCACAACCACCATCATCATTATCATCATCATCACCATCATCATCATCATCACCACAACTATGAATTCGCTGCTCGGTTGTCTTTCTCTCACAGATACGAGAAGTTTCCCGAAACACCGAAATGGTTAAAAGTTGAAAAAGGGTCACGTAGAGGATCCTTTTATAGAGAAGACCAAGTGAAACTGATTCCTCGTTCTTCGTCAAGATTTTTATAGAAATTTAAAACTTTATCTGTACAAAGGAATGCTAGGGGGTCAATTTCAACAAATTTTTCTTAATTCAAATCTCTTTGTTTATGCAATACAAAGGCTGAAAACTAAGTGAAAATGCATTATATTCAAGAGTAATGTCAATCCTATTCTCTAGATGTCAACTGATCGTTATGTACTTACTTTTAGAATAACAAAAATATCAAATTACTGAAAAACAAAGCCGGGCCGGAAAAAAAAACCAAGGAGAAGAGGACGAGAGACTAAAAATAATATTTACTTGGCCGCAAGTACTCGTCATGCGTTTACAATGCGGAGTAAAATGTTTACATACTGTAGAAAGGGGTTATTTGTTTGTTTTCCTTGGGTATTTTTTCAAAGGTCAAAGTGACAAAAAGACTGTATCTTGCTGAAAGTCACATACACTACACAGAAATGAGTATATGGGACTGGGAACGCGTGTGGTATAACAAGTTAGGTCTAAACTCTTTAGCTATTTCTAGTTATATTTTGAATATGCCGAGGGCATCTGAAGAGCAAACAATATCAGGGAACCAATTTGATATGATATTCTTTCAAACTAAAATAAAAGGAATGAGGAAGCTAACAATTTGTTCATCTTCGTCAGAACCCAACCACCTCTGAAACTTTTTTCCCCCTTCCACAGGGTTCTTTATTGTAAATTTTTTTCCCATCATATACAGTTTATCCATACATTATATACAAATAATTAAAGCAATAATGTCCATACATGATGGCTAAACACAGATAATAATCATCACGACCGAAAACTTTGTGGGAGATAAAAACGAACATTTATGACAAAATTAGTATTTTAGATATATTAAAAAAAAACAACAACATAAAATACATGATCATGTTTGTGTTGGCACATTTCCAACACTATCAAAGTATTTTCTAAAGTGAAGCCATTTCTTTTTCAATTTATTCTCTCTGAGATTTGTTTGGTATATATATTTTTCCATTTCATAATCACGTTTTACAGCTTATAAAATAATATAAAAAGAAGGTAGTTGATTTCATAATTTGGCTGAAAATATTTCTTGTCTTACAACCATCAGAACACAGTTGAGTGCATTATTATTGCTACCGCAAAATCTAAACAACTTATTTTGATTTGTAAGTATGATCCTTTCCTCCGTATTACGAAATATTCAGAATTCTAATTTCGACCATACTTCATTAGAATAGTTACAAAAGCAAAACACATGACCTCTCAAACTTGACCAGTCCAAAATAAATTAAATATTAGCTTGAGTTATGGTAATGATAGAAACAAAATTCTCACATAGTCCAACAAAACTTACACTGAATGTACAAGATTACGAATAAATGGCATGCGTTAAGCGATTTTTGTAAAAAATGTAGAGGGGCTGAGTAATGAGCAAAGAAAGATAAGGAAATCAATGTAATATAGGCCCGACACCATGTGATTAACACAGGACACTATTTGCAAATGAGAGCTGTGGTTTTTATTGAAGATGATTTCCAGCAAGTTTTTGTAAGTTTTTTAAATTAATTTTTACTGGTTCAAACAATCAATCTAATTAAGGATTAGCAATGAATAATAAATTATAGCCATGTTCTCTCGACATACGATGCCCACACCAGAGCTCCAGATAAGCTTTAACATACATGTAGCAATAATCTGATCATAGTAAGTTTCCATTTCTTGTCTCTTTTCCTTTTTCATTCAACCAATGTGGTTGTGTAAGTATGGGAATGGCATTTGCGTAACCTACATGAATGGAATAGAAAATCATCAGAGAACACTCGAGAAGGATCATTTTATTCGCCCGTCTAAAACATCTGCTCACCCGTACCCACTCCCTTCGTCATTGAATTGTCCATACAAATATTTGATAAGGATAAATTGTTATGACTACCATACATTACTTTTTTTTTTACTTACAGAAAAGTGTTGTAAGCTTAAGGGGAACTCCCTTTTTTTTCTACCCCGCACCCTTATTTGTTCTTAATTAATGTGCATACAACTTTAGACTCATGAGTCTGTTTTTTTCATTTTTAAACTCGGTGGCAGGGTGGATTTTCAATTCAAAGTAAACATATTTCAAAATTTCGTAATTACGGCACAAGAGCGTTTTTCTTTGGCGTCTGACTTTCCGGATAACCTAGAATTAGTTTTGCTTCAAGAAATGTTGATGTTCAATGGTAATACTTCAGTTAACCATGAGGTGTAGTCGCAGAATGAAAATGAAACGAAAAATAATATTAATAATTAAATAAATGCAGCGCATTTGAATCTATACAAAATTGCAATAGGTCTTTTGAAGTGCCAAGTACATGTAGTTCATTTCTAATCTACATACCAGATAAACATAAATATGTTTCACAATAAATTAAATTTACATATAAAAATCTTGCAACAGAATTGGTCATAATGAAGTCACGTGACAACAGATACTGTGCCTATCATAGCGTTGCGGCAGCCGAGATAAGGAATAGTACACCTGAGAACCCGCGTTTTTCATATCCCTTTTTTCCCTTTTTTTCCACATTCCTTTATTTTTGGGTAAGGATGTCTCTTATAATATAATATCCACAAGTAAAAGTGATATCTATATACAATTAGACGCAGAGAAAATATCACATTCGAGAGACGTTTCCAATTATTAAACCGCTTTTTACAAAACATCTACCTTAAAGGGAAAGTCCACCCCAGGATTTTCTTTAGCTGACGATATAGACCTAATAATACCATGAAGAATGATACAAGTCTCATTAAAATCCATGATCACATAACGAAGATATATCGACTTTTTGTATCGAAAATCAGCCGTCCGCCATATGCAATAGCGTTACATGGGCATGAAACGATCGCCAAAAAATAACCGATAGTATCGAAATTGTGACGTATGCTGCGAGCTGCCTTCTTATTTCGCAGACATTCACTTTCGCTCCCGGTACACTGTTATCGCACTGACACGACGAATCATGGTCTTTTGCCAAGCAATAGGTTGCCATAATGACTCCTCTAGGACAAAGGGTAAAAGTTTTTACTCAATACCGGACCCCGTGAAAGAACGGGAAAGGTGTGCAAAATGGATTGCTGCGCTGAAATCGGCGAAATTCAACTTGAACAATTACCAATATAATAGAAATCATGTCGTTTGTAGCGACCACTTTGAACCACGGTGCTTCGAGCATGATCTGAAAGCGGAGCTATGCGGTACAAGACCTCGAAAAATCCTCAAATATGATGCTATTCCTACCATTTTCATACATCGAGGACCAGTTAAGATGCGCACATCAAGTGAAAGAAGGATTTCTGGAAGACTTACTAAACAGGTTAGTTATATTACTTATCTTTCCGTTTTATAATTTCATTTTACCGGGCTTCAAGAATCAACCTCCCGCTGTATATTTATACTGTGCAGCACGCGCGGTTGGCGTCTGCTAGTGCTAGCTGGTACCTTCCAATACTAGCGCTATAAGCTAGCTTCGCGAAGCGATGGGATGGTACCTAGATATATGTGTCAAACAGCGTTTCAATTTGATTCAAAATAATACTTGTGATCGTAGATTAAATGTACCTTCATGAATTTAATAATGTGAAATTCTCAAACTCACACGTAGCTAGCTAATGATACACAAACTTTGATTATTGGACATTAATTGTTACTGCTCTGCTTACGGTACCCGGTATTGCAATTATTGGCAAGTTAATTTTTTCCTTGAGCAAGAAAAATGACCATGTGCAAGTTGTCGACAAATTATAAAATTACTGACCAACAAAGTCATTTGATTCTTGGATGATGAGATGAACTGATTGATATACATGGTGAGATAGTATTTTCATATTCGGGTGAATTTAGTGTTAACTTTAATCTCGAGATTATGATACTTTGATAGTCCAGTGAGTACTTCTAGTTTATGATCGACCGCGGTGAGGACAGCGTATACGGCACGGAGAACTCGCCCGAGCCGAGACGGCTAGGCTTCGTTCATTCTTGCTTATTATAGGCATATAGGCCTATGGCACGATGCCCGCTCTGTGTGCGAGACGTGGGAATTAGCCAGTCTGGGGATTACTAAAAAGCAAATAAACTCTGGGCTGGATCTAGGCTTTTGTAAAACAATGTTGTGGGGCTTGATTTTTGAAAGTTTACAATCATATAAAGTAAAGATCTGTCTTGATCTACCGGTACTGTACATTTAATCCTGTAAAAGGGAGCAACTGACAAACTATGCAAACTTCATATTTTTCTTATTAAAAAATAGATCTACATGTAGGTCTAGATAGATCTAGAAACTTTTCCAAGTACTATCTGTATATTTTTTTTTGGTAATTATAAAAGGGATAGGATTTCCTATTGTCTATTGAAATGCTCAATATATGGTAGGTCTAGAATCTACTTATAAAATCTATATAGATTTTGTTGCATATTCAAATTTCTTTTGTTTTAAAGGGGTTTTCCCATTAATTTTTTACCTAGATATATTTCTGTTTTGAAATGTCAGTTGCCTCCTTTTATCAAAATACAAAGGGGGGGTGGGATTTACTCTACAGGGTTTCAATTTCAACATATTTATAAAAATTTAGGGTTTGATTGCATCCAGCCGCAACTTCTATTACTGTGTTGCTTTATAAGACAGAGGTCGGGTTGTTACTTTTTTAAAATTAACATTATGTGTTATCATTTCAGGGTTGTTCATGGTTAGATACTTCAATATACTGCTGATCAAACATACATCATACAACTTTTGTCTTTTCTTTGTCTGCTACACAGTTTGTAGACAATTTACTACAGCCATCAACATCAGGTGAATCAGCATCATCGCCTATGAAAGATGGAAATAAGAACGTGGACTCTGCTTCGAACTCTTCTATTCCATCACCAACGATGCCGTCTCTGTTATCTCGCAGATTGAAATCCCGAGATATGCCATGCAGTAGAACTACTCCAATGCCAGAAACAATTCAAGTAAATACAAATTAATCAATATTTGTACTGAAGCTGTGTCTTGAAATTGTTTGTGTTATTATGTTTATAGAAGCAAATACCAAGAATAATTATTTCATCAATTTTTTTTCATGGTATGAAAACAAAAGTGGATTTAATTTTTGTTCTCTTTTATACATAGCCAAAAAGAAGGCTCAATGATAAACCCGCCAAAAATATTGGGGGCTCATTGATATCTGAGCTCCCGATTCATTTTTTTTATGGTTTCTAAGCTTATGAGGTTTCAGCCATACTGAACAAAAGTTTATATATACACTGGTAGTGCTATAGCAATGCATCTGTTAATACATGGCCCACTGGAGAATCTTTTCTTTGCTTCTGGAGCCCCAGTTATGGTGGGCACCAGCTACAGTGTTTTAAAAGTAAATCAGTTTACTGTGTATGTTTGGGCTGGGGATCATACATGATGTACCATCAAAAGAAGGAAATGAAAAAGTAAGAATGATAAAAAAAAAAGAAGTAACCATGTGTTGTTGTTGGTTTTTTTTTCACGTGTATGGACTTGCTTGCCACAATAATAAATATACATGTACCGGTACATTGCTGAATATGGGATTTGCATATTTCATATAACATATATGTTTTATGTACACATTCATGCTAACATGGTTTCCTTTCTCTCAAATAATGCAGAACAGCAAAGTTCAAGAGACCTCATCTTTGATACCGGGCCTGGGAAAGATGGAGCTCGTCAATCCTTTCAAAATACTTTGGATATACTTGTGAGTAATGCAACTTTTAAAAATTATTTGCCTTGAGGTGCCTAAGAAAATGGAATTGAATGTATGGATGTATTATAGACACTTTAAATTGTACATTTCAAAGTCTACTTTATTGAGAGGGGGAAAATGCAATACTGAGTTATCATCCAAAGTTTAAAGAATACAATTCCTAGATTAATGTTGAGATTATTTATAACTCAGATTTTATTTTGATTAGAGATATGTGACATGCAGTCTGCTTTATGGTATGCTGGTACTCTAAGACTGTAATGATTAATGTGACAACTGTCATTTGGAATTAAAGATTCTGTATACACATATTTAGGTGCCCCAATTCATGTTTATTTAACTTTGAATTGTTCCTATTTCTATTCTAGTATCCAGTCCAATCAAGTCATGATACCCTAGAACCTCATCAGCCCGTTACCCTGAACAAGGTAATATTTCTATTGTTTACAAATTTATTTCGTTTGATGTAACCCTAAAAAGGCCAGGTTATAATTTTGGTGGTCTTTTGTGGGGGTTGAATACGCTTTTTTACAGGTATAATGCGCTATACAGACACTGCTCTATACAGTATTATTATTATTATTATTATTATTATTATTATTAGTCTATGAAATTTTGAATCGATACCTCAAATGGTTTTGCAATTGTTGCTAATTATTCATATAATTATGTAAAGGAATATGTAGGGAATATGCTGCATTGGAACTGATGGTCAAAATTGTATAAAATTGTTTAAAAAGATACCTAAGATTCTAGGCTATAAAGTCATGAAAGCTTGTGGTGCAAACAAATATTGTCCCTAAGGAACGAAGTTCGTGAGGGGACTGAACCAGGCTCCGTACGTGTGTGTGTGCGTGTGTGTGTTTGTGTGTGCTCAAAATATTTAAATTTGCTTCTTCTCTGTCATTTTGTGGCCGATTTTGATTATGTTTGTTTTATCTGATAGGGCTTCATGGGGGCTTCAAACCTCTGCGCAGAATTTTGAAATTCATTAATTATGCAAATATATGCAAATTTATTCAAAATTTTAAAAAATGCTACTTCTTCTTTATTTTACACTGGATTTTAATTTTATTTGTTTTCATCTATTAGGACTAGGTGGGGGCTTCGAAACTTCTACACAGAATTTTGAAATTTATTAATTATGCAAATTTATGAAAATTCATTCAAATTTTTTTTTTAAATGCTACTTCTCTATTTTACACCGGATTTTGATTCTGTTTGTTTTATCCAATAGGGCTTGATGGAGGCTTCAAAACTTCTACACAGAATTTTGAAATTCATTGATAATGCAAATTTATGCAAATTAATGCAAAATTAACAAAAAATGCTACTTCTCCTCTGTTTTACAGTGGAATTTGATTCTGTTTGTTTTATCTGTTAGGGCTTGGTGGCGGCTTCCAAACTTCTACACAGAATTTTGAAATTTATTAGCTATGCAAATCTATGCAAATTCATTCAAAATAAATTACAAAAATTAATCCCATTCCACGGACCTACACTTCAGGAGGGGACATATATTATGAATTACGTAATTTACTCATTCACTTGTTCACATGAGCCAATTAGACAGACATATGTGAGGCTCGTAAACTATAATCCCCCTTTATTTTTTCATTCAGATCTTGCTCTCACTGAAGCAAACAAGGACAGAAATGCATCTGAAGAGAATGACCAACCTGCTTCTCGAAATAAGGTAATGTTTACAGTTTATTGTTTTTTAGTATCAGTAATGTTCATATTCAGTTTATAAAGTACACTGTTACAGATATAAGATCAAGGAAGACAAATGATTGATTTGGGTAATGTTTGGAAAATAATGCTGATTTATTAAAATAAAAAAATTAATTGCATTCTGAATTGAATTACAGAGAACAAAAGAAAGGGAAAAAGGGAAACCGGTTCAGACTCTTGAGAACTGGGCATCATTTACAATTTTTGGAATAAATTTTTTCTTTTGCTTTGCTTTCTTCAGTGGAAGAAACAATGGTTTTTATGGCTATGAAATCCAGAGATCATGTTTAGATAATTCAAAAATTTCTTTGGATACCTCATTTACAATTCCTTTGATTGTCCCTTTTTTAGCACGTCAGATTTGATGGACAGCTGCAAGACCACAACTACTTCAAGTCGTCCAAAGATGACCACCCTCCTCTCCATGAAAGTCCGCTTCCATCCCCAGAGCATCCAGGAATGCCTGAAGATGTTATTCTGAATGACATCCCACTACCCACATCATCTTTGTCTTCTCCAAATCCATCAGCTTCATCTCCATCTTCTCCAGAGCCACCATCAATGCCATCATCTCCATCGGCATCACAGTCATCCTCCTCAAGATCTACTGAAATTACATCTTCTGAAACTACAAGTGATCCCTCCTACACCCTGTCATCTGAATCGAGTTCAGAAAGCGATGACGATGAGGTACATAGGTATTGCAGTGATCCAAAATACATGGTTTTTGATTCTGAATTAGAGAAGCTACTGTATGCTCTCCATTGCAATAAATGTTGTGGGGGACATATTACAGAGTTGAGGAAAAATGTGGTGGGCACCCTCCTAGCAGTATCTGCTGTCTGTGTCTGTGGCAATACTGTGACCCGTTGGGAGTCACAGCCCAGGATTGGGCAAATGCCAGTCGGCAATATTCTGTGTACGTCAAGTGCGTTTTCAGTGGGGGGACCCAAGGCAGTATAGATTTTTTCCTGTCGCTGCTCAATCTACAAAATTTGAGTAGAACAAAATTTTATGAGAATCAAAAAAGGCTTGTGCTTTCAGCAGTAAACACCGCGTATGACAAAAATATTGAGCAAGTTAGAACAGAATTATGTGGAGATCGTGGGATGGTCATTTGTGGGGATGGAAGATGCGATTCCCTGGCTACAATGCCAAATATTGCTCATATACGTTCATGCACATGGCAACTAGCAAAATTATTGCCATGTCCCTTGTGCAGGTGACAGAGGCCACTAGCTCAGTAGCAATGGAAAAACTTGGGTTTAAGCGGGCTTTGGATGAGCTTCTGCAAGCGGGTTGCAGTGTTGCCACAGTGGCCACAGGCATATAGGTATTAGAAAACTAGTCCGAGAAGAATATGCCAGCATTGACCACCAATTTGACGTCTGGCATATGACCAAATCGGTGGTCAAGAAGCTGACTGCCAAGAGCAAGCGGAAAGAGTGTGAAGGGTTGGGCCCTTGGATAAGGGCAGTAACTAACCATTTGTGGTGGGCTGCCACAAATTGCAAGGGTGATGAGGAATTGCTAGTAGAAATGTGGCAGTCAATTACCCACCATGTGTGTAATGTGCACACATGGAACTCGGGGGATAAGTACCATGAGTGCGCTCATGCCCCCATCGATCTAACAAAAGAGAGAAAAATCAAGTGGTTGACCCCAGATTCCCCTGCTCACGTAGCACTCCAAGAGGTTCTTTTTGACAAAAATCTTGTGAAGGACATTAAACACCTCACAAAAGCTTGTAGGACTGGGGAGTTAGAGTCTTTCCATAGCATGCTCTTGAAGTACGCTCCAAAGAGACAAGAGTTTGACTATCCTGTGATGCTAGCCCGGCTACAGTTGGCCGTGCTAGATCATAACAATAACGTAGGACGGGATTATGCCACGGTAAAAAAGCCACAACCAGGGGCCGACAACAAAGGTGAACCACAGGTTTCGCACAGTTACTCAAAGAGATCGAAGGTTTGGACGACTAAAGACAAAAGGTGAAAAAGAAGTATGATTATGTGGAAGACATGCAAGTTCATCTTCTGCAGATGCAAAGTGGCATGGTAGAAACTGAAGAAGTACCTCTTCCAAACATGCCCCAGAACATTGCACCAATTCCTAGGCCTCCAGTAGAAGAGCTCATGGCTAAGCAATTTAGACGCTTTAAGCCATAAATGTTGTAAGCTCTTCCGTCTTATTTGAATGGTATTTCCACCATGAATTTTCCTTTTAAAAGCCACATTTTCAGTTCCCATGTTGGGGTTTTCATTATGGAATATATATCAGAAACCTCTTTAGAGGTATGTATTTTTTCTTCTTCAGTTACTGCCCTTATCAAATGGCGTAAACCAGGGTTCCACAGTACTTTTTTTTCAAAGGGGGTCCAGATTAACATACTTAGGGTCTGTGTGCATGGAGCCCATGCTTAATTTTCTACATTTTGGGGGCCCGGAGGTAGAATTTGTAGGCCCATGTGTACCGGGTGCATGTTAGTGTCGAGCCTTGCCTTAACCTTTGCTCTCTTTTTGCTTACATGTAGTTCTAGAAGGTATAATGAGATAATACTCATATTATTATATATATTTTTATGAATATTGTATAGAACTTTATAGTGTTATACTTTTGACTGATTCTTCTTTTTTTTATCATTTGAAGAACTACGGTTCAAAGTCAGTTATATCTTACTGTTATTACATATTATGGTTTAAGAGTGGTATCAGTTTGTTGGAAATTAATTTATATCATGACTATATAGTAACACAGAAATTTGTCAAAAGTAGCATGCTACAATTATGTATACTTGGGTCCCAACACTTAATTGCACATGGACAAAGATCAGTGGCAATAGTCTTAGTTACATAATGTATAAAGTAGTAGTGGTGTGTAAGCTCAACTTAGCATAAAATACTGATAAATTTCAAGGTTTTTAATGTTTCAAAATGAAATATTATTGGATCAGAACTTTTAGAAGTATTTTTAATATATTCTTATTACTCTTTACAGTACGAGTGAAATCATCCTGAAATACAAATTGTCTTTTTAATTTTTCAATTTTTTTTTTATTAAGCAACGATTAAAAGGCATATTGGCACTTAGTATCCCTAACTTAAGGTTCATCTGTGAAAAAATTTAAAAGAAGCTAATTTCAACTGATTTGGGTAGGTATGGGTATGGACAACTACCAAAAAAAAGGGAGGAGGTATGGGGGTTGGGGAGATTTTTTATTAGAGGTCAAAGGTCATTGACCCCTGCCTAAATCACACAAAAATTTATTTCAGCAACAAAATATGGTATATAGATGATCTTGGTGTCAAAATGCACAGGATTACGAAAGAAGATGACATAGAATAAATACTGACCCTTAGAATAAAATCTTGACCTCCGAAAAGGAGGTCAAAGGTCAAATATAGATGTTTTATCACTAAAATGTCATATTAGTAACAGGAAAATTACCATATTATATAAAAATGAGCACAAACAAATCGAATAGGCTAATTTCAACCTATTGTGGCGGGTATGGGGTTATTATTTTTCCAAGAGCAGAGATGGAGGAAATTTCCTTTCTGAGGGTCAAAGGTCATTGACCTGCACTAAAACACTATCAATTGTATCTCAGCAACAAAATATGGTATATAGCTGATCTTGGTGTCAAAATGCACAGGATTACGATAGAAGATGACATAGAATAAATACTGACCTTTAAAATAAAATCCTGACCTCCGAAAATGAGGTCAAAGGTCAAATATAGACGTTTTATCACTAAAATGTCACATTAGTAACAGGAAAATTACCATATTATATAAAAATGAGCACAAACAAATCGAATAGGTTCATTTCAACCTATTGTGGCGGGTATGGGGTTATTATTTTTCCAAGAGCAGAGAGGGAGGGGAAATTTCCTTTCTGAGGGTCAGAGGTCATTGACCTGCACTAAAACACTATCAATTGTATCTCAGCAACAAAATATGGTATATAGCTGGTCTTAGTGTCAAAATGCACAGGATTACGAAAGAAGATGACATAGAATAATTACTGACCCTTAGAATAAAATCCTGACCTCCGAAAATGAGGTCAAAGGTCAAAAATAGACTTATTGTGGCGGGTATGGTGGTTTTTATTTATTCCAAGAGCAGAGGGAGAGGGAAATTTCCTTTCTGAGGGTCAAAGGTCATTGACCCTGCACTAAAACACTATAAATTGTATCTCAGGAACAGCATGTTTTACATAGGCCTCAATGATCTTGGTGTCAAAATGCACAGAATTATACCAGGAGACAAACAAATAATGAAATGGATTTTCACAACCAAAATACAAAGTTAAAGGTCAAAATGAGTAAGGGGGGTGTTAAAGTTCATTAGTGGCAAATAGTTTGTGTATGTAAAGTATATGTGCATTTATAATCAACAGTTTGCAGAATACTACTCACAACTTAGAACTTACAGTAACTAACGGCAACACAATATAAATTAATACTACTCAGTCTGTTTCCTCTTCATCGCTACCAATAACTTCTTCTGAATCTATGCTATCTGTTCCATTGGAGCAATGTCCACATCACACTCCACATGCAGATACACATGACATGCCAGCTTTCATGCAGCTGCATGTCATGTTTTGACACTGCCTCTCCCTTCTTTGCAGTTGCAACAAATTCCTTTCAGAAGGTTGTCTGGCGCGATACCAACAGACAGCATCTTTGGTCTGAGTTTTCTGTTGGAATCTAACTCCCATCCTTTTCCTTTGGGATCAAAAATAGAGGTGTCAAGATGCTTCCATACCACAACTTGAAGATGGGTTACTATTATTAAGGAGAGGAGTTTGGTGCACCTTGCAGAGAGTCTTGTATACAACAGAGAAAGTGATGTCGACTCTAATTAAGAACCTGTGGCATTGCTTAGAATTATTGACTGCTTGAGGGTACGTAGGACATAGAATATTAAAAAAACCTGGCAGAGCTGACTGGCTGTCCAATTTATTAACACGAGAATAGTATTTACAAAAGACTTAACTTGGGAATACTACTGTAAAATAACAAAATTTCCAAGATGGATGGATATACATGTATGTGAAATATGTAATGAGGACTTTTCAGAAGCAGGAAAGATACAGAGGTTGCACAGAAAGGGATATGAGAATCTAATAAAGCAGTGTAGACGTATCAACAACTCTTCATTAATTATTACAGCGATTCGAATGAAAATGGACTAGCAACACTCATATGACAGTCTATCGTAGATGCGAAACCTTTTCCTGCAAAAGGAGCTGAACCTGGTCCCAACATCTCTTTTCACAATGGATCGCATGATGAGGAAACCCAAAAAGCATGAATTTGGCAAGATGCTCAAGGAAACAGCTATAAAACATGACTTGGACATAAACAGCAAGATGCATGTTGTTGATGGAGGGTGGGTACTTCATCAGGTAAAGTGGTCCAGAGGTGCAACAACCAAGACTATATATAGTTGATACATATGTCAGGTATGTTCAAAACAAATTCAAGGATGCTACTGTAGTGTTTGACGGCTACGGGAAGAATCGTCAACGAAAGATCATGAACATATGCGGCGGATGGCTGGGTAGAAGGTGTCTCCGGACATGAGCGTCACACCGGACTTGACCATATCATGTGACAGAGGTTTTCCTGGCAAATGAGAAAAACAAAGGAGTCTTAATCACGATGATATCTGCAGAGATGGCAAGCCACAATATCACTGTACGCCAAGCAAAAGATGATGGTGACACGCTGATTGTTAGGTCTACAATGCTGTCGCCTAGGACACTGATATTTTGATATTGCTCTGCTATCATAGGCCTATCCACTGTACTAATTTGTATTAATTACAAGCAGACTTTAATGGTCTTTACGACATCTCTAGCATAGACATCAGAGACAAAGAAGAGTTCCTCTTCAAGTATGGCTGATCTGGAAACGACACTGTTTCATGCATTCATGGGCACACCTGCCAGTGTCATTACTGCATTCACAAGTGACACTTTAACCGACTCCACAATTCGAACAGCTGGGTTGAAAGCAATGCAGACCACATATATGGCTGTGGGGATACTCCCTATAGAAAAGTCTCGCTATATAAAGTTCAAGAAGCAAGCAGCCAAGGGCAATATCGATCCTGACCGCCTTCCACCAACGGAAGATGCAACAGCTCAACATTTACTTCGTGTCCATCTTCAAGTTTTGGTATGAAGCATCTTGACACCTCTATTCTTGATCCCAAAGGAAAAGGATGGGAGTTAGATTCCAACAGAAAACTCGGACCAAAGATGCTGTCTGTTGGTATCGCGCCAGACAACCTTCTGAAAGGAATTTGTTGCAACTGCAAAGAAGGGAGAGGCAGTGTCAAAACATGAAATGCAGCTGCATGAAAGCTGGCATGTCATGTGTATCTGCATGTGGAGTGTGATGTGGACATTGCTCCAATGGAACAGATAGCATAGATGCAGAAGAAGTTATTGGTAGCGATGAAGAGGAAACAGACTGAGTAGTATTAATTTATATTGTGTTGCCGTTAGTTACTGTAAGTTCTAAGTTGTGAGTAGTATTCTGCAAACTGTTGATTATAAATGCACATATACTTTACATATACAAACTATTTGCCACTAATGAACTTTAACCCCCTTACTCATTTTGACCTTTAACTTTGTATTTTGGTTGTGAAGAATCCATTTCATATTTAGTTTGTCTCCTAGTACAATTCTGTGCATTTTGACACCAGGATCGTCGAGGCCTATGTAAAACATGCTGCTGCTGAGATACAATTTATAGTGTTTCAGTGCAGGGTCAATGACCTTTGACCCTCAGAAAGGAAATTTCCCCCTCCCCCTCTGCTCTTGAATAAATAATAAACTCCATACCCGCCACAATAAGTTAAAATTAGCCTCCTTGATTTTTTTTTGGTGCTCATTTTTATATAATATGGTAATTTTCCTGTTACTTATATGACATTTTAGTGATAAAACATCTATTTTTTACCTTTGACCTCATTTTCGGAGGTCAGGATTTTGTTCTAAGGGTCAGTAATTATTCTATGTCATCTTC
Organism: Mesocentrotus franciscanus; assembly: GCA_037976565.1. Taxonomy (NCBI): domain Eukaryota; kingdom Metazoa; phylum Echinodermata; class Echinoidea; order Camarodonta; family Strongylocentrotidae; genus Mesocentrotus; species Mesocentrotus franciscanus. The sequence continues at coordinate 29,179,656 of CP137680.1, read as the reverse complement.
TTTCGTAATCCTGTGCATTTTGACACCAAGATCATCTATATACCATATTTTGTTGCTGAGAACAATTTATAGTGTTTTAGTGCAGGGTCAATGACCTTTGACCCTCAGAAAGGAAATTTCCCCTCCTCTCTGCTCTTGGAATAAATAATAACTCCCATACCCGCCACTTAAGTTGAAATTAGCCTCTTTGATTTGTTTGTGCTCATTTTTATATAATATGGTAATTTTCCTGTTACCAATATGAAATGTTAGTGATAAAACGTCTATTTTTGACCTTTGACCTCATTTTCGGAGGTCAGAATTTGGTCCCAAGGGTCAATAATTATTTTATGTCATCTTCTTTTGTAATTCTGTGCAATTTGACACCTAGATCATCTATATACCATATTTTGTTGCTGAAATATAATTTTTAGTGATTTAGGCAGGGTCAATGACCTTTGACCTCTAATAAAAAAATCTCCCCAACCCCCATACCTCCTCCCTTTTTTTTGGTAGTTGTCCATACCCATACCTACCCAAATCAGTTGAAATTAGCTTCTTTTAAATTTTTTCACAGATTGGCTCAATATATGGCTAATTTAGGGTTACTAACTAAATCATTATATAAATGATATTTCTTCATCCTCTATTTATAACTATATTTTAGTTACTACCGTTCAAAAATTGAGATAAAGCAACAGTATAGAAATTCTCTGATATTCAGATAATTCAGATAACAAGTATCACAAGTATTCACAGGCTCAATATTTCTAATGTGAAAAAAACAACACTTTACCTATGTATTTAATGTGTACATGTACCAATAATCTACAATGTCAATGTATGCTGATATTTTGGCCATTTAAAACTCATTAAAGAAAAAAAATTGAGTATTTTAATTGTAGTGTGTGATTTATTTGATTAAATATTGTAATATGCAACGCAATGTAAACAAAAATTCTGTACATTTTTCATGTCAAGCAGGAAAATTCAGGAGACCAAAACAAAATAAATAAAAATAAGGATGTTATTGAAAATGACTGTCCAAACTATATCGCCTACAGGTATTATCCTCTTTTTGAAATTTAATGGGAAAATGATTTTGCATCCCTGTCTTCCTGTCCTGACATTATATATATATATGCATGATACAAATGTGATAAAGACAGATGCGAGAGATGCGAGTGTGAGAGAGAGAAAGAGAGGAGGGAATTTCAGAGAGGGGGAGCGGAGAGATTGAAAAAAGAACATAAGGACAAAACTGTACATAAATACATAATGCACACAATTTTCTTCAGTATTGCAAAATAATAGTTTTTAATGTTTGAGTTCAATCATGTTTCTTACATGTTCATACATTGATTCACATACATGTACACTTACATAAAACATATATTTCCAACTAAAAGAAACAATAGGATGTTATTACAAATCATTGCAGATCTATAAGGAGTTTGCATACAATAGCTGATCTAGTACATGTACACCAAAAAATGGGTTCACACAATTGTTCACACAAAAAGTTGAGAAATGTTTAACATATACCGGTACATATCAAATGGGGATGGATACAATGCCTATAGTTTTCAGTAATATTTTACCTGCCTTGGAATTTGTTAAATGTTTGAGGAGTAACTAAGAGTTATTAGAGTTTATATTAATAACATGCAGTGCAAACTTTAACTTCTGCATTTTAATCTTCGTCTTTACTAGGTGGAGAGAGCGATTACAGTACACGTACCGTAAAATATGATACACAATGCATAAAGGCACAAAACTTTTCTTCACCGATTCACTTTCCTTCCTTTAACAAATTGTTTCAAATACTGAAGTCTTAATGCAAGAATAAAATAAAATAATTTCAATAATGCCAATTATTGACATTTAACTATCCCTAACATTCATGTCAATCAGCCCCCTCACCTCCCTCACAAACTCCCAAGAAAAAAATAACTACCCCAACAATGGTATAAGTATAAAAGGGACTATTGCTTTTAAACAGTTTAGTCAGTAAATAAACAAGGGAAACGCTCTCGGCGGTCTCGCCTGCATTACGCAATTCGATATGATGAAAAATTGAGGTAGGGACATTATTTATAGGCAGGGTGGCCCATTAGCAGGCCCCCCAAAATGAAATCCTCTGAATGTAATCAGCATTTTGAAGTGAATATTGACTAAAAATCAGAAGAAGAATTATTTACTATTGTTTGTACCAAGATTGATAACTTTCGTGAAATATGAACAAATAACAAAAATTGATTTATTAATTCTCATATTAAATTGTTAAAAATATAATCCAAGTCTATGACCTTGACCTTGACTTTGTGACCTGGAATTTGTGTCATATGATTTGTGATACTTGATAACCCTTAGGTACAAGTTTCATGGAATTTGAACAAACACTTTTAAAATTATGCTAAAATTCAAAATCTTGATGTTGATGCCACAACAAAGTCTAAGTTTGCAGACCTGAAATGACATTTGACCTTGACTTTGTCACCTAAAAGACTAATCACATGATTGGTGATACTTGATAACCCTTATGTTCAAGTTTCATGGAATAGGAATGTATACTTTCAAAATTATGATAAAAATTAAAAATCTTAACCTGATGCCACAACATAGTCTAAGTTTGATGACTGAAATGACCTTTGACCTTGACTTAGTGACCTGAAATTCTACTCACATGATTGGGGATACTTGATAACCCTTTAGTCTAAGTTTCATTGAATAATAACTTATACTTTCAAAATTATATTAAAATTCAAAACTTAACCTTAGGTTAAGTTTTTGATGATGCCACAACATAGTCTAAGTTTGTTGACCTTAAATGACCTTTGACCTTGACTTTGTGACCTGAAATTCTTCTCACATCATTGGGGATACTTGATAACCCTATAGTTCAAGTTTCATTGAATAAGAACTTATACTTTCAAAATTATATTAAAAATTCAAAAACTTAACCTAAAAGCGGCGCCTATGTCTCGCTTTTTGCTACGCAGGCGAGACAAAAATTGATGTTATGCAACAGCTAACACTGTTCTAAAAATAAATAAATCAATGTGTTCACAATGCAGATGTAACTAACCAATAACAAAAAATTACAACAACAAAAAATCCCCTTAACAGCGAGAACACATTTCACACCATTTTCCTCCTGTGTTCTGAGTGATATCACTTAAACAAAATATTTCTGTAACAAACATTTCATTTGTGTAATAATTAGCAACATGGGGGTGGGGGAGGTTTCTTTGGCATCAAATCTGTCTTGAACAACAAAATTAAGAAGGCATTAAATTTACCTCACAGCTTAGTGAACCGTAACTTTCTAATACATTGTAACACTTATAATTATGGGTAAATTTTAAATTACATAAATGCAAAGAGACCCTGTGAAAAAAAGTAAGGAAATCGCGTATTTTAAAGAAAACAAAAAGTGTACTTAATGAATGATTTCATTCTAAATTAGTAAAGATTTATGGAGTTGTTTTCCCCCAGATTTTAAAAAGCAAACCCAGAGTATTAAGTCAGTATTTTTAAACACAAGGACATTGGTATGTTTGAAAGGGGGGTTATCGGAACAAATTTGTAACAATTATCTTACAAGCACAAAAAAAATGAAAGTTGGCAACTTGCAGACAAGGTCCATTTTTTTTCTCAAAAGACTGCTAACATACATTTTGAAGGGGGGGGGGGTTGGAAAATAGGGTCACTCCCAAATACCTTTAAAGTGATTATGTAGTGTTTACCCCCAAAAAAAAAAAAAAAAAAAAAAATCTATGAAATTCAATCTTATACTCATAACTACTTCAGTTTAAACAACAATTGGTTTCTTTCCACATATTTAAAAGCCAAATTCGGAATCATCAATATCATTACATACATATTACGAACCCTTGATTATTAATAAGTAAAAAACTAGTCTAATGATCTCACTGAAAAAAAATCCTATAAAACAGACATGATATAGGAAAGTTCGGTTATCAAATGGCAAGTTGTTCCGGCACTTCCATTATTTCTCCATCGTCACCATACTTGAATCCGACGTAAACCGCAGGCTCTTCAGGAAATTCCAGTCTTATTCTTGTCGTTGCACATGCTGGCACAACCCTCCGGACTCCTTTTCCCAGGTAACCGTGCACTAAGTACGTAAATAATTTGTAGCTTGCAAACCGATATGATCTGAAACAGAATGGAAAAGAATACAAAAATTGTTCAATACAATTCATTACAATATAGTTCTAGCTTAGCTATTTTAGCATAGTTTGCAGCAACAGTATACCACATAGATATTTGAATAGGGCTGGTAGTGCTTTAATGCGTGATTGGCAATCATTTAGACCATCATGATTAATTTTCAAGTAAACTTGAAATAGGCGCTAGTGTAGTTTCGCACCACCTTGTATAAGGATTTTCAAACATGTACAAATTCACCCTAAATACGGTACACATTAAGCTACGCACGCCGTAATGCGCGATGCGACGCGTTGTATGCTCTCGATTTTGGGGATAGATGAGAAAACAACAAGTCTATCGAAATTATTGCTAAAAATTCAGAGAAAAATCATTAATTTCTTGTATTTTCATCGTTTCATGAATTCATCAAGAGTATGCATCATTGAGGCAGACAGTGAAAACTTACATTCATTTACTGTATTAAACTGCGGTGCGTAGCTTAATGTACCATTTGATTTGGTCAAAGGGTGAATATTCACCAACAATTTCTGTCGTAGTTTTCTCAATAAATAATCCTCAGAATATATAGCATCTAATAGAGGTAAGAAACTTTAATCAAAATACTGAATTATATAGCCTTTGAAAACAAAGTGCGTAGCTTAAGGGGAACCCCCTTCATACTCTCTTTCTCCAGTCACTCAGAGACACTCTGTCACTGAGTTGCAAAGTGAATAATGCCCTGCCACTCATTTTCAACCAATGCAGTGACGACCACAGTGAATAGATAGTGAACTTACATATTCTCCAATTCTCCTGGAACATGGCGCCGATGACCCCTTATATCCCGTCGAGCAATGTGGAATACTCGAAGAACTGCTACTGTCAGGCAGACTTCACCAAATTCTCGAGCGTCAATAACGCATCCTTCCGGCTGCAGCTCTCGGCACCTTGCTAGTTCACGGCAGCACAAACACTCGACAACCGTCGGCATCACCGCGCAGTTCCCGCACAGACACCAATCGTTGTTCTCCCTCCTGTCTGGGGCTGGCAATGGGTCGGGAGCATCTTCTCGGACGACGTCGACTTCTTGATCAATTGCTGCTCGCCTCTCCTCCATTTCTGCCAATTCAGCTTCGCTGTATTCTGGATCAAACCCATAGCACACTGGTTCAGACGATGACATGTCGATCGTATATTGAAGAAAGTTGTGAAATTCGCGATATTCTACGATATTCTTAGTAAGATAGTAAGAAGCTATCTGGATTTTCCGTAGATACAGAAAGCCGAAAGTTGTTTACAAATGTACGATGCACGCACGTACGCGTGCGCATTTGACGACGAAACCAATTTAAAAATTACACGAGTTTTGTTTTGTAGACTCTTTTTAAAATTTATTGCAACAGTTTTGTGAACGTTAATAAATACAAGTTTATTTAATAATTATTTTTAAATTACATATAAGTTTAACACTGAAAAACAAAATGCTATTAAGCATCTTACAGATCAATATTCCTGTACAAATTCACCGACCAATCAGAATACAATAACGGCCTGCTCGCAAGATACGTCACACCACGGCGGGTCAATTCACAAAATGGCGATCCCCAGTGACGGCGATCACAGGGAGAATGCGTATGTTTCAACTGTGATTCTACAGCTAAATCCTGTCTTTTCTAAAAAATAAATGAAATCATCTTACATGAAATTTTATGGAGATTTCGACAGTATAAAGAAATTTCTGGGGTGGACTATCCCTTTAACAATTTTGAAAAAACAAGATCACTTCTATCATCGCAAAACTTCTCGGGAAAACTCTTCCGATGAAAGAAGAGATTTTTCTCGCAGAGTTATTAGATTTATATAAATAGTAACAATCTTGAAAACACACATTTAACAAAACACAATTTGCAAAATGTATCCAAGATTTCAAAGTCCTGATTGTTCAAATTTATATAAAGTTAATAAATTATTTGAAATTCAAGTCTTAAACAAACAACTAGTGAAAGACGGGCGGGTGGTTCGGACTATTAGTCATGCTATCGTCACAATGCGCCGTGTGTCTTTATGCACGTGCGTGCCCACATCTGCGGTCTGGTGGTAGGCCAACTTCTAGGATTCGAACGTCATTCTTACAATTCCTCGTTGGCGCCTTGCACTCTCCTCACAAACATACCTCCCCAGCCTCTCCCTTTACCTTTAATAATTCTGCAGGGAAACTCATAGCCTGTTTCATGATAAGGTCCAATTTTATATCTATCACTTTATTGTTCTATCTACTGGGACAAAGAATAAGGACATTGACAACTTGTTTTGCAATTGGCCATGGTATTTATTACTTGTAATATAGAAACTTCCAATCGTCATTAGACCTGTGGTATAACCAATAATTCGAATGAAAATAGTCTGTTAACTTCACAATGAACAACATTATCAGAAAAATACAAACGGTAACGTACCATCATTAAACAGAGAGTAAACAGTCTAAATTAGCCTAGGGAGTAGGGACCCGGCCGGGATTTGCAATTCATCATGATAACGTCATGGAAACCAATCAACGCAGTTCTCTGGCCTGAGACACATAGCGTTCAACGCAGTTCTCTGGCCTGAGACACGTAGCGTATTTAAATAAAAACTAATCGACGCAGTTCTCTGGCCTAAGACACGTAGCGTATTTAAATAAAAACTAATCGACGCAGTTCTCTGGCCTGAGACACGTAGCGTATTTAAATAAAAACTAATCAACGCAGTTCTCTGGCCTGAGACACGTAGCGTTCAAATAAACACTTTCTTGCCTAAAACTGAGGATAACTAAAGGCCTTATTGGTCATCCTCAGCCTACAAACAAAGTGTTATCGGGGTGTAAACAATAATAATTGCCTTAGCATTTCCCATCATTGGCTCGAAGACTGTTCTCTTGCAAACTGGTATATTCGACATGTGCAAATCAAAGATAATTCCGCGGTTTGGCGGTCAAAATTTCAATAATTTTCTGCCTTACGGACACGATTTAATACTTTGATAAAGCATTGACACAGAAGCACCCAATTTGGTGCGATTTTACCATCTTCGTACGTAACAACACAAAGAATTGATTAACGTAATGCACATCTTAAAATTCTTTATGAAAGAACAATAAGGCAGGAATTTGATGACATTTTCCACTACACTCAAATGCGGGTGAAAACCAACCTCTCGAAAACCAGACTCTTTGGGCCAAAAGGCCAATCGATAAATATAACCAAAAGTATTATCTGACCGAATGAAAAGTTCGAGTCCTGGAAAATAAGATTGGGAAAAGCCCCGCAAGGCCCGTGTTATGAACGCGACCAGGCGTAGCCCTTGAGAGAGTGGATTGTCATCAAATTCTCGCTATTGCTCTGCAATAATAATTATGAACATTAAAAGTCACTGACCCCCTTGGCGGAGTACGGGGATGGATGGTGGGGAAAATTTGTTGAGTGTGACGACTTCGAAATACCATGGACTGAATGAGGTATTATTGTCCAAGATGATTCCGCTTTGGGGAGAGGAAAGGGAGGAAAGTTGAGGGCTGACCGCATGTTTACATTACGGCGACTGGTTTCTTCGCTGTCCCAGGTTTATTACATCATCAATTTACCTTAATAGCCTCCTCCCTGGCTCCCACCCATAAATAAAACTTTGTCCCTGGTAGCTGTCAATAAACTATTTTAACTCCTCTGCGCTGGTTAAAATCAATTATTGTTCTATCTACTGGGACAAAGAATAAGGACATTGACAACTTGTTTTGCAATTGGCCATGGTATTTATTACTTGTAATATAGAAACTTCCAATCGTCATTAGACCTGTGGTATAACCAATAATTCGAATGAAAATAGTCTGTTAACTTCACAATGAACAACATTATCAGAAAAATACAAACGGTAACGTACCATCATTAAACAGAGAGTAAACAGTCTAAATTAGCCTAGGGAGTAGGGACCCGGCCGGGATTTGCAATTCATCATGATAACGTCATGGAAACCAATCAACGCAGTTCTCTGGCCTGAGACACATAGCGTTCAACGCAGTTCTCTGGCCTGAGACACGTAGCGTATTTAAATAAAAACTAATCGACGCAGTTCTCTGGCCTAAGACACGTAGCGTATTTAAATAAAAACTAATCGACGCAGTTCTCTGGCCTGAGACACGTAGCGTATTTAAATAAAAACTAATCAACGCAGTTCTCTGGCCTGAGACACGTAGCGTTCAAATAAACACTTTCTTGCCTAAAACTGAGGATAACTAAAGGCCTTATTGGTCATCCTCAGCCTACAAACAAAGTGTTATCGGGGTGTAAACAATAATAATTGCCTTAGCATTTCCCATCATTGGCTCGAAGACTGTTCTCTTGCAAACTGGTATATTCGACATGTGCAAATCAAAGATAATTCCGCGGTTTGGCGGTCAAAATTTCAATAATTTTCTGCCACACGAGACGTGGCTGCTCAGACATGGATCGCCGCCACACCGCTGTCAGATGGTAGAAAATGCTCATCCTTTGCATATTTGCGAAATTATTATGAATCGCAACAGACAACAATTCGTATAATCATTTAGATCAATACAGATCTGAACATAATTTGGCTGACATTTGTTTCAACATGTTTTGCATGCTAAAGGGTTAGTTCGGTAGAATGAATATAATATGTAACATTTCTTACGAAATTTACGCAGTTTATTTTTATCAACCTTCAACAAAGTTACTGAGTCACTTCAATGTAGAGCGCTTAGACTCCTGATAAAGCGACGTTATACGCTAGATAAGCGAAATAATACTTAATCATTATTATTAGCTAAGGGGGTTAAACGAAGACCAGTAAGGAAGGAATTGAACGTCCGAATTCCCAAGAAGGCACCTTGTAAATGTTCGAAATGAAGTACACTTGTCGGAGGTAAAGCTCCGATTTGTTGACAGTTATTTGTGGGCCTGATGCAACGAGTCCTCCAATTCGGCGAATTATGACCGCGCATACTTGTTACCAGCCCTGTGGTTTCTGTCGGGTATGTTCTGTCTGTCCGGTGGGTAATTACCATACTTGACCCGAGGGAAGACATCGGACCAGATGACCTTTACATGACCTACAGCTGCTGTGACGTACTGAAGGCAGTTCGCTATAAAGCAGTATCTGTTTCTTAGGAATCACTCCCACGTCATTAGTGCCGACATGAATACCAACAGGAGTCGACTTGCTTACAGAGTGTTTATTGTTTAAAGCTTTCGAGCAGCTTCTGATAGAGGCTAGACGGAGCCCCTGTTTACCTTTCCAAATTAGCCGAAGTGGCAGGTTGAGGTTTGCGTCGCCCTTTTCTCTCACAGCAAGGCGGCCGCATGCACAATGGAATCCCCAAGAAATGAAGACCCAGATGGTGCCTGGTATGGATGTAGAATCCCTTAGCTGGCTCCATAAATTTGTAGAATCTGTAGATTCAAATTAATGGAGAAAAGGGGAACCCGCAGACGGTAACATGTTCTACATAACATTATAGCATTACCAAAAACAAAATGTGTTTTACGATTTATGTAATTATTTAAAGCACCTCCTCCATAGACTACCCGAACATTAAGACGAGTGACTAATATATAGGCATACATGTGCTATTAAGCAAAAATGATAGGGGGTGTTTGTTTCTTTCACCCCCAATTCAGTGAAATCAAAAACTTAGTTACTAATACATTATGAACTGGGTTTGGTCTGATCAACATAGCAGTATAATTAAAACATAACAAAAATTAAAAGAAAATAACGACGATCCTAAATTATAACCAACCGAGGTCTCTCAAACTTCACCTGACGGTAGCCTGATATAACCCTGGTATGCCCCAGATATCCATCTCCCCATTTTCTGAATGTGGAGTCTGAAAACCCTGCCATGGCAGCGGACGTAGCAGCTCCTATTCGGAAGGAATGGGCCGTGTAATAGTGAGCTGGTAAACCTAAGAACGAAATACTCCTATCTAGCACCCTGTTGAAAGCTTGCCGGGTTAAAGGAGAACCATCAAATTGCCTAAAAAATGCAAACCCCTGCGCAATAACGGGAGTCGGGACGGATTGGGGACGGGCTTCCAGATACCCAACAATTGCTTTAACTGGGCACAATGACCTACTTTCTGGAAGCACAATGACGCACCCTTTACCCCGCTGATCTGTTTTGGAAGACCGAATTCTAACACTAACTTTGCGCTGAGGGGGATTCCCCCGAACCACTACGTCCGCCTCCAACATAGGGATGGAGCTACCCTGGGAAGTGAATTCACCAATGCGTAAAAACCCGAAGAACGCTAATAAAAGGCTGCAGTGAATAGTTTAGTATGATAGGACGTTTGGCATACCAATGGCAGTGTTGCGATTAATTTATGTAATAAGGGTATGGTAATGGGACAGCGCACGTCTTGGCGAGCATGACGCCTACGGCAGCCTTCAACTAATCGCCTTATTGGAAAAGTTTGGGTTATATCTTCTCTATTATGACTGCGCTCATGGAATGACAGAGCTGAAATATATGTAGAGATAGTGTTTGCGGAATATTTAGACAGGCTCATGTAAGAAATGAAAAGGGCAATCTGCTCGATGGTTGGTGGATTTGAGGCATTGCAATTATAATTACTACGAAACTTTTGAAAAGCTTGCCATGCCGTGTGATAAGTGCGCATAGTGTTGTGGGCTCTAGAAGAGCTCAACAAGACGGCACGCTCCCGACTAAGCTGCTCCAGAGAGGGTAGGAATGGGGTCCCTTGTCGTTCGGCATTGGGGGCCAGGCGTCGAAAACGGGTCATCTGAAAGCGGGACAGAGAATCGGCAATTTCATTGGTATGGCCTGGAACGTACCTCGCCTTGAACCAAATGTTCCACTTTAAACATAGTACTACAAAGTGCCGAATGAGCCTCATGATTACCTTGCAACTAGACGTTTGCTTGTTAATGACGGCCACCACCGATTGATTATCAGACCAGAAAGTTACTCTCTTCCCACTTAACCGATCTCCCCATAAGTGAACGCCTACGACTATGGGAAGCAGCTCTAAAAAGGCAATGGAGAAATTAGCATCCCTTACGTAGTCCGGCCACCTAGCTTGTGCCCAGGATCCTTCGAAATAAATGCCTAGCCCAATGCTTGCCGCTGCGTCGGTATAGAATTGAAGGCAAGTATTATCGCGCCAAACATTGTCAGCAAACATAACAGTCCCATTAAAATGCGCTAAGAATGTTTCCCAAGCTGCCAGGTCAGCCTTAGCCCCACTGGTAAGCCTTATGTGATGGTGGGGCCGGCTTACCCTCTAGTCATGTCTATCAGCCGCCTCAGAAAGGCCCTACCTGGGCCAACTGCCTTACATACAAAATTGAGTGACCCAATTAAAGACTGTATCTGGCGCAGCGTTAGCTTGGCCCGCGTGGAAAAGCTGCGAATCATGCAACATAGCGCTTCTAATTTATCAGCTGGAACTTTTACCTGACATAACATTGTATCAATCTCTAGACCCAAATATGTAATTACTCTCGTAGGGCCTTCGGTTTTCTCCACAGCTAAGGGGACACCGAAATCCTGGCACATATGTTGGAAGCAAAGCATGATGCGCTGGCATTCCTCGAAGGAGGAAGCGGCAAAAAAGAAATCATCTAAGTAATGCAGCACTTGTTCAGTAACAGCTCTGCGCCGACAACAATCCTCGAGAAAGGAACTAAAGCGCTCAAACATTGCACACGAAATCGAGCAACCCATAGGCATGCACCTATCATAATAAAATTTGCCATCTATGCACATACCGAGCAAATCAAAGTCATTAGGATGAACGGGTAGTAATCTAAAGGCAGACTTGATATCAGCTTTCCCCATAAAAGAATTATGACCAAGGTCGAGAATCATGTTCACTGCTTCGTCGAAACTAGTGTAAGAAACGTTGCATTCATCCTTATCTATGCTATCATTTACAGAGGAGCCGCGAGGAGAGGATAAGTGCTGTATTAACCGAAATTCGCCTGGTGTTCGTTTTGGAACAACCCCAATGGGGGAACAACGAAAATTCAGAAATGGAATTGAATTAAAGGGGCCCACAATTCTGCCAAGTAACACCTCCTTTTCTATCTTTTGCATAAGGATTTGATGATGAAGAATCGCAGACTTGAGATTCTTACAATTCATTTGTACACGGGTGCCTTTAAAACTCAAAGAAAAGCCGTACGTAAATCCTGAAATTAGCCGTTTGGCGTCAGACTGATTGGTGTAAGAATGAAGAAAGGGTAGCATGGGCTTTAGCTTAATTGGGGTTGGGGCTAGAGCTCGGTTGGGTAGCTGCAATTTGGGGGCGGTTGCAGGCAAAGGAGCCATGGGACGTATTTCCGCATCTATCGCATTTGTGCGCATATCTGCAGCGCGGCCCCTGCCGCACCGGCCGGAGGCGTTGAATGCGTAGCACACTTGAGCCCGTGGACTCGCGATTGCGCTTCCGTATCCGCCCCGATTGTATGCTGAGCGCCCGTCGCGGCGGGGCCTGATAGTTGCTGTCTTGGCCGTTGCGCTCCCCGAAATTGAGCTTGCCTCCCGCTGAAGGGACGAAAATTATCCATGTCCGGCCGCGCATAGGCAGTGGCGACCATTAGCCACAGCTCTGCGTCCACTACGGCCCATGAACGCTCCGGCTGCCGCGCTTGCCGCAGGCGGAATTGAACATCGTAGTTGGTCCAATTATAGCCGCAGCTAGCGGCAGTGCGAACAGTGCTAATATATTTCAATAGCTCCCGTACTCGTAGCGCATGTCGTTCGGCATAGACCGACACAAAAATTAACATGGCACTAGTCCATTGATGTATGCCTTTAATTGCTACGCTGCGATTTGGCGCCCGCAGCTGAAAATTAGCGCTCGCAGGGAAAATGTAAGTGTTAACCCTCATCGATAGAAGGATCGGACGTAACAGATGGTTTGATAAGTGAGCCTATATCCACATATTCCCCCCGCCAAATTTTTTCTTTGATGGTCACGGCAATAGCTGAGCCGAGATCATCACCAACACCTGCCAAATACTGTGGCTGTCCAGGGACGGGGAAATCTGTCCCTAGTGTATTATTAATATTAGCTGGACCCACTGTGGACGGTATGACTGGCGCAGGTGAAACCAGCGCTTCATCGGAAAACATGGGCCTAGGCTGTAAGGTATATGGATCAATATCATCGATTGCCATTACTGGCCATGACTCACCGTTATCGAGTACTCCGTCTTGTCTCCCAGGATCGTCATCCCGTTGGATCGTGGGCTCCTGTATCAGGACAGGGATAGGCAGCGCCTCGTTAATGCCGGTGTTGGTACTGGCAGCAGGCGGAGGGATCGGGCAGGGGTCGTAGCCTTCGACGCCCTCCCCTTTCTTGGTTTGGCCCTTGTAGTCGACCTAAGCGTCTTCGTCGCAGCTCTCGCTGTATTCACCCTCTGACTTGCTTTCTTTGTCGCTTTAGGCATCTTGAAATACAACTTGAAGTTCTCGATCGTGAAACTTAGGAAAAATTGTCAGTCAGGAGCTCAAACTTAAGTCAGAAGCACAAATTGTTAGTTATCCGCCGATGTCACGTTAAAACATTAGCTTGACGCCACTGACTGCTAAAGCGGGCGAATATTGAGAAAAAACAGCCACGAAAGAAGAGCGAAAATTTGTTGAGTGTGACGACTTCGAAATACCATGGACTGAATGAGGTATTATTGTCCAAGATGATTCCGCTTTGGGGAGAGGAAAGGGAGGAAAGTTGAGGGCTGACCGCATGTTTACATTACGGCGACTGGTTTCTTCGCTGTCCCAGGTTTATTACATCATCAATTTACCTTAATAGCCTCCTCCCTGGCTCCCACCCATAAATAAAACTTTGTCCCTGGTAGCTGTCAATAAACTATTTTAACTCCTCTGCGCTGGTTAAAATCAAATATCTACCACTATATCTACCATGCTTATTCTACCATGCTTATTCATAATAGGGTGTATTTAGGGATGAATGGATGTTGGCTGAGTGGGTATTTGGTAGGGGGTTGAGGGGGCGTACTGGAGTGGGGCGTGGCGGTGGGGTGAAGTTTTATCCTTGGTAGCTGTATCTATTTTACTTAGTCGGATAGGATTGGTCCTGTTGTTGAGCCGGGTCATGTTGAGAATAGCTTGGAGTAGGATCCGCTGGTTGGCCCGGTATCTGGCCTGCTGGAGGGTAACCCTCTTGCTGCTGCTGCTGTGGCGGTGCTGGTGGTGGCGCGTACCCCTGATGCCCGGCTTGTTGTGGTGGCGGGTACCCCTGCCGGGGTGGAGGATACCCTTGCTGGGGTAGAGGGTAAACCTGCTCTCCCAGAGCCGCGACGACTGTCGTATTCCCCCGTATGTAGTGGTAGTGATTACTCCTACAGGGGCCGCCTCGGGCTGTATCACCACAACCCGCTGGTGATCGAGGGAGGGGAGAAATTATGTTTTTAATAAGGAAGAAATGTTGAATTATTTTTAGAAAGAGACAGAAAGGAAGAGGGATAGAGACATATAGAGATAATCCGAAAGAAGGGGAGAAAGAAGGCAGAGAGAGAGAGTGGGGTGGGACTTCAAGTAGAAACATTTTTTGTTTTTCAGCATGTCAAAGATGTCAGGTAAACAAACAAAACAACCGAAAATCATCTTTTAATTTTTCAGAAGCTGCAAAAACTCTGTTTCTACAAATAATGAAGAAAAAAATGTTTTAATAAATGTTATACAAAATTTTACTTAATATTTTTCAAGGCTAAGATACAAATTTGACTTTTTTTGTTTGTGGATGAGAGGAACAGTTACATTAAAACAAATCTAAGCGTGTTGTAGGGGATAGCCCCGATTTTTATTAGCGTGGTTCCCTTTCGATTTCCCTTCTGTACTCTGCAGTAATACCATTCGAGGACTGCATGCATATGCAGTACTGACTCTTCTCTACTTAAAATCATGATGAATTACATGTTTATTCTTAAAATGTCATGAATATACTTATGATTTGCTATCTTTATTCTGTATAGTACGTATAATTATTAAACTCATCCTTAATTTGTTTATAGTGAAATCATTGAATCAATTGTATAGTGCATATCAAATGGTGTCATACCATTCCTATGTGCTATCGAATAATTTTGAAATCATTACTCCAGCTTCTAGAACGTGTCAGGAATGTTTATGCTTTCGTTTGATTCATAAGTCGAAGACTTGCAAAATTACAATAATGACTGTAATAATTACAGGGGAAGTCCACCGTGATAATAAGTTGGTTTGAAAAGGAGCAGAAACATTAGAGAAACAGGTCAGTATAAGTTTGAACAAAAACCGATTAAAACATAAAGAAAGTTGTGACATTTTGAAGGTGTGATCAATAAAACACAAATTGGCAACTCTCCTCCCATTTGCCCTGTACCAAGAATCTTTAACAAAATTATATTTTCGATTAAGAAATTTTGCAATCATACATTCACCATAAATATCATTATCATGGGAAATATGTCTTTATACAACCCCTGTATGAAACATTTTTTCCTTCATCAATAACAAAGAAAATTAGAGTTTATGAAATTGTCTGTACAGAGCAAATAAGAGAGGAGCTCGCATGATAAATCCCATTATTTCCAACTTGTGTTCAACTTGTGAAAGCTTCAAATATTCGAAATATTAGAATGTGAAATCAACAACTAAATAAATTATTCCCCTTGTAAATTGGATGTTTTTTTAATCATAACTGGTTGAATGCTTTTAGATGTAAGCTTTAGATTTTCGCATCCTTAATAAACATAAATCGGTACGAATCAATTTTTCACATACTTGACAAACTACCAAGCTTGGTGAGGTTATGAATAATTAAGATGTAAACTGTAACCTGGATCTCTATTTCATCGACCCATTACATGCGCGTTGTTTAAAGACAAGTCGAAAGTAATACATCGCAAATATTACGAGCCTTGTAATTTTAAATTCTAAAACGGCAGTTTTTATGGTTTCCTTACATGAAATCACCGATACTGAAACCAGTAAAACAGCATATAAAATCAGTTTATAATTATCCCCTGTATTTTTAGTCTAACTATTGCTGTACAAATCGTGACACACCCTCTACCGAGGACGAGTTCTACGTATAATTTACTTGTTATAACAGTCTAAATCATTCGATTTAAGCTTAACCTAAAGTTAAAATAGAGAATTCGTTCTATTAAAATTGTAATTTCTTGTTAAATCAATAGCATTTCACCTTTAAAGACATTTTATTCTTATCTTTTTAACCTGAATCGTACATGAGCAGAAAGTGCAAAATTCAGGAAAATGTAAGTCCGTCTATGTTGCCGTTCATTGTGCCGTTCAAGAAAAAGAGCGATTTAATCGAAATCAATAAATTGAAGTTTCTAAATTGGCAACGCACAATGAAATTTATAATCACAATTTTCGTGCATAAATTGGCTGCTTGTGGTTGATTATATATATATATATATTTTTTTTTTATTAACACTGCTTCTTTTAATATACTTTCAATATAAAAAATAATTAATACACTCTGAATCATCAAAACAATCAAATGTACAATTCAAATAATACCCCAAATCCACAAAATATTCATTAAAATTATTAGAAATATCGTTCTTATCAATTATCACTGTATCGTTTTTTTTTAATCTCTTGAATGTTAGTCATCTTACATTTTTCCCCCATTGCTTTACTAATAATATCCCACGTTTTCTTCATATTTCCTATAGAATCGTCAAGACTTTTCATAAAATATATATATATTTTAAATCTTTATCTCATTAGTCAATTTATTACGAATTTTCCTATATACTTCTTTTATATAATCATGATAATAGGACCACCGAAAAACGCGGTGTTAATAGTAAACGATCATGATAGGAATAATATAGAACACGGCGATAAATACAATACTGTATTATCCTGCGTAATTGATCATATTTTTTATAAATTATACAATTATTTATTTAACGAAAATATTGCAACATCCGGAGGAATCCAAACAAACTCAAAATATATAGGTTTACACTGAAAGAGTGACTTCTCAACATAAAAATCCTTCCCGAAGATTCGTTAGGGCTAGATTAGGTAATAATAAATTAAATGAAAACTTGAATATAAAATTGTTCTTTCAAACAATCGAATTTACATAAGTGAGGATTTCAGTTAGATACCAGAGCGCCTGATGGAAAAGAACAACAGAGTAACGGGAGGGAAAGAGAGAGAGAGAGAGAGAGATCTGATACATAGATATTATTATATTTTTGATGAATGAAATCCTGTTCAGTGATTGGTCAGCAAAGCATCATGTGACCAACCATATCATTGCGATGATGTTACAGATAAGAAGAATAGTACTACTAGTATACCGTGAAGTCATGCACTATACCATGGCACTATACCATGGATGACGATATTTCCTTCCAAGGCACTACTGTGCATGCATTCCGCGAGCGTAAGGGATTTCAAATGCCTCCATCAGGCCACTCCGGCGGTGTCACGGTGCTCACGCTGTGCAATTTACGCGCAGTAACTGGACTACACTACTGCAGTATTTGTATAGCACCAGCTTTCGGTCTCGAATTTGTGGATTCCTCGATGACAGAAATTATTATTATTATTATTATTATTATTATTATTTTTATGAAGGTCGGTTTGAAAAATATAAAACAAATTTATCATGCACTATTTCAGGCCACTAGTGAAATTGTTGATTCCTCGGCGACAGAAAAAGCACTATTCCTGCCCCCTCGATCCATGGTTTTTAAGAGCCTCTCAGTGCATGGTATATTTAATAGTTAATTATCATTATTTCGCATATCAACCATAGCTATATATTGTTTAAATATGACACCAGTTGCAGGTTGTCAATATCAGTACATGCACTCATTCAAACATGTTAAACAGTCTAAATTTGACCCCATGTACACAGGTCAGATAGGGAGAGAGAGGGTGATGAGGAAATGCGTGAGATAGAGAGAGAGAGAAGTAGGGCAGAGACACGTTCAAATATATTTTGTCGCTATAGTTATACCGAACGTGGTTGATACCGACTGGATTTACAAATCAAAATGTTGTTTCCCGAAATTGGCTAACCACGACCTTCAATATGTTATAATATTCTTGAACAGGTTAAGGGATTAAGCGTTTGATCCAATTATCTCCCGCAAAAGGGAAAAAGGATAAAATTATAAAACACAAACTCAATGTTGATTGAGAGCCTGAGTTACATGCACAAGTTTGTGCACGTATTTTTCATTTATAGTACTGTCTGAAGGCAAAACCAAATCATTCTAAATTGTTTGGGTAGAAACATAATCAACAAACGCACGGGGAGAAATGATGTAATTCCCCTGTCCTCTTCATCAAAAAATGAAGAAGGAAAAGTGAGAGAGCCACGATGTAACCCGGCGTTTTACAATCTTTTTTAGTAGTTTTTTAGCACCCTTTACAAAAATGAACAGTTAAGCGTCACCTAAATCCTAAAGTCATCACATAATATTAATTTTCCATCACTCTCTCTCCATGTATTCACAAACGGGTACATTTGCAAGCGAGCAAAAACTCAGAGGCATTATTTAATTATGGTACAAATGTTTTTTTATAATTAAAACAAACTAGATAAGATATAAAATATGCGTATGCCGGCACCTTGCTGCCTAATACATAAATATAATTTTTTTATATATTCGGTTACCTCGATACAGCAAATAAGAAGATATTCGGGCATCTCGTTGCCCTAAACTTCCCGTTTCTAAATGTTGTTGCAAGTGAAGCGAAGAAATTGATATGTGTCATCAGGATATGCATTTTTGTATGAAATCAATGTGAATAAAAAGTGCCATTTAATGGTACTTTTAGTTTTCATCAATATCGTTTTTATTGTACATCTAAGTCACAGTCACAAAATTTGACGACTGATCTGAAGAAAGTGACAGATTGAGGGAATATATCTAACTTAAGAATTAGTCATTATTAATGAAATAGTTTCCGCATTACATTTGTCCTCGCGTTTTCCGATCTCAATGCTGTTAACTACACGGATATGGAGGAAAATGAGGCAAATGGGCACGAACGTGAAAAAGGCTGGCATGATTCCACAAATTGAAAGGGAAAAGTGCGAAGGTACGTGGATTGTAGAAAGTTATGTATTAAAAGCTCTGTTGAATATAGGCCCTTCAAATTGTAATGATTTGCTTTATGCTGTCATTAGTCTTCAAGTTCTGATGTTTTTTGTGTGACTTACATTAAAATCCTGGTTTGCTGTATTAATTTTCACGGACAAAACACAGTGCCCCTAGCTGTTACTAAAAAAAATGTAATAATCTAACTGGCTACATCAGAAATATAAGGGTAAATAAATATCTATTATTTATTCCCTCGGATAGAACTTCAAGTCATTGGTCTTTTGGAGCTTCTCTTATATTAAAGTACTATACACATCATGATACTCAAATAACCAAATCAGCAAAGAGAACACAATTGCTGGGAAAAAAGACATTCTTTGAGTTAATAAAAATAATGAATTATTCGGTCCTATTTTGGGAAAGGTCTCCGGAATCGTATGGAACGTTATACACAAACATCTCAATAAAGGCATGGTATTCTCCCGACACTACTTCATGTTTACATATATTGCCATCTGCTACTCACAATGACCGGATGTGTCGACAGCCATGTCCTGCAGTCGAATATTTTTTTTCGTTCCTGCCGACCTATTGCCTTATTAATTATTTATGAGAAGGCAGTAGATGTGCAATACGCAAGCGCATGAACTTCAAACCATCGCTGCTAGCCTCTGTACAACATTCTGTATTATAAAATGGGTTCAAGAATGTAGCCAATGAGAAGCGTCAAAATGGATCACGTGACCGCGCATTATTTTGTACCATATGCACGGGGAGTGCATTTTGGTGATAACAGCCGTGCAAAAAGGTGCAACAAAAAGGCATAATGCACGCTGCGTGTAATTCAATGCATGTTTACGAGAAGTCGCACCATGCACTAGACAGTCTGTTTACGAGCAAGGCCACTGCTGCCGCGATCGTCTGTGTGCACACGTTAATTCGTATGAAGGTTGCAGGTTTACAGTGTTATCGCCTTACTATTAAGATTGTCGGCCCATTTCATAAAACAAATAATACACAGGTTTTCGTTCGTGACGTTATGGCGATGCGGCGCTATTCGGGTATTCACAATGGCACAAAATACACTCGGCTACGCGTCGTGAATTTTATTGCACTGTATAGTGAATACCCTCATGCGCTGCATCGACCATAACACACTCACACCTGTGTATTATTTGTATACATTCGCGCGCGCGATGATGCTTGGGGACAAGAAGCGGAAAGGGCTCCATGTACGCCTTCACCAAAAGATGAACTGCTTGACATTTGCGGTTCAACATTTAAAACAAATGAAGCTAGAAAAATGACGATTTACCTTGGTAACTCCCACCAGGAGAATAATGCAAGCAACGAAGAGGAGAGAAAGTATGAGGAAATTGATGATGTATCCCGCGAAGATGGCGCTATAGTTAAAACCAAAAGGGCTGTATGCTGTTGAAAGGACCAGAAAATAAGGAAGTTGGTCAAAAGCATACTATTGGAATCATTTATTAAAATATAATGATTTGTACCACTAGTACCCCTAACCTGCCATATCATTTAGCCCTCCTAATAATAATAATATTACTAACGATAATAAATATATAGATAAATAAATACATAAATACAGCTGAGACACGCATAATAATTATCGAACTAAATTTGAGATAATAATACAGATACAAAAAACTAACCTATTTTAGATAGATATACAGATACGAAATGGATCGGCGTATATTAAAGACTATTCGTTTTTACAATACCCCTGCAAAAAAAAAAATCTTTTGGATCTAATGACCCACCCCCCAAAAAGAAAAATAAAGTCAATCAACGAATAATATGATATTAATGATATATTTGTTAAAAGGCCAAAATATATTGCATGGACATGGCGCAATGTAAAGCCATAACAGATTGCAATGTAGAATACATATGCCTTTTACCTGTATTATAGAAAATACCTACAACTTGTCTTCATTACTAAACAGAGTTACAATGCAAATCTGTGCTTTAAAAAGGCTAATTTTCTAAAAAAAAGTCCTAGAATCTTAATTTTTTCTTATCATGATTCTAAAGATGTTATATCTACTCTGACTTCCATTTATTAAAAAAGGTTTTCCCGCCCACATTTATCAGAGTTGCATCCGATTTAACGATGCAATCATTCAATTTCGAGCGAATTTGAATAATCACCGAGATCAACATTAAAAAAGCTAACTAGATCATTCAATTTAATTGTTTTAGCATGCGATTTCATGATTTTCTCGCATAAACGTGAAAAAAGTGCGTTCAAATTAAAAATGCACGTAAAGTCGCACCTGTACCGCCCTGATGAACGTAAAGGTATTGAAATTCACGAATAGGCAATCATTTATAGCATTTGGGCAGTCTTTTTTTTTTTTTACTGTTTAAGTTCTTTGCAATATGCATCTATTTAAATAAATTATGCAAACCTTATGTATCTTGAAATGGGACCTTTGCCTTATATTGAAATATCTTACATGATAGTAACGTAGGTAAGTACATGATAAGTACTTACGTACATGTAACAAAATTATGAGTTATAACCATTCTGTATGTGTTATACCCATACTGCTAGGGAATAAAGTGAAACTGGAAGAGAAGATTAGAAAGAAAAGAAAAATATAGAATATGATTAAAATAAACATTATGAAAGTTTAAAAATAAAAATGAAATTATATAATTAAAAACAGTGAAAAAAAAGTAAATATGACGTGAAAAAATTGCGGTAAGATTATAACATAAAACTACAGAATTTGTTTATGTTAATTTATTTCGAACGCTCTAAGTGCGAGGGTGTGTGCCTATAAATGAAATTGAAATTGGTATTAAGGACGAAATTGAACGTCTATCCAGCTGGCGCGAAATTGAATGACAACTTCGTGTCACTAAATTAAATGGATTTCTCTCTAAATTGAAAGAAATACAATTAAAAGGAATGATATAAAACGATATTGAATGCTCGAAGAATAAAAATGAACCATGAGAGCAGAGATTTGTATATGATCGTTATTCCTTTGATGTTGCTTTTAATATTCATCAAATGTACACATGATGTTCTATTCATGATGCCTCACCAAACAAGAAGAAGAAAGAAAAAAAGAGTAACGCCCACGCATTTAAACTTTTCACTTGCCAGAATAATCCTTTTTCTAAAACCTTTCTTACCCTTCTTTCTTACTGTATTTATTGCAAACCGTATTACAGCTCAATTGAATTACAAGGAATATATATCATGACATATAATAATGATAATAATGATAATCATAATAATAGTGCCAATAATAATAATAATCCTATTAATGTTTTAGTCGAATGGTTTCAGCACTTGACTTGAAATTCAAAGGCCGTGGCTCGATCCCCGACACGGCACGAATGTCCTTTGCCAAGGCATCAATCTAAATTTGCCACTTAATACCCAATATAGAAATGGGGACCAGGTAGGATGACGAAAGCATCTGTGTTAGTGATTGCCTATGCCCTTACGGTAACCATATGGTAGCAATACTCCCCAGGGAGTGTAGATGGTGCACATTGTGCGTGAATGAATCCGATGACTGTGTAATATTTTTTCTAAAGCGCTTAGGGACGGTATTCCGTATTAAGCGCTATATAAAACCAGATTGTTATCATTATTAAAGAGCGCACATGTCCGTCACGTCGTTACGCTCCTAGCGTCCCAACATTATCATCTCGGTCATAGCTGGCGGGCAAACATGAAGCGCTCTGGCATATCAGATATTGACACATGGGTGGAGAGTGGCAAATGCGGAGTAATGTCTTGATAAAGGACGTTAGTGCCGAGCTTGGATTCGAATTCTCAACCTTTGGATGGGGAGTCAAGCAAATGAACCAGTATGCAACGACTGATGACACTCTAAAATACAACTTAGCAATATATTCAAAAAAGCAATTTGCAACAAATTATAGTGAGTGATCAGTTACCAATCTGATGCGGAATGTTGAACGAAATTATCAGATCATCAAAGATTTCGTAAACTAATTTGCGACCGCTCGTGGAAATATTGGCGAATGGTTGAATGTTGTTTAGAAATTGATCGGTGATAACAAATACCTCTTTGGAAATCAAGGGCCGATGTTCTTACGACGAAAAAAAAGCAAATTAGTATGTAAACATAAATCACAGGTAAGTTGAGGTTCAACGTACGGTTAATTCAATTCATACGCCCGAGAAAAATTGTGCTTTAATGCAATATAGGAAGGAAAAAACAGCAAAACTTGAATGAGGTACAGGAGGAGAAAAAGAAAAAGAGGGAAAACAAATGGTTAATGCGTTCAATGTTTTAGCGCATCTAAAAAGTGTTTTGCTTATTAAGTTATGTTACAATAAAATTGATTTATTGGAGTTTTTCAAGTTTGTTAATTTTCCAATATTGATTAAACTACGATTGAATTATACACATTCGTACATTAACATCATAATTCTTTCTCATGAAATATAAAAGTAAAACTCTCAACTTATTTCCAAAACTGATACACACGCAAAAGATTTGTTCACGGTGTTCCACAAATAATTGGCAATTGTTTAACAAAAGAGCATGACATGTACTTGTAATCATTTGTAAATTATTGGATTATGTAATCCAAAGTCTGAAATATTGAACAAGAAAAAAAATCACGCTATGATCACAAGGAATGTCTTTTATTTCGGACTATTAGACCTAACGATTTGCTTTTCTTCGTAGAAACAACTATGTTTAATAAGCAATATATATATATATATATATATATATATATATTGCATTGGTACGTTTTTAGTCTAGAATATGGATGAACATGAGCTTAAAAGCGTTTAGAGTATTGATAAACTAATTAATATCTTGACTCATCATTGAATACACACCGCACGCTACCGATCCTGATCGTGTGTTATCAAAACAACAACATCTCCGTAGAACCGCCATCTCCCTCCAAGTTGGCGATTACAAGAGATAGGACGTTAAATGGAGGCCCCGTGTAGAGGAGAGTCCAACCTTTGCACGTTGAGAACCCACTGCACTATTTGTATAAGAGTAGGGGGAAACCCCGGTGTAGTGGTCCACCTGCACACCCCAATCAGTTATACCGGAGGAGAGACCCGAAGGTTACAGTGATTCAGTTCGCTTTTCGCCTCCCGGGCACAGGTGACGCCAAATACTTAATGATAATAATAAAAAGAGAAATTACTTTAGCTGAATTTATCAGTTTCTCCTTCTTTAAATTCGTTTGGGTGGAATAAAATAAACGAACTACTTGTGTCGATGAAAATATTTCCTCTACCCGCTCATTCGAAACGAGCGAAATGTATCAAGCTGATACTCAAGTGAAAATAGTGGAGGTTTATCTGTGTAAAGCGCGGACGGAGTCGGAAAGGGATTCGCGCCACGGATCGCAAAAAAAATGACCTTTCCGTTCGAATAACGTTCACATATTCCAACTTAGGCCATTCGGTTCCTTGGTAACGATACACACGCTTTTCAGCTTTTAGGAATTCAATAGAACGATATCAATTATTAACATGTCAATAAAAATGCGCTCGTATGCATGTTCAGAAAAACAATGGCAAACGACATTCGCTTATTTGCACTGAGGTGCATGTAATAAAAGACAGCAATGCATTTTTTCATCCTTAATACAATGCAGTTTTATTTTCTCTTCAGAGGTAATTTATTCAATAATTTTACAATTCAACAACATTAAAAGGATTTGTATAAACACATTCGACAGCAATAATAACATAATGATCCAAATACGTAATTCATAATCATTCACTTTAGATTGAAGAAAACAAAAAACAGTGTGAGATGTATGATTAATGATCGTAGGTAATACTGGATGCATAGATAGCACTTGCTTTTTGTAGAAAACTATATCCCCCAATTTCTTTCACCTATTTTTCGTTTCTTTTGGGGGAGGGGGTTGATTTGAATACATTATTTTTTAATATTTGTGCTGATAGCGATATTAACAGGAAAAGATATCTCAACAGCAAACTAATGTTGTACAGTTACTAGTATTTATATAATAGACAATGTTGACGTCATATCAATCACCAATGTTTCTATTGCTGTTAGCATGGCTATTGTTAACGGTTATTGGCGATGGTGGTGGTGGTAGTGGTAGTATTGATGGCGATGATGATGATAATGATGATGATGATGGTGTTGGTGATAGTTGTGATGGTGAAAGTTGTGACGGTGATGATGATGATGAGGATGGTCGTGATGTTTATTGTGGTGGTGATAGTGGTGATGGTGATTTCCCCCTCGTCTCTCCCCCTCACTCTCTCTCTCTGTATTTCTTATTCCCTACCTCCCTCCCACCTACCCTTTTCGTATTTATCTTTCTTACTTCAAAGCCACTTCTCCTAATTCAACTTTTCTTTAAATTACCATCGAAAAAAATGAAAATGAAAATTATTCATAGTTTTCAAGATTACTTTATTGGTTTTATTTTTTATAAACGTTTATCGTGTTCGAGGTATGTTACTTTCATTTTAGGTATACACGCTCTGATTCAGTTAAGCATTATTATAAATATATTTAATTTCCGATTCTCATTGGTAAATGACTTTTCTCTATTCCTATTTAATTCATTAATATCCGTAATTAACTCGAGTATATCGAAGATATGACGAACATAATAACAGAGCCTATAGAGGACGCCCTGTCTTTGGAACATTGAGAATGAGAGTAAGACATCATGTACATGCCCTGATGCAAACTCTTCTCGTTTAATATCTAGAAATCTTGGCTCCTTTTAGGTGAATGTCGTAGTTTTTAAGTCGAGTTTTCTCTACCTCTATAAATTATGTCGAACGAATTCTATGACGATTGATAGTCGCTTTCCAAAGTGTTCTGTTCTCAGATTACCCTATTTTTAACACCTGAATGTAAGTTTGTTTGGCATCCTTATCACGGTCTCGTTGGTGTGACCGATGTGACAACGCCCTTCGGCTCTAAGCAGACAGAGTCAGCAA
This sequence comes from Mesocentrotus franciscanus, assembly GCA_037976565.1. Lineage (NCBI taxonomy): Eukaryota > Metazoa > Echinodermata > Echinoidea > Camarodonta > Strongylocentrotidae > Mesocentrotus > Mesocentrotus franciscanus. The sequence goes on along the minus strand of CP137680.1, from coordinate 29,153,393 downwards.
TCACCATGACTATCACACCAACCATCCAAGTAACACACATAACAATGATGAACAAAAGAGAATCATGATAATCATAACTCTCCGCATTTCTGAAGATATATTTATCACACATGACGAATAAATCATAACCAAGGTCTCAATACTCTGAGAGATCTTTACTGACACATAACAGGTAAATAAGATTGTACAGAAGTGATTTGTATAGATACGATAAAACTTTATCTATATAACCTTATTATACAATATCTATCCTCTTTTACTTTTGAAGTATCTGATTTGTAATCTTCTAAGTCTCTTTACAAGTTTCATTTTTAAAGTTTATCTTCAAGAGATCTGCCTAACACAATCTGACCGAACCTATACAGACATTATACTCTTGGTACATGGCAGCTTTTATGATTGTCAACTTTCTTAAACAGTGAAAACATACTTATCATTAGTTATGAAAAGTACCATACAAAACATTACACTGGTGAATAATATCTCTTAACTTCAAAGGATGAAGCAAACATTTCTTTGTTTGAAGACTATTATTGAACCCTTCCTTATATTGAATAAACAAGGGGTCATCTTAGCTTTAAAAAAAAAACTGCTATAAATTCGGACATAATCTTATACTGTAAAAAGAATAATGCGAAATGTTAAGAACTCAAATACTCAAATACTTCAGTGTTAAGGTACAGAGTATGGGAAATATTGTGCCCTTAACCGACCTCTATTCACATAATTAAACCTGTAGTTTGGCCAACTTGGTTTGAGTTAAAAATGGCGTATATTCTTTTGTTTTTTGCCTGCCCAACAAAGCGCTATTCACTTCATTGGTAATGTTGCATGGAATATGAATAAAAGTAACCAATTAATCAACTAAACCTGGTTTGGTAAACTCTGTAGATGGCTCTTAATGTGTCCATTGGGTGTTTCTCGCTCTCGCGGCGTCCACCCCCCAAAAAAAATAGTTTGAAGGACCAGCATTAAAAAAGGTGCAAAGATCATTTTGCACTCTCTGTAAGGCATTCGGCTTCTCGACGCCACTGTAATTCAAAAGCACAGCAATAATTTCCATAAGGTCATTTATTCATGTACAATCGTACCCCTGCATAACTTTATGTGAAGAATTGGCTTATGTGTTTTGTGTATATTAGCGGGGTAGGTCATACATGAGTAGAGGAAACTAATTACTTTAAACTCATTTTCAGATTGGAAAACACAAAATTGGTTGCAGATAAATAGTTGAAGAGTCCCTGAATCAGGTACACTAGCAAATGTAAGTAAATTAATACCTGCTTCCATTGATTCTGTTTGGTATTTTTTTTACACTTATAGTGCAGCAGTGTATTCGCAGCTCACACTTAGGTTTAGCCCCATGTATGCCATTAAGTGTCGGTTCCATTGATTGGTGTTCTTCATAAATTGATTCACAATCATTTGTAGTCATTTTAACTGTGTGCTCAGAAAGTTTGTCATAAACATAGGGATACCATAACAAATAAGTATAAAATCGACAACGTTGGGTTTTCAAGCTCCGAGACTTTATTAACAAAAAACAAAGAAAACTGTCTCAAATCCTAAAATATTGACTACTCTTTAATCAAATATGGTATAAAAGACATTATGTTATATCATTCTGAGCCTATATTTAGCACACCTTTAATATTAAGCTAGTTATCATCTAATTACACAGCCTACAATAGACGTGCTATATATAGGACTATATTAATATAAGTTAATATTTTTGTTTACAGTTTTGTCAAAACCACTTGATGAAGATGTAATGTACGTCGAAATTTTGTGACCTAAGAAAAGCTGTTAGATTTAAAGCATGAATCTTCCACTCTTCATCATGTATTACGTCATCTTATGCCAAGACGTGGACTTATTATCAGGTATGTACTATAGAGTATTGCATACTACACCGTAGTAATGGTAATGTATAGTTCTTTCACATTTATCTAGTATATTTTTTTCGAATATGGGCCTTTATTAACATCATTAAAACAAAACTACTGCAGTCATTATTAATCTATGTCCGTGTATTTACATTACAAGCATAAATCGGAAGACACTTCTTAACCAGTTTGCAGGCACAAACCCTTGTCCTTCGATATGCGTAACAATGTCTGCACTTTGAGACTACGCTGATACTATACTACATAGGCTCTGTACTTTATCTGCTCCGGACACAGTCAGAGACTGACAGGGCTAGGCTCTGCTCAAGATTTTAGGATTTGTGGTCCAGAGTCAAATTGGTGTCTGTACCTGCGAACTACTTCTAAAATGGGTGAACCAATTACACCTGCTTTCCATTTCAACCTAACTACTGTAAGATCTTTACTCTCCTGTTCACTGTTTTGTTGCAATTTCAACATGCACATTAAGCTTCAAACATATTCTGGATAAATAGAAACTGAATAAGAAATATTTGCAAAAAAGTCATACAGAACTACAATGACAACTGTCAACTAATTACGTAGTACATCAACATATTAAGTTGAGAACGGGGTCTGGGAAAGTGTAATGAAAACGGGCGCTGAACATGGATTTAAAATGTATGTTGCATGTAAGCTTCATTTTACAGCAATTTGATACCAGCCTCATGATCTATTATTCCAAGAGCTATCTACTATACTGTGCACTATTGTACTGCAGCGTCAACAAAGCTTAAAGTGACTCAGTAACATTGTTGAAGGTTGATGAAAATACTGCGTAATTTTTGTATGAAATATTACTTATTATATTCCTTTTACTGTATTAACCCTCTAACATGCAAACAATCCTGAAAAATTCTCAAATCACAAAGATATTTATGGTTTTCTTTGAAGGCGTCACTGGTCAACACCTTCTAACAGTAAATTCTCCCAACCATTTTTGAATTTTCCCAACCGTTTGTCCTTGAAAATAAAACACAAGACAGGATTTTAAACGTCTGGAATGATATATTGAGCCAATTCATAGCTTTGTTACGATTTACATTCACCTAACATGTAATTAAATTGTAATAATATAGTTAGGAGAAAGAATCGATCAGATCAGTTTTTCCCAATTTTTATCGTTAATAATGGTCTGTTTTCACTCAAACTTTCAGATTATCTTTAATTTTACATCTAGCATTGAAGTCAGTACCTTAGCAATATTTTCTCTCACCTGAACAATGTTACCAAGTACCTTTAAGAATGATATTGACTCTCGGTTAAGAGAATCTTATTACAAAGATATTTACAAATATATTTCTTCGTAAGAGAAATAGAAAGTGTGTCTATTGCATGCGCATACAGCTTTTGAAGTAGCACCATATACTGCCCATCAATTTACCTGTACGACTGATTAGTATTATATTACTACTGCATATGAAAAAAATCGCTATACACAGTACATGTTGACAGTCAATATGAATAAATGATTTGATAACCAATATCTATTTTGCTTTGACAGCAATTTCTTCAGATAAAAAAATTATACATTTTCGTAAAATTGAACCAAAACAAAAGAGCAGTTTGATTCAAGAGGATGTACAGTCTAAACTTACACTACTTCAGATTTACGTATAATTAAGCTGCCCACAATGCTCACAATGCATCACACATAGACCATTTTCGTAATGTAATCAAAGTTGATGTGTAAATCTATGTTAAGTACCATGTTACAAAATTATTTCATTCACCTGTTACAAATAATTATATTTCAATTTTCAGAATGCGAATTGCGTACAATAATTGTTGCTAGGTAGAACAAACATTATGGCTTGTCCGACCTAACAACACTGAATGTATGTAATTCGCATTCTTTAGAAATTCAATTATTCACAGTGTCACTTTTAAGAGAGCAGTTGTTATATTCACATGATATAGTGGATGATTACGAATATTTTGCAGACAAAATTTAATGGAAGATATCTCATATTTAAAAAAAAAGAATTAATGGGAAATATAGTCATGAAAAATTAGGGGAAATTAGGATTCGTGATTTGTTTAGTCTTCTTTAAATCCCTTTTCCCATACGTCTAAAGGCTAGATCAGACATGACGTGGCATTTCTGTATCTCATAACACAGAGCTCAGTGTATACGCACAAGTCCTTTGTTCCGCGCAGTTGCCATTCATGTACACTTACCATACCTAAAAAACAGACACCCGACGGCTTTTTGTGTGTGCAACGGTTAACTGCGCCATATCTGAGCAATAAAGCTATAACAATGATTTTATTATCAGCCTCTCGATAGGCCAGGTTTTTTCATGAATCTGTCATGAGTACAAAATCGCCGAGAACCCATTGAAACGCGTGAATTGAATTTAACACGCGTTTCAAAGGGATGTCTGTGAACTTGTACTCATGACGGTTTCGCGAAAGGATGCCCAGAAGGATGACATTTTTCACGTTGCTATAGTTATTCCACATCACTGGCCTTTCCTCGACCGTCGCGAAGTTCTTGGTATTGCGAGATGACGCAGATTAGACACGTGATCTGAAAAAGAGAGATAAAATATCATATATATATATTTTTTTAATGAGAATTGTCTGGAAAAAAAGACCCATTTAATAAATCTTTGTTCGCTATATACCTTTTACACGTCGAAATATTCCATAAGTCTTTGATACATTTGGTTTATTTAAATTACACAGTACTCAGATGTGTGATATCACTACTAAAAGTATTTACCGTCGCTTCTGATGTTTGATGGCGATGTTCTGTTCGAATGTTGAATAATGCTATAGGTGTTTTCAGCTAAATGATTAATGGTTAGTGTATAAAAGGAGAAATATTACTCGTTTCATCATACAAATTCCTTTAGATGCCATATGAGTTATGGCGTTAACAAAACATATTTCTTTAATATTTTCATACATATCAATTAGATTTAGTCTTATACATTGATTCTGGACACTGATAAAGAAGTTAAACCTTTTAAAGGTGGACATAGTATTTGAGAAGCTTTCTCGTTCCTAGTATTTCCATGTGAAAGAATATCATACTAGCAATGCCACCTGAAAAGATTCGCTCTTGAAATGCTCCCATATTTCCAAATATGAGGCGACAAGTCTTATACTGTTCGTGTCGATGTTAAGTTATCCTCGCCGTCTATTATTTTCAGCAAGGTGTGTTCGGCATTTCTTTTTAATGTGTAGTCCTTATGATTCAAGAACCTCAAAATAGTGCCCTATTTTTGGAAATCAATACTCTATTATAACCGATTGATAGTTTCTTTAAATGAGAATTGACATAACAAGCACAGACTACAGCATTATATTCAACATTAACGCTTTATATGCCACACACATTATCTATCTGTTCCACAAAGTAATTATCATGGGATAGATATACCACAGAATTCAAGATTGAATGTTTCCAAAGAAAGATTAACCCATTCCGGTTAATCTATTTGAGGTTTGGCTTGGAGTTAATCAAGACTCGAAATTAGTAACTTTGCAAACCCATCGTGTGGCACAAAGCGATCCTTCCGCCTATTGTTTTGTGTATAATTGCACGTGTGGCAAAGGAGCAACCGTGCAGAAAGGAAAAGAAAGCAAACGAACTGTTAAAATACTAACGTTGAGGGCAGTAAATAGGAGCCAGAAGACAAAGTTCACGATCAGTAAACCAGTTTTGAATTCCTTAGATAGAATAAAAATACAGTCATATCATTTTGGTTAATCAAATTTTATGAATTTAATTTTCAGCGACAGATTCTAGAAAATAAAATAGGTAGACGATTTTAATAATAGGATACCATAAATGTGTTGTTTCTTTAAAAGACTTAATGAAAGAATCACATTAAACTTGTTATATATAGATAATCTCTTTGATATAGACATACATAATTAATATAAAGGTTGTCATATTCAACGGAAACTATCGTTTATGGAATTGACTTGTTAACGAATACCTTATAGATCATTTTTTTTAATTTAAAGCGTACAACCTTCTTTGTAATAGAACTCCTTTGTAGTAAAACTTTTGAGTTTTCCTTTTCATATTTAAAGTCTTCGAAACAAAATCAAGGAATCACAAGGAGGTAAAATAAGCTACCCCCTTGCTTTGAACTAAATGAAAAAATTCACTGACCACATTTTTACGGGAAAAAAATATCTGAACATTTTTTCATTATTACTTTTATGGACTAAAAATTTGCTTTCACTTCTATTTTTTACTAGTTAGATGCTATTTTTAAGGAGAAAAAAAGGAACGAGTTAATAACCATGATAATAAACTTAAATAGATTCTTATTGCATTTAATGCAATATCCAGAAAAGCAAAAATATTTAGGTATCAATTTGTTTATTATTTTCTTCATATGAGAAGTATTTACATTGGCCAATAGAAGTTTAAACGAAACGAGCCCCCTGCCCGAATTTTAGGAGCTTCTAAATCCTTGACCGGGCTGCAGCCAATGGCGTCATCAGATTCTTATAAGTGGGGAACAATTTGAGAAGGTGGATGTGGATAGGGGCTGCCCCCCTTATACGGTATGGGCTTTTAAGAGTTGGATGTTAAAAATAGGCATTTTAAACATTGTAGAGTAGAACTCAAACCAAAAAAATAATGCTGTATAATTAATAGAAAACACATCGGACACTAACAATTATCCAGGGATAAGGCCCGGTCACACAGCCCTCCACGGGCGTATCGCGGCCGAATCACGGCCAAAAATTTCTGCCCGTGAAGCAGTCGCTGTTGGACGCTTTGAGGTCGCGATAAAGACGCGATACAGCCGTAGTTTACCCGTCGTTACACGCGGTAAGAAATTCACACGCGGTTGGCCGCGCGAAAAAGTTTTGGGCTGCCCAAAAATTTAGACCGCGGGTAATCGCGGGCGGTACACGTGGTACACACGCGGTAAAGACGCGGTACAGACGCGGAACGAACGTGCTAGGACGTGCTACGGCCGCGGTTAAGACGTGGTTACACGCGGTAGGACGCGAAATTTTAAGGCCCGGTCACACAGCCTTTCGCGTCTGTATCGCGGGTAAAATTTCGCGATTTTTTTGCCCGCGGTTGCCCGTGGTGGAAAATGTGCAAAATTGGCTTACCCGCGGTTCGGCTGCTTTATTATACCCGTGGTAGGCCGCGGTACCGCCGCGCTTCACCCGCGATAAGGACGCGGAACAGTCGCCGGCGTCTGTTCCGCGGGCATACCACGGGTAAACCGCGGGTAAGCCAATTTTGCACATTTTCCACCACGGGCAACCGCGGGCAAAAAAAAATCGCGAAATTTTACCCGCGATACAGACGCGAAAGGCTGTGTGACCGGGCCTATAGGAGTAAACAAATCGAATATAGAGATAGAACATGTCATGTGCCTGTGAGCAGTCAATACACTAAAAACACACTATAACAATAATATGTACTTTTCAGCAAAGAATCAGACCCCAAAACAGTCGGAGTGTCCCCTCTGAACCCGCATTTAGGTACGCCCCCACCCATTGGATACGCCATCGGATAAGAACACTTACGGCGCTGACGAAGCTGACGAAGAGGATAATCCATGCATTGGCTTGTAAAACCATAAGAGTCATGATCGCCACCATGTAAGGAATCAACATCGTCCTGTTGTCCTGCAAAATGAATAGATAGAAATAGACATCCAGCAACCATAAATATTGAATTATCAGCTGAGGAATTAATACAATCAACGAAATCCTTTTCAGATTTGATAAATTGTTATAATGCAATTGACTAGAGGCTGTTTAAGAAAAATAAGTCGAGATTGTCAATTGCAATTAAACGAAGGAGGTATATGAAAGGCGACATATGGCGTATTAGGCCAGCGTTTTTTCAACCTTTTGTTAGTCATGTCATCCTTTTAAGAAATAAAGAGTTTCGCGTTACCCCAATCTCTAATTCATCACATAATATTCATTTTGCATCATGCTGGCACTCTTCAAGTTCCATGAACAGATGATGTAGAAGCATATTTGTTCCTAAATTTTACTAGCGAGCTTTAGCAAGCGGGAAAAAAGTACTGTATGTGAGTACCTCAAAGCCGAATGTACATGAATTAAAAAAAAAAAATCATATATTCGATTATAACCTCGATACGCGAATATGAGGATATTCGGGCATCTGTTACATACTCAGCAGTTTCTGAAATAAGTTTTTCACGAAATCAACGTTATTCCAAACTGATACTTTGCTTTACCTAAATTTCTCGCGCGGCATCCCTAGAGATGTCTTGCGGCACCCCAGGATGCCGCGGCAAACCGGTTGAGAAACGTTGTATTATGCTATAGATTATGACGACATACGTATTGTCATTTCGATCCCATATTTGACTTGAATTCCTGGATGGGACAGTGAATTAAAAACTGAATATCAAAGGACAAACACTGTCTTCACCGATGTAATATAATAATCTTAATAATGTTCCCCCCCAAAAAAAAAACCTATACATTTGATTGGTGTCATTTTTGTGCATCTCTTATCTCATTATCGATAATCTTAATTGTCATGGCTGCATTTCATATATATTTCATGGTCGTATTTATCCAGTATTAGTACTGTTATTCCCGAGGGCCCTGTGCAGCATCCCCAGTTTTAGCCGATTACCTTCACCTGGGTGGAGAGTGGCAAATGTAGATTGGTGCTTGTCAAAAGACACTAGTGCCACGACAGTTCCTTCTAATACTTAATCAATAATAATCTCTCTTTCTCTCTCTCTGTCTCCTCCACAACGTCCGTCACTCTAACAGGGATGTGATAGAGAAGGAGTGGAATCAAGCCGCTCTACTTTGACCCCATGCTCCAAGCCGCCGAAAAGTTATGCGCTGCTCCGCAACTGCTGACCAGATGGTGAGATAAAAGAGCGCATGAAATATCAGGATTTTGAATTCCTACATCGGGAAATGGTATCTCAGCAAATGTTCGCTGTCCCTTTAAATGATTTCTCATCAATTTTTGAATTTGTAATGAGTGTGAACGAGCGAACACAAACATTTGTAATGTCATTTTTTTTTTCCAACTGCAAAAATACAATCAACACGCGAAAGCACGCATTAGCAAACTTATAGTTCTCGAAAATTGTAAATCATGGAATAAATAACGTGACATTAAAACATGCGAAAATAATCGGATTTTCCTAAAATATTCAATTTTTGTCAGGATCTAATTTTTATTTTACCAACTCTGGCACACAAATTATAGGAAGGGCGGAGTACTAAATTTGATTTTTTTAAAGTGCACATTAAAACATGCGAAAATAATCGCATTATCATAAATTATTCAATTTTTGTCAGGACCTAATTTTTCTTTTACCAACTCTGGCACACGAATTATAGGAAGGGCGGAGTACTAAATTAAATTTGTTTTTAATGCACTATTCCCATTACAATCCGCATATAAAGTTTATAATTTACATTGAAATTTTGCCGGTAATTCAATAAATTTAAAACTGGTGCCTGGCCTCCGAAATTCCCGCAGTGGAAGAGCGGCTCGGAGCATGGAACTTTAAAGCCAACTGGAATATTACGCATCCCATTGTTACGGTTTAAAACTCACGCATGGTTTGAATAAATTACAAGAGTTTCCACTCCTTCTCTATCACCTCCCTGCTCTCATCATGAATGTTAGGTCCATGCTCTAACACTCTCCCTCCCCTCCTTCCCCGTTTTCTCTCTATCTCCCTCTTCTTTCTCTCTATCTTTCTTTCTCTCTATCTTTCTTTCTCTCTCTCTCTCTCTTTCTATCTCTCTCCCTCCCTCTCTCTCTCTAGCTCTCTCATTGTCCATGTAACTCGTCTCTCGGACCTACCTGTGCCACGCCCACTAAGAGAACAATGGATGGGATGAGAAGAAAAGCGGTGACGATAATATCAATACTGAATGCTGCATAGATCCCATCAACTTCCGGTTCTTTAAAGAATTATCACAACAGAAAATAAGTAAGAAAAATACGATAATCATTAGCATGAGGAAGGGCCATCTTTACCCCTTTCGAGAAAACAATATTACAAGGGCTAACTCGATCATTTTTTCTTCTTCTGATTGGCAAACAAAAATAATTATAGTATTGCTACACTGTTCTAAATAAATGTCATTATTATCCCTGAAAACAAAGTGTATATATATGGGCTATTTCAAATATGTAAAATAAATTTTATAGCGATTTTGAACCTTTCAAGGTGTTTGCCAATTTTATGGATTTTTAAAAGCATATTTTACTTCTTTTAAATTCCTGGCGTCAAACACAAAGGGGTAATGCAACAAAATGGGGCACAATGTGTGCAGAAATGTTCTTTCTTTTCATGCAACTTGTGTATTTTATATAACTCTTAATCAAAACTTGAAACCGTGAAGATGGAATGTTTGTCTCGAAAGGGTTCAATTTGAAGAATAGTGAATAAGATGTATCTATGGTATAAAGTATCTATAACAGGGGACATCCCGGTAGACCGACATCCCTGGAGACAGACAGCTCACGGAGCGATATCGACGGCTTAGTAGTAGACAATCAGAAGAGTTGTCAAAAGGTCCACGAGACCGAAATATCAACCACTTTTATTTTTATAAAGACTACCATGATGTTCAATCTACCCTCTGTCGAGTAAACCATTTACACCAACCAAATTACTGAAGACTGAAAACTACACAGTATTTTATCATTTTACTGGGTGATATGCCCAATCAAGACAGACTGTCATATGTAATCGAACTCGGTGGGATCTCTTAGTTTCTTTTCACTTTCTCCCGTTCTCTCTATCGCGCAATGCCTAACACACATGCCTTTTTTCTTCAATATGATAAGTGCCCCTTCTTCTTTCTTATAAGTGCCCCTTCTCCTTCCTTATAAGTGCCCTTATAAAAATATGATAGGTGCCCCTTTTCCTTTGAAATAAATGCCCCGTTCCCTTTCGTATTAATACGAGTGAGAGAGTGAACTACGTGTATTACTTGTTATTCCTTTGCTGGTGAATTCGCTGACCCTCAGAGCCAGGTTGATGGACCAGTTTAATAAATAGATGCAGCTGGTTGTCTGTGATTAAATAAATAAAAACATGAAGAGTGTAAAATTCGAAAATCAGATCTACTCAATTCCTGAGTAAAGCAGCCCATGAGGAGGTGGATATAGCAATAAAATGGTAAACACAAAATAGAGGCCTACATTACACAGTCCATGTAGTGTTTTTATATAGATATTTCAAACGGAACAAATTAACGGACTTATTGGCCTGTCTTCATACGAGCGTATGTATATATTCCTCCGTAGATCATTTCAGTTACAGTACGGCGCGGTATGACTTTTGCGGTATTTCAAATATTATTCTAAACTTGAGGCTCAGTGTAAAGGCATGGTATTTTACCAATATCGCAACCACTGCTGTAATGTATTTTTATTGCGCCATCTTGCGGTAACGACGTAGTTAGAGCGAGTTCAAGTTACTTACCCATATACATCGGTAGGCTCATTTGGAGCGCATCTAGAAGGAGGTAATGCATATGCATGTTTGTTGCGTCGTGTCCGATATAATTGCACAGTTAAATCAGGGAGAGAATCTCACCATTATACAGGTTTATTGTCTGTGGTTATAATAATAAGAATAATAATGGTGGCTTGTTGTATTGCGCACATGTTCGTCACGTCGTGACGCTCCTGGCGCTGCCCCGATTATTACCCTGGCTTTAGCAAGGCGGCCATTACGGCGCTCTAGCGATTCAAGGAATGAATTCCTGCCAGGTACCCATTTACATCACCTGGGTTGAGTGTGGCAAATGTAGATCAATGTCTTGCCAAAGGACATTAGTGCCACGGCGGGACTCGAACTGCAAACCTTGTGATCGACAGTTGTAGTATTTGAGTATCAAGTAGGCCTATATTTATTTAGTTAAGATTTTAAATCTAAGTTTGGACGCGCGCTAACCAGTTGGTGATGCATTATGAGGCATGCCTGCCGACACATTGGGACAATGTGAGCAGCAGCTGGCAGTATACGTACAATATAAAGTAGTGCTAGTAGTTTTTTTTTACACTTGGGAAAAACAGAAAGCATTTTGTTTTGTTCTAAAAGTAGTTCTAAAAAGTGATTAGAATTCAAAGTGACACACAATAATCTAGTAATCAAGATAAATAGTTTGTGAAGTATTTGGGCATTGAGTTGGCTATCGCAATTTCATTTTCATCTTTAGTAGAATGAGTTGTAACATAAAAACAATTCTAATCGGAAATGTTTGTACAGATATCAAAGTTGTATGGATTTAAAAGCAAGACGTATACTCCGTGTTACTCTTATTCAATGTTTGTTGGACTATGCTAAACCCTGCATGGTATAGTAATATAAACAAGTCAGATCAAAAGAAGTTGAAAATTATAAAGAACAAAATGGTGAGATTCATCAACTGTTCTTGTTCAAAAACTCTTTTCGTTTTCTTGAAGTCAACCAAAAATCAAAACAACTCGTATTGCATCACGTGCATAAAATATATCATAATAGGTCGAATTCATTATATTCCATCCAACTTCGATCTTGATATTTTATGATTATGATACAAGAAATAGCCTATTAAACTTTAACTTAATAGAAAAAGTAGGTAGTATTGGAAATTCGTTTTATTACATTGCCATAAAAAAACATTGTAATTCCTTTCCTAATGATATAAAGGAATTCAATTCAATTCAATTCGTTTTATTCATTTCCATTTTCAATAAAAAAATACAAAGATATGTACAATAATAAGCATTTGCAATATATAAGAAAAATGAAAATAGGAAAAAAGGAAGAAAAAAGGGCCAAATGGCGTTGTGGAGGCATAGTTCCCCGAACAGTAGTTAAGAGATTTACATATAAAGACATAACTGAAAAAGAAACATACATGACAAAACATGACAGGGACATCGTTCATGGCAGGTAATACAAATGGAAATAATCATTACAAAATCATAAGTTTGAAAAAAGTTATAGGTAATGTTGTATAATTTAATTACTGGTACAAGAATCATTGATTTTTAGATATAAGATGCTGCTTCAAGTTTCTTTTAAATAATGTTGAAGACTTGCATGAGGATATTTCAGGAGGAATAGAGTTCCAAATAACAGCAAATACAAAAAACTCTGCTCATTTTAAGAGGAAATTAAAGGAATACCTAAAACTTGAGAGTCAGAGGAGAGGAGCGAATGACATGTTATATGATTGCAATAGCCTGAATACAGAACATTTTTCTTTTCTCTGCCAGTTTCATACTTTTTAATTTTGTATATACTTATGTTTTTGTACGTTTTAGAAATTCAACATATTCATCATTATTTTCCTTTTTTCCTCCTCCTCATTTTCTTCTTCTCCTTTTTCTTTTCCTTCTTCTTCCTTTTCTTCTTCTTATTCTTTATCTTCTTATTCTTCTTGTACTTATTTTGGAATTCAATCATTATTATTATTATCATCATTATTATATTTAATAAGTTTTTTCTTATCTGTCTGTAAATAAGCTCACGAGCTTTCGTGGGTTATCCTGTTCAAGCTGACTTAATTTTGATCTGTTATTCTTATATATTGTTGTAAGTTGGAGGCTTGGCGAATAAAATCAATCAATACATTAATCCCTCACACCGGTCCTAAGCTGGGTATATGAGGATCTAGCTAAGTTGACTTTCGAATATTTGTGGGGTGGGAGGAATAACATGAACACAAATACCTTGTATTTAGAATACAAGTTTGGAGGTCTGAAAATGATGAACTTTGAATTGTTGATTAAAGCACAGAGGGTTATGTGGGTTAAACCACTTACAGAAGATAATGAAATGAAATGGAAACAGTATTTTAATTATGCCACAAAACACTAAGGAGGGAAATTCATATTTTGTGACTATATCCTTGGACTGTTGAAGATAACGTTGCCATAATGTTATCTTAATCTATTGTAAGCTTTGATGGATATGAGGGATTTTCAGATAAAATATGAATAATATAAAAGGAAATAAGACATTTTTTTTTATAACAAATGCATACGAGTAAAAGGGAAGTGCATATTTTACAAAAATCTATTCGATTAAAATATATATAAAATAAAACATTTATAGACCAATGAAAGTGGAAACTTAAAGTGAAGGTTCATTGAAATTTGGAAAAAAGGCAAATCACACCTCTAGAGATTGCTGAGAACATTAACAAAATGACTTAAGTACTTTTAAGCCCTCAATATTGTGAGGAATAAATTAAATGCAATTTTGATACCCTTTCCAAAACCCACTCACAAAGCGAAATGACGGCGTTTTCTACATGCGTTAAAATGACGTCACACTATGAACAACCCACAGTCACACATTCGGGACAATGTTGGATACCCATTGCAATTTTTAGATATGGGTTAACGTTGTTTGTATATTTACCGTCAGTGGTGATATTTCATTTATTTTAGGCACTTTGAATGAGATACACTGAATAAATTATACTTTCTACAAATGTGTACTCGATTTTTATCATTTGGGCATAAAAATCGGAAAATTAATCACATATTCTGAGGGCAGTTCAGCGTGTATGTGTCGGATCTAGGAGTGCCTAGGACATTTTGCATGCTGACCTATACGACTCTTCTGGAGAAAAATAGGCGACAAATTTACATATCATTGTCCAGATATTTATTACGAAAATGTCTGATTAGGCCGATTAGTTTAGATTCTTTGATAGATAAAAGGGGAAAGTGGAAGTCGAGAGAAGACTTAGATCAGTCCGGTTCGCGATTCACAGCTAGCTCAAGCGCCGGGCCGGCTGGGCTGTAATGTGCTGGCAAGCAAGCTGCACTGGATGGCAGGTTGTACGTACGTACGCGTAGATACTGCACAGACGGGCCTACGCTATATACGGTATACCTGAACGTGAACGCTACATCGACGTATTTGGGAGTTTTAAAATTGATTAGACTTAGAGCTAAGATTAAGAACCAAAGGTACTTAACCTTCTTCTATCTCCTCAAAACTCAAATCAAGTATGTAATTCGTCCATATCGATATTTCCAGGGTGACTTTGATGAATTAAGGTAAACAACGTTGGGTATGAATGGGTACGGTACTCAATAGTCAATGCAATACATATGTGAATTGCACGCAAACTGCATCGCGCACCGTCGCCAATCAATTCAGTTGAGCGGCCCATTGTACTCATTGTTCATTTTGCTACGTCACTCAAAAATCAGCTGACTTACGATGTTTTCGGGGTCTCGAGTGGGGTGATATTTCGTCAAGTTTAATAAACTTTTATAATTTTCGCACGAATTTACAAGTTACACAAATGTGATAGTTTTACTCAGTGTAATACTTCGAGTGCAATGATACCAAATTCAGTCAATTTCAAAATCAATGAACCTTCACTTTAAGATTTTTTGCAAATTTCAAATAGCTGGGATTTAATGCAAATGACTTTAAGATAATAAAGATTATGAAACACTTCCAGTTAGCTGGAAAAGAAATATAAGAAAATACAGCGATACGGTTCATGATGCTTGTACCGGCAAAAATATTATATCAATAAATGATATTGTATCGAAAAAAATATATACGGAATTTTTAAAACAGAAATCAGTTACACCACATATTTTTAAAAGAATGAAATATTTTCTTTATTTAAACAAAATAAAGAGCAGGGTAGGTCATATAGTTTTTAAAAAACTGCATTATAATGATACCCTGCTGCAATATACAAAATATATGAACATCAAGAACAACGAAACGTTTAACATGAATGTGAAAAACCAAAAAACGGCCTAAAAACCCTCCATCCGGAAGGCGGAGGGCGATGAGTTGTCCAAAAAGAAAAAGAGAGAGAAAAAAGAAGAAAAAAGAAAATATAAATATAGGAAATTCGCGAGAGTTACAAAAGTAAGGAAAAAACTAAACGGGTAATATAGCTTGTCTCAACGAAAGGGGTAATACGAATTGATGCCATTTACACAAATATTAAGGGTAACTAGTACATTTAGGATATAATCTGTAGAAGCATAGTGGTCAACTCAAATGATTGATTGATTTTATTCAAAGATGATGAGCAAGAGACAGAACTGATGAGAAAATGGAAGAAAAACAAGATATTGCGATTAGGTTTCTCCTCACTGTCATCATGGTCATGCAATCATAATAATGAGGATAATCTCATTTCCAGCAAATACACAACGTTTTCAAGAGGTTTGAAAAGACGTTGAAACGTTAGAATAACGTTGGTTTACGTCCCCAAGAACGTTTGGTTGCTCCTTCGGTACTTCATCTGAGCGTGTCGATCTACTGTCATCTCAAAAACATTCTGAATCATGATTTGTTTCTTCTTCAGAAGTGAATTAAAAAATACAAATAATAATCATTAGAATGAGATATTTAGAGGGAGAAGATTCACTTACTAATGAGTAGATACCACAGGCCCTGGAACCACTTCTGACGTTAGGAAACCAACAACAACGTTGCATAATCGCCATCGTAATTTATTTCTTGTCTCGCCACTTTCTTCACTTAAGATGATCTTCACTTACGATGATTTTATGATAACAAGTTGAGCGTAGTGTTGCTAACCTTGGTAGTGAACTATCGACGGTTATGTATGGTGATAACTTGGCTGAGGTAATGTAACTTTGACAGGGTCCAACGGCTATTTTATACCTCTCATATTTGTCATACGTTTTTCAGTTGCTGGATCCTGATTGGTTGCTATTTTTATCGAGTACGTAATTCTGTCTTGAATCTGGATCATAGTTATAATGATAAAAACGAAAGCAGAGGTGGACATTTAACAAATATTAGGGAGTGACTAATGACAATCTGCATCTGATTGGTTGACCATTCTTGCATCGTATTTGCGCTAAGAATAGCACGTACGTAGAAACTCGTCATTGGTTCGAGCTTGTAGTGACCAAATGTCACGACTTTAATTTTTTTGAAACTGTACATGTTTGATATGTATTGCTTTCAGATTTTTCAAAATGTCGGCTAGGGAGACTTAAAGGTTCTATTTTCCATTTGTAGGCCAAAAAAATGAAAAGGTTAAATTCCAACGGCATTTGAAAGATAATACTAATTTTGAACCCCCCCCCAAAAAAAAAGGGGGGGGGCTTTAAAATGTCTTTAAGTGAGAAAATAACGACTACTAGTTGTCGAATCGACTTTAGTGCTACGTGCTAATAAGTGCTAATAGTCTGATTTAAGACCATTGTACCGAATGATCGTACGTTTTGTGATGCGCAAAGATTCAATCATTTTACTTTTGGCCTTTACAAGAAGTGGGTTATTGATGTAGACAAATGCTCATGTACCCTTTATAGCTCATTTTATGTATGTTATTACCAAAGAAGAAAAAAAGCCAGCCAGTCACTCAATAGTGTCTGACAGTGAAGTCTAGCAAGTAAACGGGTTTCCTTGCATAATTTGAATATTAGGACACTGCTAACGTTTTAATTTCACAGATAGGACATACACGACATATTCATAATTCCTGCAAAGTTCTACATAATTCGGTTTTGTCTGGTTTTTAATATATTCTATTATGATGTAAATTGTTATTGTTACTTACAGCGCGTATACTAACATGCTATTGTATAAGCGTATTTCAAATAATTTTTCAACCAATCACGCTGCAGAATTGATTGGGGCTTTGCTCTGATTTATAAAGTGGAAATCAGTGGAAATGGTTATATTGGTATACACACAGGTTGTTACTGTGTTTTGTTCATCGTGCCGGTCGAATTTTTATCCAACACCGAGGATCGAACGACTTCGTCCCGGGACCACTCTCGGTGGACTTGCTCGCCAAACGTCTTGCATTTTGTGAGAATAAATTTTGACTATTTTTTTATTTTGTTTTGTGGAGAGACTTGTTTAATGCCTTTACCAGCATATTCTAGCATTTGTCTCTTCAATCGCCGTCATCCCTTGTGTTGTGTCGGTTACGTTGATTATCGTCATCGTCATCACCTCAGCATTGATTGATTGATTGATTTTATTCGCCAAGCCTCCAACGTACAAACAACAATATATAAGAATAACAGATCAAAATTAAGTCAGCTTGACAGGATAACCAACGAAAGATCGAGAGCTTATTTCCAGTAGGGTCCCCGACATACATGTACAAAATTAATAAGTTAAAATCGTGTTTTTGCAGACAGATAAGAACAAAATGATTACAGATAATAATGAAGATAATAATAATAACATTAAAATAAGAATGATTGAATTCCAAAATAAATACAAGAAGAATAAGAAGATAAAGAAAAAGAAGAAGAAGAAGAAGAAGAAAAAGAAGAAGAAGAAGAAAAAGAAAAAGAAGAAGTGGAAATAAAAATTAGAAAAAGAGGAGGAGGAGGAAGAGGAGGAGGAGGAGGAAGAAGAGGAATATAATCATGAATATGTTGAATTTCTAAAACGTACAAAAACATAAGTATATATAAACAAAATTAATAAGTATGAACCTGGCAGTGAAAAGAAAAGTGTTCTTTTTCAGGCTATTGCAATCATATAACATGTCATTCACTTCTCTCCTCTGACTCATAAGTGATATGTATTCCTTTACATTCCTCTTAGAATGAGCAGAGTTTCTAAAATTTCTTTTATATCATTAGGAAGGGAATTCCAATGTTTTATGGCAATGTAATAAAACGAATTTCCAATACTACCTACTTTTTTCTGGTAAGTTAAAGTTGAATAGACTATTTCTTGTATTATATTCATGTAAGTCATTAACAAGATCGAAATTGGATCGAATATAATGATTCGACCTAGTATGATATATTTTATGCACGTGATGCAATACGAGTTGTTTTGATCTTTTTGACTTAAAAAAACAGCTTTAGAAAGTTCGCTGTAGCCAACATGAGTTTTGGACTTGAGAACAGTTGATGAATCTCACCAGTTTGTTCTGTATTATTTGTAAAATCTGTAAAATAAATTCTCACATAATCCAACAAAACTACACTGAATGTTCAAGATTACAAATAAATGGCATGTGCCAAACGACTGTTGTATAAAATGTAAATGGCCGAGTAATGAGCAAAGAAAGATAAGGAAATCAAGGTAAGTAGGCCCGACACCATGTGCTTTACACAGGTCACTATGTGCAAATGAGAGTTGTGGTTTTTATTGAAAATGATTTCCAGCAGGTTTTTAGGAGGTTTTTAAAATTTAAATGGTTCAAACATTCAATCTACTGCAGGATAAACAATCCAGAATTTATTATAGCCATGTTCTCTCGACATACGATGCCCATACCAGAGCTTAAGATTAGCTTTAATATAGTAATATTCTGATCATAGTAAGTTTCCATTTCTTGTCTCTGTTCTTCTTTTCATTAAACCACTTTGGCTGTGTAGGTATGGAGAAAGCATTTGCGTAACCTACATGAATGGAATTGAAAATCCTTAGAGAACACTCGAGAAGGATCATTTTATTCGCCCGTCTAAAACATCTGCTCACCCCCTCCCTCGTCATTGAATTGTCCGTACAAAATTAACTGAATGAGCAGGTTGTAGGTGGGATATTCTGAGAGATATCTCTACCAATAGAAGCAAAGTATGAATTGAATTCATTCGCAATGTCAGGAACTACATCACAGTTTGTATCCTTGTTAAACAGTATATTAGGAATGCCACTTACATTTCTTTTCCTGAGTAAATTAGTTATTTGGTTCCATGTTTTCTTATTATCTCCTTTAACGGTATTGAACATAATATAAGCAATGGTCTTTTTTAGCAACATGTAATAAATCAGTGAATTTATTCTTATCTTTGGTCAACTTCATTTAATTTTCATTATTGCGATCTTTCAAGTAATTGTTATATAATCTATTCTTTTTATTAATAAATCGCAAAAAGCCCTTTGATAACCAGGGTTTTTTTAATCGGTGTTCATGTGTTTTCATTTCTACTTCCAGAAAAGATATATTATAAAAATTCAGAAATTTTGTGAGAAATATTTCATAACGTGTATTATTCATCATTTATTTTATATAAAACACTCCAGTCCATATTCTTAAGTTTCCTCTTGAATGCATGAATATTATCATCATTAATCTATCACTTTTTGAGAATTGTGTTGGGACAATTATTTACAAGTTTAATCTTCTTTATTGCACAAATGGGTAAATGATCAGAAATATCATCTGAAAATTTTAAAAAAGATCACTTCTATCATCGCAAAACTTATTGGAAAACTCTTCCGATGATAGAAGAGATTTTCTCGGAGAGTTATTTGATTTATATAAGTAGTACCAATCTTGGAATTATAACACATTTAACAAAACACAATTTGCAAAATGTATACAAGATTTCAAAGTCCTAAGTTGTTCAAATTTATATAAAGTTCATGAATTATTTGAAATTCAAGTCTTAAAAAAACAACAATGGCAACAAAATCACGAGTAGTGAAAAACGTGGGGGTGGTTTGGACTATTAGGCATGCTATCGCCACAACGCGCCGTGTCTTTTTGCACGTGCGTGCCCACAGCTGCGGTTTGGTGGTAGGCCAACTTCTAGGAATCGCACGTCATTCTTACGATCCCTCGTCGGCGCCTTGCACTCACCTGACAAACATACCTCCCCAGCCTCTCCCTTTACCTTCAATAATCCTGCAGGGGAACTCATAGCCTGTTTTATGATAAGGTCCAATTGTATACCTACCACTATATGCTTATATATTCTACTATGTTTATTCAAAATGGGGTCTTGTTGAGAATAACTTGGAGCAGGATCCGCTGGTTGGCCCGGTATCTGCCCTGCTGGAGGGTAACCCTCTTGCTGCTGTGGTGGTTGTGGTGGCGCGTACACTGCTGCCCGGCTTGTTGTGGTAGTGGGTACCTTCCTGGGGTGGGGTATACCCTTGCTATCGTGGAGGGTAACCCTGCTGTCCCAGAACTGCGACGACAGTCGTATCCCCCGTTTGTAGTGGTGGTGATTACTCCTACAGGGGCCGCCTCGGGCTGTATCACGACAGCCCGCTGGTGCTCGAGAGAAGGAAACAAATTATGTTTTTAAAAGGAAGAACATTTGAATTATTTAAAAAAAAAGAGACAGAAAGGGATAGAGACATAATAGAGATAATCCGAAAGAAGGGGAAAAAGAAGGGGGGGGGGGAGAGAGAGAGGTGTGTGGGACTTCACGTAGAACAAGCTGCAAGATACAGAAAGAGAAAGAAAGGAAGAGGGATAGAGACATATAGAGATCATCCGGAAGAAGGGAAGAAAGAAGGAGGGGGGGGGATCGGACTTAAAGTGTACAAATTTCTGTATTTCAGCATGTCAAATATGTCGGGTGAACAAACAGACAACAAATGATCATCATTTACCTTTTACAGAAGCTGCAAGAGACAGAAAGAGACAGAAAGGAAGAGGGATAGAGACATATAGACATCATCCGGAAGAAGGGAAGAAAGAAGGAGGGGGGATCGGACTTAAAGTGTACAAATTTCTGTATTTCAGCATGTCAAAGATGTCGGGTAAACAAACAGACAACAAATGATCATCATTTACCTTTTACAGAAGCTGCAAGAGACAGAAAGAGACAGAAAGGAAGAGGGATAGAGACATAATAGAGATAATCCGAAAGAAGGGGAGAAAGAAGGGAGAGAGAGAGAGAGAGGTGGGTGGGACTTCAAATAGAAACATTTCTGTATTTCAGCATGTCAAAGATGTCGGGTAAACAAACAAACAACGAATCATTTAATTTTTTATAAGAAGCTGTAAGGACTCTGCTTCTTCAAATAATGAAAAAATATATCTTTAATTTTAATAAATGTTCTACAAAATGTAACTTAATATTTTTCAAGGCTGCGATATAAATGTGATTTACAGTATCTTTTTGTTGTGGATGAGAGGAAAAGTCACAGTAAAAAAAAAAAATCACAGCGTGTTGTAGGGGATAGCCCCGGTTTTATTATCGTGGTTCCCTTTCGATTTCCTTCTATAGTCTGCAGTAATACCATTCGAGGACTGCATGCACATGCAGTACTGACTCTTCGCTCCTCAAAATCATGATGAATTACATGCATATTTCTTAAAATTTCATGAATATACTTATGATTTGCCACCCTTATTTTGTATAGTACGTATAATCATGAAAGCTGATCCTTAATTATTTAAAGTGAAATCAATGAATCAAATCAAATCAACTATATATGAAGGAGAGTAAGTAATCTGATCTATCGGCCATGATGTCAGAGATCCGACCACGCCCCTCGTGTAGTTCTTGATACCATGATATAACACACAGCAGACGTACGTTCTAAAACAAAACAAAAAGGGTTATAGATTTATTAGTTGGTAAAAATAGATCCATATGATTCATGTCAGTCAAAAGCACTGCTAAACAATTCCCAGAACAAAATTAGTGTTGATTTGTGCTCAGTAATGATTTTAGAAATAATTACATTTTGAAAATTTAAAAACAGGAATATCCTGTTCTTGTATAGTGCATATTAAATTGTGTTATACCATTCATTCACATTTCTATGTGCTATCGAAGAATTTTGAAATCATTACTACAGTTTTTAAACCGTGTCAGGAATTGATATTGCTCAGTGTGTACTTCTTATGCTTTCGTTAGACTTTTATCACCTGACGAAGTGTTGCAGCGGCGCACGAAACGTCGTGATCTTTTAGATCCCTTATTGACCATACATTGCGAGACAAACGAATATCACTAGCGATATTATTTTCGATACTACATCCGCAATGAGTAATATATTTAGCATTATTAAACCATACCTGTAGTAAATTTGATGTTTTTTTCGTAACAGGTCGAATGCTTTTAGATGAAAGCTTTAAATTTTCACATCATTAAGAAACATAAATCGGGACGAATCTATTTTTCACATGCTTGAAAAACTACTAAACTTGGTGAGGGTATGAATAATTTACCCGTTGACTACTGAATTCTCTCATTCCCATAAGCTTAATACGAGAGCCATCAGGTTCCAGTAGGCAATGGGTTAAAGACACTCAGTAGTCAGCTCTCATGGGGAATTCGACACCGTTCGGGTGTTTACCTAATAACAGGTATTGTCAATCACCAGGGTTAGCCTTCAGATTTATGACCATTAGACCTTATGTAATGCTTTACTTTTCCGTCACCCGAAGACTCTCGAGTATTCTCCTAGAGATTAGGGGGGAATTCTTGACTGGCCTACGGGTTTGCTGTGTGCATATTTGTACTCCCATTTGGTATTTCCACCAAGTCTGGTGTCAGCGAATTATGTCCTTCTGCACATGGAAACTGACGAGTGACTCCCTTTAAGATGTACACTGTAACCTTGATCGAATAATAATTCATCGACCCATAAACATGGGCGTTGTTTAAACGCAAGTCGAAGGTAATACATCGTTTATCTTCATCATGTCACGAGTCTTGTAATTTTGTATTCTAAAACGGCAGTTTTTATGGTTTCCTTACATGAAATGACCAATACTGAAACCAGTTAAACAGCATATAAAGTCAGTTTATAATTATCCTCATGATTTATAGTCTAACTATCGCTGTATAAATGTTTAAATGTCTTGTTCAACCAATAGCATGTTACCTGTAGATAATTTTATTCTTATCTTTTGATCCCGAATCGTACATGAGCAAAATGTGCAAAATTCGCTGGTAAATTTAAGTCCATTTATGTTGCCGTTCGTTGTGTCGTTCAAAAAAAAAAAAACGCGATTTAATCGAAATAAATCAACGAAGTTTCTAAATTGGAAACGCAGAGTGAAATTTATAATCACAATATTTCGTTAATAAAATGACTGCTTCTTGTCGATTTTTTGAAATTTTCATGTACACTGTTTCTTTTAATATACTTTCAATACAAAAATAAATGACAGAGTGGACATTACAAATAATTGTTGCCAATATGAGTAGCAAAGTTTGATTTATTTAGACCATGCTAACAAAAATTTAAATAGACCCACTAGGTCGCCAGAATGGGAGGCAATGGGAGGCTTTGACCAATATACCAAATACTCCACATAGACATTACACGTAAACGTAAAATGGGATTCTCAAATCACATTTTGTAGTTACAATATCACCATGATCCCAACAGGTGATTAAATAACACATGCTTTTACGTGTAGACAATTTTTTAAACTACAACATATCCGAACCTGGGAGAAAATCGAGTGAAAATAATTGAGATATTGCTCAAACAAGACTAGAATGTAGATTGAAGATTTCAGAAAAAGTCGCCTCCCTAAGAGAATACACGCAAGATTGGGAAAATTGACATGTCTCATTTAATCGAAAGATTAGGCCATGATGCACTTGTTAAAATGAAAAAAAATGTGATCTTTTGTGTAGGGTATTGTCTCAGCTACGACATATCAAAAATTGGGAGAAAAAAAAAACAACCGACATTTACAGAGATACACTCAATTTCCCATCACTATGCTGACTTCGTAATATGCAAATTCGTATTTTGAGTTCCAAGGCCATTTTGATGACGTCACGATATATTTAATGGCGAAATGAGACAGGAAATCATATTTCTGACTCATACTCTATCAAAATATGAAAACAAAATTGGGGGTCCACTGGCATCCCAAAGAGCTATAATGGATTTTGTACAGGTATGTTTTGCCCATATATGCTATGTATTTAATACAAGAGCTCGCACGCACGAACATTCATCTTGAACGGACGCTCATTCCGTTATTAATAGTCATTAAGAGATAAATATGGTATCAAATTGTTCGAATAATCAAGGGAAATATCATGAAAGAAAAAAGAAAAGCTGATAAAGGTTACAGAGAAAGAGAAATTGTAATTTTTCTTATCAACACATTTTCATCTTGATTTTCAGGTTCTTTTCAATTGATGCATGGGGGTGAAAATCAGAAGGCCTCTCGACTCTCCCAAGCTACGGTGTCCCGCTTTGTGAAGTCCATCTCAAAAGCCATTGCCAGGAGAAGGGAGCAATACATCTCATTTCCTTCAACAAATGAGGCAGTCCTGCAGACCCAACAATAATGTGTTATTACTGCCATTTCCCTGGCGTTGTCGGTGCCATTGTCTTTGCACCCACATACTGACATAGGCATCTCCAAGCCAGTCGGCCCAACGCCGGTTACTTCCTCAACAGGACAAATGGATACTCCATGTTTCTTGGAAAGATTGCTGGTGAAAAATAAAAAGGTATTAAAGGTGTAATTACGCTTATGTTTCGTGAATTGAATCATTTTTTTAATAAAAAGATCTGCTGTTGTTATGAATCTGCAGATGTGTTTACAGGTACATAATGAAGTGATTTAAAATTTGTATTGTCTGATGAATGTAGGTGCGATTTACACTCGAACTTTTTATTCATTAATCATCGCCGCGAGCTAATATTTTCAGCTCGATTGCCATGGTTACCAGTCACTCCTGACAGCGAAAGCTTGGCCTAGACTTTCGGGAGGGACTATCTCTGAATATAAAAGACACGAATGGTCAACTGTTGAACCTAAAAAAAGAGCTTGGATGATCCAAGCCCCTTTTAAAGGTTCAACTGTTGATTAACTACTTTCAAATTTGGGTCAGAAGAAAACTCAAACCTACAACTAACAATTCTGGATCATATAAGACTTTAGTAAATTTTCATTTCACCTTTTCCCCTTTCACGAAGCTCATTTAGGGAGATAACATAAAAAAGACAATCTTGGGTCTAATGTTAGATTGAACTAGTGAGATGAAAAAGTTGGGCTCTCCAGGCTGCGTTAATATCTAGGTTAAGACAACTGTCAGCTGGTTATCTAGGTAAGATGTAGACCTCTAGACTTGACTTTAGGAAGGGGACTAACTTGGCTATAGACTTTCACTACGTATGTGCTTTCGTAGGCAATGGCATGGCAAGTTCAACTTGGTGCAAGCACATTCATGAGATAGTACTGCAAGAATGTGACTGTTTGTTCTTGACTTTGAAAGAGTTAGTCATTCTGTGAATCAATGATTACTAGTAACTGAATGGGGAGGGGTGCCTACATGAAAGGAGCCTCAGGTTTTTTTTTTTTAAGTTAGAATATGATTAAAACTACAACTAAGACTAATTATCAATGGAGTAGATTTTTTATTGAGGTCTAAACCATTTATTTTTGTTTCAGGATGATGTTCTTCTTCAGTAAGATAAATGAAGGCAAATTCCCTGAGAATTGAGACAAATTCATAGAGGAAGGAGAACTACTGACCTGCTGAATTTCTAACAGGTAGGCTGTACAAATGAGTTGCAATTTGTATGCCAATACAGCTAAGGTACTTCGAGGATAGCATTTGTTCATTCACATTTTTCCATCAATAGTTTCATGTAATGAGCATGCAAGTCCACTTTAACCACAATGTGCATGCAAGTCCACTTTAATCACAAAATACATGCAAGACCTTTTTAATGTTACAACAGAGATGGTTTCAATGTACTTACTTTCAATCTTGTCTCTTTTCATTCAACAGACATACATGTAAGGACTATGAAGTTCTACTCCGCCTCTTCAATGAACCAGACCCCATATGTTGTAGCTGTGACTGGGGATGAAAACCTTTGTATTATAATCCTCATAACATGAAGTTATGGTAACAAACAAGCACCCGTTAATAAATAGCCTGATATGTCCTTGGTGTGTGTGTGTGAAGGACAATGAATAATTGAATAAATCTTTTTTGCTCTTACTCCGTGTTTTATACCATTTGGTACCCGTTGAATGAATTGTCCATTCTGTTGTTTTTATGATTTGGATCTTCTTGCCATTATCCTGATCACAAATTGGATCAAGACATTCATTCACTAGGAATCGAAATGGAGATCTGAAACGAAATGTTTTACGTAAATGTGCGATGTGCAAATGTGGTAGTCATAGTTATGCATTTTCCCCACTCTGCTTTTATGTGAATGATTTTTTTGTAAAAATGTGAAACAATACCTCTTGTAAAATGACTTAAGAACTATTCATACTTTTTGTCTTGTATGTCCAGCAGTTACAGCTGTTACAGCTTCGTATTTCTAAGTATCTCATGTAAAGTTTTGAACATTTTCATGCATGTAAACTATGTTCTGGAATTATGGAATAAGCTGTAATAAATTTATATTTAATATACAAACATGATGTTATAATGTTACAGTCTTTATCGTTCTTTATTGAAAATGAATTTATAAAAGTATACAAAGTAACAACACTTACCACTTATCACGCAATAAACAATAATCGAGAAAGAAGGGACCTCTTTCCTGAATGCGTTTGGCATAGTTTCACTTCCTTATATACGTGAGTGCATATTTTCGTCTATATCTTCTGCTATCAAGTCCGAAAAGGAATATATTAGTTATTAATAATGTGGCTCATAATGTACTACAATAATTATGTTGAACCAATTCATTTATTGGTTCCTTCTTCCCTTTCCTTCAATCATGTCAATGATTTCTGTCTGTTTTGCTCTAACTTTTGTTGATAATATTTTACAGTTGAAAAAAACCACCTAAAATCTATATATAGATACTGCGTTGTTATTGAAATGCACATAACAAAGGCCTTGTTTTAATTTCTGCCTCTTCAACTTATAAAACACCAACACATTTCTACCTCTGAGCACAATCAACCTTCTACACATAACAAATGTAGAAACTCAATGGAGATTTGGTCTTTAAAACAAATTCCGCCCTCCACTTATATAATACGCCTTTGTGCAAGCTCATTTAGTAATTAAGAATGTAGAGACAGTAGAAATGATTGTGCTGACTATTGTTCGGTACAACCCTGTTACCATTAAATCAATGGCAGGAGTAGGCAAACAGACAACAAAATAACACGTCATTCATACAAGTACAAGTAATGATTATTTATTATACGAATATGTCGGATCGTACAGAGCAGCAAGGCGATGTTGACGGTCGAATATCGTGAGAAAAAATGTGCAGATGAGAATTGTAAGAGAGATAACTAATTAAGTATCGATGGAGAATAGTAAGAACCAAGAGGCATTCACCGAATCTTACCATGAGACCAATAGGCTGGACTGGATGTTTAGATTTACGACCCAGCCAAGTATCATGTTTTGACGGTGGCTTGGGTGGGTCGATGAAAAAGATAACGAGGAGAAGGAGCGTTAATCCTACGTTTGTAGAGTTATGTCTCAGCTACAACATAATGAAATATGCGAGACATCAGAGTAAGGATAGACGAGATATATTCAAAACCACAACGGTAAATATTACCTAATCGAATCAAATTCATTTTTCTCTTAACGTGGCACTATGTTAACGTCAAGGCACTGTATTAGCAAACGTGATACATGAAATCGCATCTCCAATTCATACCCTATCAGAACATGAAAACAAATTGGGGGTTCACCAGCCATTCTCAAGAGTTATAGCGGATTTAATATAGGTACTTTTTTGACCACTTTGGGGTTAAATTAACGTATATAAGCTAAACTTAGGTCAATAAAGGCTAACAATTATTTCAAATTGCTAAGAATAGTATCAGCAACAAAATACAAGTGAAAAATTGAATTAATACATTCAGTACGGACGGCAAAATTTTGAAATGTTCTAAAGCGTCTGAAACGTGTAGTAAAATGGTCCAATAAGCATTTTGACCAATTTTAAATTTTGACGCACGCGTACGCTTCCGCCGTGACTCGCGTACAAACATGGTTGTGACCAAAAGTTTACCCATGACCTCAAGTTTATGCATATGAAATATCATTCAAAAATGACAATGATTGAATGAAATATGGTCAATATTAGAAATTAACAAAATGTCTCCTAAATGACGTCACGCATAACTCATAATAAAAATATCTTCGTTAGGACCATGTACATGCCACATGCCATGAAAGTTTCATGGTCATTCACCATGCCATTCATGAGATACCCACGTAACAAAATTCATACAGAAAGAATAGAAAGAATAACAAAAAAGAAGGATTCTGACGAATCAATAGGTGCCCTGCCACGCTTTGCGGCAGATCACCTAATGAGGAAGCTAACAATTTGTTCATCTTCGTCAGAAACCAACCACCTCTCAAACTTGACCAGTCCAAAATATTTAGCCTCTCGTATGATATTCATCACAACAAGCCAATAATTTCAATTTTTGAGAGATGAGTAATGTTGATTTTCTTTCTTTATATTTTTCTTCCATAAGAGGTTGGACTTAATATGCGTCGTATCGAATGCATATCAGACGTATCTAAAAGCTCAAATACACTGTGAAGAATTTATGAAACAAAAAGATGTACAAAAACAATTGGTTTATTCCATACCTTATCCCTTCGGGTAATCAATAGGCCACAGTATTGAACTGTAGGATTGATTCATTTTGCGCCCTGATAGAACAATAGTGTGTTGAGTTGTCTCCATTCCAGACTTCACTTTTTAAAATCGCATAAGCAATGTAAATATAAATGGGTAAACGCGTGCATGCGCGTCTATCTATTGTTTTTTTTTTTAATGTTTATCAATTTCATAATTATATTTTGGCACAGACATACCGAAATATTGAAGGAAATTTTGCATACATGTATGAACGATGAATGAAGGATGATCGTAGCTGTGAAAGAGCCTGGAGATAAAGAGTACCAATTAATCACCATCACAAAGTTTGTTGCATAGTTAAAGGTTCTTTTTGTCATAGGCCTACTATATAAAATAAATATTAGCTATTAAGAGATATTACACGTATTTATACACCCTCGATTAACATAGAATGTGTCTTATGTATAGACTACTGATACCTCAATAACTTGTATTATGTCATCTAGATTACAAAGTTGCAAGAGTAACGCACTGTTCCTCTTTATCACCTGGGTTATAGTGAGGGCTAAGTATCGAACTGTAGGATCGAGTAATTTTTGCACCCCAGTAGAACTGTTCCGTTTTTTGTTGCGTTGTTTCTAATCCAGACTGCACTTTTTCAGATCGCATTTGCAAGAATAATATGAATTATTCCACTTGGTCTCACGTATTTTCTTCAATTAATGTAGCTTGTGTGTGTGTGTGTTTGTGTTTGTACAAACCCAACGGGTAAAAAGACTATTGTACGGAGAAATATCTATGAGATGGAAGCTATACTTTGATTTCTGCTTCAAGATGGTAGGGGGTAGATTAATTTTTTTGTGTAACTATGATTCCAGGTTTTTAAGTTTCAAAGTACCTACGTTCTATTTAGAAATGATCAAAGCATGGGAAGAGTTAGAAGGTTGTAGGAATTTTGAAGAAAAGAATAATCCAATTATTTTTAACAATAAAGATTTCTTATTGAAAAAGAAAATAATTGTTGATAAGGAGTTGTTTACACGCAATATAATTTCAATTCAAGATATTTTTGCTGAAAATGGCATGCGGTCAATATCTCATTTTCAACATTTGGGGTTAAGAGGAAACAAATTTGTTGATGTATGGAATATTGGGGAAGCTATTTTGAGAAGCGGGAAAAAAAGGATAACTGGTGTTTAGTGGATAGAAAAGAGTATGAAATTTTAATGCAGTTTAAAAGTACTGTGAAGCTCCTCAGAGATGTATTATCGAGGAAGGTTTATGAATAATTTTATAGAGAAGTTACAAAATTTATTTGTTTTGAAGATTCATGATGGACGGAAATATTCAGATTTTTTTCAAATAAGGTATGTAGGGAGATATTTAGTAGGCCTAGGAAAGTTACTCTTGTTAACAGACTAAGAGAAATTCAGTATAAACTGCTTCATGGAGCAATATATACTAGAGAACACTTATTCAGATTCGGCTGTGTTGTAGATAACTTGTGCTCATTTTGTAAGCAAAAGATTCAAACATATTTACACTTGTTCTGGGAGTGTGTACATGTTCATAGGTTATGGCAGAATGTAATAGCTAAGTTTGAGCTAAGGGAATTAAGGTCTATCGACTGGATAGATATTCATTTAGGGTTGTCCGGTAACTCCCCACGAAATAAAGATATTTAATACAATTATTTTTGCGATGAAATATTGGATATATAGATGCAGGGGTAAGTCCGTAATATTGTCTTTAGGGGAGTTTAAACTAAAAACTGTTGGAATTAAGGGAAGAAGAAAACAATATTGCAGGAAGGGCAGGCAATTTGGCCTTACATTTAAAAAAAAGTGGGAACAAGTGGGGTATTCTGAGGGGGCTAGGAACAGTGTATGTATATGTGTGGAAGTATGGCCGGATGGGGTGTGTGTCGCGTGGTGGGGAGGGGGTAGTAGTGTGTTTGGTTGGATGGGGTCATTTATTTTATGTTACAACTGACTTCATTTTTGTTTTCATCAATCGTACAATCTATGTTATGAAAATGTTTTGAAATCATGTCAAGAAAAAACAACTTTTTTTTTATTTCTGAGATTGATTTGTATTGTTTGGAATCAATAAAAAAATATATTGAAAAAAAAGGGGGGGGTATGTGTGCATGTGTATATGTGTGAGTGCGTGCGCCTGTATCTTCGATGAGTGTCTGTGATGCGTGTTTGCGTGAGTAAGTAGTTACATCTTAGTTTATAGATTCCAGAATATAATTGTTCATACACGTTAATATTTGTTTTGGTTCTCAAATCGAAATTGAAAATTGAATATTTTGTTTCATCGAGTGGTTCACGTTTTACAAGTTCTATTATTACCTGCAATCAAATATGCATGCTGTTTGTTACTACTACCCTGTCCTTAGAGAACTGACAGCTATGTTTTAATTATATGTATCCATCCTTTTGCAATGGATGATGTTAATAGTATTTTGCTGGAGGAAGTAGAGAATGGCTCAAAGTATATAACTCTTGAAAAAAAAATGTAATCAAGTTTTAACCAAAAGCAATACATTTTCATTGCTATATATAAATTGCCGAAGCTTGCCTAAACATGATGATATGACATATTTACTCTCAACTCTGGAACACTCTTTTGGTCTGGTAGCATTTAGTGAAACGTGGTTAGATACTAAGGTAAGAAAAGAGTTTTATATTGAAGGACATCATGTGGAGAGTAAATCCTGTAACGACAGGAAAGCTGGAGGAGTTGCATTTGCAATAAGGCATGACATAAGGTACATTCTACGTAATTACATTTCGGTTTTTAACCGTCTTTGTCATAGTCTTTTATATAATTTTTAGCCAGTTAAAAATGTTATTGTTGAAGTTTTGTATAGACCTCCAGATCAATCGCAGGATAATTTATTGATATCATTAGGAATATCTTAAGCAAAGTGTACAGAGAGAAAAGGGAATGAATATCTTGGAGATTTTAACTTTGAATTGATGAAACTAGATGTGCAAAACCGGTGTAATGAGTAGGTGGAACTTTTCTATTCATTTTGTTTTGCTCCTCTACTTACAAAGCCAACAAGAATAGCAGATTCCACAGCCACCTTGATAGACAATATATTTATAAATAGTCTTTGCAATACTTTTCCTGGTATATTGACCTCTGAAATATCCGATAATTATAAGCGGAGGGCCAAAGTCAGAAAAGAGAGGTCTGCCTGCCACTACCGCATAAACTAAGCACACCTTGTTTATTCGAAAGATTTTATCATAATACACAATATTTCAGAGGTGTTTTTTTTTTAATTTGTTGCGAACAATCCTAAATCGGAGGGGCGTCCAAAAAGCGGCCCTTTGACGAAAAATAGTATTTTGTAAATTATATTTTAAGGGAACCTTGAACCACCATGAGTTTGGTATCATATGAAAGAGAATTAAATTATCTAAATTTTGATACCAATTTCAACGAAATTAGGATTAATTAACATCACAAATTTAGGTAAAAAACATGATTTTTCGTGATTTTTTTCCAAATATTGAATTTTGGCAATAATCGTTATTTTCCATATATCAAAATCAGAGAAATGATTTTTTTGTAACTTTCCAGGAATTTGCCCATATACAAGGATAATATTCTGTGAAAAGGAAAGGTTTATATCTCTTTTCAATAAAAAGTTATAGCAACCCAAAGTTATTGATTCGATTTCCACAAAAACAACATTTTTGCCCACATGTGTATTAACTGCATGCATATACGTGTATTAGTGTATTGATGACCTGTTTGGTGTGTTTACATCGGGTTTTAAAGATAACTTTTGAGTAAAACCTCTAATCACCATGGATTTGGTGTCAAAAGATGGATAATTAAAATACCTTCAAGTTGATATCAATTTCATTGAGTTATGTATTGTGTAAAATATAAATTTTGAGCCAAAAAGGTGCTTTTTTGTAGATAATTTTTCCTCTAATTTTGGCCAGTATCTCGGTATATTTACTGGACAAAAGTGATTGGACATTTAGTAGTGCAGAAAGTTCAAGGGATTTGGAGTGCTGACTACAATTGATGAGTACTTCTTCTGTCCTCTGGGGTGTCAGGAAATGTGGGCATTTACATTTGCCCCCCACCCCGCCCCTTTTGTCATAATCTTGCCCATGACCAAGACAAGTTAGTCCATGAACACGAATAAAGTGATGCAGACAGTCCAGACAGTTAAAAGGATTAGGCAAGGAGAGTGCTTAGTGCAATTGATAAGTACTTCTATACTCTGTGATGTTTTAGAAAATGGGGCATGGGCAGGTGCCTCATCCCCTCCCCACACACAATTAACTATTATTTGACACCCCCTCCATCTGTCATCTGACCGCTTAGTTCAATCT
Organism: Mesocentrotus franciscanus; assembly: GCA_037976565.1. Lineage (NCBI taxonomy): Eukaryota > Metazoa > Echinodermata > Echinoidea > Camarodonta > Strongylocentrotidae > Mesocentrotus > Mesocentrotus franciscanus. The sequence goes on along the minus strand of CP137680.1, from coordinate 29,119,883 downwards.
TGTCACGGTAAAGACAGATATTTCAACATAATCAAAGACAGATCATTAACAAAAATCCTGCTTGTGATTTAGCTGGGATTATATAAACAGCCCACAAGACCAACAATGTAGGTCTCTTGAACCCTCAGAAAAATTGTCAGAATGCCCATAAAACTGACCAGTCTTGTGAATCCTCAAGTTATTTTTCAGAAGACCATGCATAATGCCGAAGCGTTAATGTGCTGTAAATTCTTTTCAATACATGTGGATATCAAGTCTGAGCCAAACATTTTTTCTTTTTTCATATTGAAGAAAAAACATATAAACACTTCTATTTGTGTTAATATAGAAAAATTACTTAATTTACAAGCATTAGAATACAGTTTATTGCATTGATATTTATTTGCCTCATAAATATACATGTATGTACAAAAGCAACGTGTATATCGATTTTCTGGCCTGGGGTACTCGTATTTAAAAAGGTCCATTTTCGGAGGGTAAATGTTTATGAACACCCAAACCTCTTATACATTTAATGACAAATTATATTAATGAAGACTCATAACTCCTAAAGCTTAGGGTATTGCTCCGAAGGGGTGGGCATGGGGAATGAACTTCCTATTTTCATTTCTGAATATTTCCCGCACGGGAGTCACTCAGGCCTTCTTGTGGTTCTGAAAAGGAAGGGTTCGCAGATCAGTGTTTTACCCCTAGATTGTTTTAATATATATTTCATTATTCACCTTTGATTCGCCTAAGCAGAAAGGAGCGACATTATGAAAATGCCTTAACTCGCCTTTCTTTCTAAATTTGGACGTCTTCCGATCACCGTCTAGCACAACTTCACTATCAAAATGAATTTAATATATCTTTGGATGCCGTTTCAATGTGGTAAAATTAAATATTTGTTTATGTCCTAAAGCAACTAAAACTTTTACAGCTTTGTCGAAAGATCGAATAACCAGATAACATCTAGACAGGCCTTTTATTTTTCTACATCATGTCTTTGACACAAAACTTATTTGATGTTTCCAGGGGCAGACTGGGACTGAAAATTGGTTTTTAAAGTGTTATGCTACCTGCCCACTGAATATGTAAGATGCATATATTAAGTGGCCCGATCAGACCACAAATCGACTGGACCTTGATCCAGCCAAAAATAAAGAGCTGCAAGTGGGGAAAATTCCCCAAACTCCCCACGGCGAATCTGTCTCTGGATCTTTCCTTATAGGATTCGTGTATCTTTTTTCTTCCCAAAATGACAAATTTGTCACTGGCAGTTGTCAGTGGAAGCCCCTTGTAAAAAGTAAAGCACAGGCGTCAATTGAGAGAGAGAGAGAGAAAGAGGGGGATGTGAGGGTTGACACCACGTCAACTGAAGAGTTTGATAAACATAGCATAGCATAACATAGCATTTAACGAAAAATCTTCAAAATCTAATGAGCGATTTGTTTTTTTCTTGAATATTCTTTAATCTGGTGAGGAAATTCAAATTCTAGGGATTAGTTTGTATGAATAACTATGTCATTTTCTTATTTACCCAAATGCATTCTTTATTCTTTACGATACATGGTTGTTCAATTCTCAAACATTCATCCCACACCCATTTCCATTATAAACATTGTCTTCATGTCTTATGCCTTAATTTATTTCAAAATTCAGAACTAGTTTGCATTCTAAACACATCTTGGTAGTTTTACATTTAAATCCCCTTTTTATTTCAAATTGGGGTGGCGGGGTTGGTGAAACGTTCTTAAACCCATCTCCAGGATGTGCCAGGGTGTACACTTTACCAAAACTAGGGACTTAATAATTCCAAGATTTGTTCCACACTCACCCCCATTTAATACATGCATAATGCTGCATTTATCCATCATTTTCTTCAAAATTAAGAACATGTCTTGCATTATAATCATGTCTTGGTCATTAAAATCTCATTATAATCATTATAATCATGTCTTGGTCATTAAAATCTCAGACTATTTATGATGTGGAAAGGACTCTTTCCCTAACCTACATGTATTTTTGATATATCCAACATTTTTTTCAAAAGGAAAAATGCATCATTATTCGTCTGGATAAAAAAAAATCTCCACACCGTTCCCATTATCACGATAGGCCTGTAAGCTGGGTCTTCTTTCCATTTTCTTCAAAATTTTATTTAGGTCATTGGCTGATTTAAATGAGCAATTGGATTTTTTTAATACAAAATTAAAAACAATGTTCTCAGCATCCCCTTCATTCTCTGAGTATCCTTCTAATTACTCTAAACGTTATAGCATGGTGTGCATCATAGCAAGTCTAGGTAAGGTAGATAATTAAACAGAATCTATCCATGTATGTGCCTCGACTCCCTTTTTTGGGCTGGCGTTCTGGACAGCCAGGATAATGCCAATATCTTGTCAGAACATAGAACATAGGATCTTAGCCAGGAGGCTTGTTCAGGAGTGAGGAGGCGACACCAGGCGAAGTGGATTCGCTACTCGCTAGTGCCCTTTGGCAAGGCATTATTCCTAAATTCCTCGGAGAGGACTTACGAATGTCGGTACCCTAGTTGCTTACAAGCATACACATGTTTTCTTAGTAGTCAGGCAAAATAAACCATCAAACCAAACATGGCGACATTATATTATATTCATGTTGATAGATGCACTAACTTGTCTGGGTCATGGGCAAGATCATGACAAGCGGCTGGAAGGGGTGGAGGGGTGGGAGGGGTGGGAGGGGAGGGGAGGGGGAACTGCCAATGCCCACATTCCTGAAACATCCCAGAGTACAGAAGAAGTACTTATCAATTGCAGTCAGCACTCCAAATCCCTTGAACTTTCTGCACTACTAAAATATGTCCAATCACTTTTTTCCTGTTAATATACCGGGATACTGGCCAAAATTAGAGGGAAAATATCTTGGTGGGGTTGGGGGAGGGGGGACAAACGCCAATGCCCACATTTCCTGAAATATCCCACAGGACAGAAGAAGTATTTATCAATTGCAGTCAGCACTCCAAATCCCTTGAACTTTCTGCACTACTAAATGTCCAATCACTTTTGTCCAGTTAATATATCGAGATACTGGCCAAAATTAGAGGGGGAAATTATCATACAAAAAAGCACCTTTTTGGCTCAAAATTTACATTTCACACACTACATAACTCAATGAAATTGATATCAACTTGAAGGTATTTTAATTATCCATCTTTTGACACCAAATCCATGGTGATTAGAGGTTTTACTCAAAAGTTATCTTTAAAACTCGATGTACACACACCAAACAGGTCATCAATACACTAATACACGTATATGCATGCAGTTAATACACATGTGGGCAAAAATGTTGTTTTTGTGGAAATCGAATCAATAACTTTGGGTTGCTATAACTTTTTATTAAAAAGAGATATAAACCTTTCCTTTTCACAGAATATTATCCTTGTATATGGGCAAATTCCTGGAAAGTTACAAAAAAATTCATTTCTCTGATTTTGATATATGGAAAATAACGATTATTGCCAAAATTCAATATTTGGAAAAAATCACGAAAATCATGTTTTTACCTAAATTTGTGATGTTAATTAATCCAATTTCGTTGAAATTGGTATCAAAATTTAGATAATTTAATTCTCTTTCATATGATACCAAATTCATGGTGGTTTAAGGTTCCCTTAAAATATAATTTACAAAATACTATTTTTCGTCAAAAGGGCCGCTTTTTTGGACGCCCCCTCCGATTTAGGATTGTTCGCAACAACTTAAAAAAAAAACACCTCTGAAATATTGTGTATTATGATAAAATCTTTCGAATAAACAAGGTGTGCTTAGTTTATGCGGTAGTGGCAGGCAACTCAAAAACTAAGCATGATATTTGACTTTGGCCCTCCGCTTATTATCCTATATTTGAAGAGCTTGATTCCAAAAGGAGTTAAATCCATATTTAAGTAAATACGATTGTTCGATTAATCGAATTAGCAATTTGTGAGAGAATACGACCAAAATACAAACCAAAGTTTAACCGGGTTGACAGTACTAGCTGTAAGCAATGCAAAAGGTCAAACGGCGGAACTGCAATAACAACAACAAGCTATCAAAGCTGCGCATCCATGTTTATACGCGCGATATAGCGGCAGGATGCGCGCATTCCTAGCCGTGTACAGTACATGCGCACTGTTATTGGATTTTAATTCACACGCCCGACAACTTCCACTGGGGTAAAACATGTTTATTTTCCCACCTTCCCACCCCTCAATTCCTCTTGTTTGAGGATAAAGCAGATTATAAGTGTAGGGTTACATTGTTCAGTTGCTCTGTGTTAAAATGGATGCATGGTTTACATCCTGTCGGAAGAAGAGGGACTGACGTGGTATTGCTTATCAATGAACATGGAGTAATTTTTGTGTGAAATACTGGTAGTATCTTCTTCTTCTTGATTTCCTCCAGGTTTGAGAACTGCGGAGTTGAATCCTTCGCAGATTGGTCAATTGAGAATAGACAGACAATATAATAGTAGGGGTACGTAAGAGTAGGAGATCACAATATGTGCTAATGACAGCTTATGCAGGAGCTTCTTTGTTCACATAAGATCGTTTCAAGTGCATTTCCAGGATGAACTTTAGGGATGCGGCATGGTAATCCAGGGCCTGGGCAGTTATGGGTGGGTCATTGTTGACTCCTAGGAGGATGAGATTTGTGGTGACGTCGGCCACGATGTGGGAAGGAACTGATTGTAATTGGTGTTGAGTGAGAGTTGATAGGCTCTGATGAAGTCTTCCTCTCGTCTTTATATAGAGGACATGCCCCTATCAGATGGTTGACTGTTTCATCCGCTGTCAGGCAGGGACATACTGGACTCTGTGACCTATTCGACAAGGTAGCCAATCTTCGGTTGGTTCGGTACATGCCGCAATGTAACTGGCATTTAATTGGGATGGCTTGTCTATAGTGTGGAAACGGGGTTCTCCTGGGAAGTAGGTGTGGAGTTGGTTGAGGCTTGACATGGATTAATTTGTTGAAATAAATAACTGATTATATACTAGTGGTTCGTACGTTGGGCCGAAATGTACTGTGGTTGGGCTTGAAATGGATGGTTGGTTGGGCTAGGATTGCCTCAATTTGTTGTTATAAATGTTTGAATATATACTTGCAGGTTGAGCGAGATGTACAAATGGTTGGTTGGTTGGGCTTGAAATGGATGGTTGGGCTAGAAATGTTCCGATTTGCTGGTATAAATGTTTGAATATAAACTTCGCAAGTTGGACCGAAATGTACTTATGGTTGGTTGGTTGGGCTATAAATGTTTCAATTTGTTGTAATACATGTTTGAATATAAACTTCGCAGGTTGGACCGAAATGTACATTAACTGGTTGGTTGGTTAGGCTTGAAATGGGTGGTTGGTTGGGCTAGAAATGTTTCAATTTGATAATATAAATGTTAGAATATATTCGCAGGTAGGGCCGAAATGCTCTTATGGTTGGTTGGTTGGGCTAGAAATGCCTCAAGTTGTTGTTATTAATGTTTGGTATATACTTCGCAGGTTGAGCGAGATGTACGAATGGTTGGTTGGTTGGGCTTGAAATGGATGGTTGGTTGGGCTAGAAATGTTCCGATTGGCTGGTATAAATGTTTGAATATAAACTTCGCAAGTTGGACGGAAATGTTCAGAATTATGGTTGGTTGGTTTGGCTAGAAATATATGGTTGGTTGGGCTAGAAATTTTTCAATTTGTTGTAATAAATGTTTGAATATAAACTTCTCAAGTTGGACCGAAATGTAAATGGATAGATGGTTGCATGGGCTAGAAATGTTTCAATTTGATGTTATAAATGTTTGAATATATTCGCAGGTAGGGCCGAAATGCTCTTATGGTTGGTTGCTTGGGCTAGAAATGCCTCAAGTTGTTGTTATAAATGTTTGGATATATACTGCAGGTTGAGTGAGATGTACGAATGGTTGGTTGGTTGGGCTAGAAATGTTCCGATTTACTGGTAAAAATGTTTGAGTATAAACTTCGAAAGTTGGACTGGAATGTACTAGTGGTTGGTTGGTTGGGCTTGAAATGGATGGATGGTTAGGCTAGAAATGCGTCAATATGTTATAAATAATTTATTGAATCATGGACTGAAATTTGTATATACATCGAATTGTCAGTGAACGGAGCAGCTGGAGGGCTCCGGGCCGCGACTTTGCGTTTTACACCCTGGCCTGGACCTTTTCCCAATAAATTTCAAGGAACCGACTGGGAAAAGTCTATCCATGACAAGATATTGCGCGCGCACGTAGCTCTTCTGCAATGCTCAACGTACGTCCTATATGTCCAGTGTCGCGGTACGCGGTACATGTACTTTTGTATCGAGACGTACGAGTGAGAGAAAAACAACGAATAACAACAGAAGGAAATAGAGAAAAACAATAAATAATTAAAGAACAGAGAGGAAACAAAGAATGTCATAAGCAGAGAGAGAAAACAAAACTAACTTGAAAGAAAGAGAGAAATTAGAGAAGGAATTAATCAAAGTAAGGAAAGAGAGAAACCAAATAATATTATGGTTTTTGTGGTTTAATTCCGCCTTCTTCAGGGTTTCAATTTTTGACGTGTAGCCTACTTTCAAACCATTTGCTGATTCGACCCCTAACACACGTGTACACATATCGACACATACACAGACTACACTCGACATAATATGTGTAATGGTAATGTAATACATAAACTGTGATTTAATA